>VWZG01009037.1:0-92393 GCA_013396735.1 Grallaria varia
CCCTGCAGGAGTATTTACTGTGTGAAGTCTGATTTTTAAGCATCCTTACAATTATCTGCATAGTCAATAAAGAGTACGAAATCTTTACGTGATTTCTTTGAGCATAGGGCATAAATCCATGGATACAGCAATAGTCAGGCTCTTTGCTACAAGAGTATGAAGAGTTAATTCCCAAGCAGTTTTATATCACTGCAGAATGAGAGAGGGGCTTTTTGTGATTTATCCTTGTTTCTCATCAACCAGTTGGCTAATGCTGTGAATTAGCAGATTGAAAGGGAGAAGGAAATGTGCAAGTCCCAAGCAAATTTGTAAATTTTTAAAGCATCAGCCTTTAAAATGTAAAGAATTGGAAACGTCTGCTAAAGGAGACAATTCTCAAGAGGAAAGGGCAGTAAAGCTAATGCTTTAGTCAGTATAGGCAGCAAAGCTAATGCTTTAGTCAGTCTAGGCAGCTTTCCTTCAGCTGATGCTCTTATGTGATGCTTCACAATGGAGCTCATAAATAGGAAACATCTTTACTGCATCAACAGGGAGCGAGCAACAAACAAGGAGAGATAGAAACAAAGGAGAGGGAGTAAAAATCCAGTTTCTTCTCTTGGATGACCCAAAGCCTTTAAACAGTTGCACTCATCATGGCTAGGCTTCATGAACAAAGATTTGGGAAGGAACAGTTGCACTAGTTATGTGAAAACCCCCAAAGGTGCCTAATTTATTACAAAACTTATCTTTTATGTTGTTTTCCTCCAAATGAGAATCAAATACATCAAGAAGTCTCTGATCTGCTCTTTGTCTTCTCAAACCCTAAAGCAGCTTGTATGATTTCCTGTCTATGCATTATTTTGCACAGGGTTTTTCACAGATACCACCTGATTCCTTGGGGTCTTACTTTAAAAGAGGTAATTTCCTCAGAAGCTGCGGCCTTTTGTGCCTGCTTTTTGCCATTACACACCTATGACATTAAATGACTTTGAAAGGTTTAAGACATTACATTTCATCATAAGCAATTAGCTGATTTTTTTTTTCTTTTTCTGTGGGGTTATTGAAAATTTACATTACCAGCATTTTTAACACCAGGGTTAAACCAGGTAGCCTAGCTCTAAGCTGCAAATTAAACAACTCCTTTGCTGAGGAATACACCAGATTCAAAGGCCATCTTGTAGGACTACAGATCTGAATGTTCTTTGATTTCTTCGAGAACATTGCCACCACTTTTCATTCAATCATAGAACCCCTTGCCTCAAATCACCCTGTGTCAAACTGACCATAGAACAGCAGAGGGCAGAAAGGAAAGGAGAAGCTGCCTTGTAATTTCATCTTATGGCTGGCATGAGATGGAACTCACCTTTCTCAAAGGAGGACTCATGAGCCAGCAGGGCTGATTGACAGGGCTTTAAACTAGACTTGAAGGGACAGGGGATAATGTCAGGATTGCCTGTGACAAGTTCTGGGAGGACCCACCAAGGTTAGAGGGATGGGAAGAAAGTGCAGGCCATGAGCAGGTATGAAAGCTTAAGGGTAAGAATCAGAGACCAATCCAAGGGACCTTGTGGCTGGTGTGAGAGAGATACATATACCTGTTTGTGACATATGTGGGATATATATAGATATATGAATATCCAACAGCTATCTTCTGATAAAAAAGTTGATTAACTCAGTCCATGGCACTGGGGAAGATTAAATGATTAAACTCATTGCAGTTTGCAAAACTGCATTTTCCTGTTCTTTCAGAAACATCTGTAAGCTTTTAACCCATTATGTATTTAAAAAAAAAAATTAAAAAATAAATAAAAGGAAGGAGAAAGAAGCAGGAAAGAGGAAAAATAAAGACAGACTCCTTAGAGCAGTGGCCCTCCCTTCACAGAGGATGCCATTCCAGAACAGCCCAGCAGAGGACAGGCCACTCATACAAAATCACTGACCTCCTGGGCTGAAAATCCCCTTCGAAGGAGGTTGTGCCTCGGAGAAAACGCAAGCATTCTCATAGCTAGTAATACCAAGATGAAGTATTTGGTATTTCAAGCACTTGATGGTGCAAATGCTCAAGTTCAACCTCTCCAAGCACGGTAACAAATCCTTAGAGGAAGATGCAGCAGCTGACACAGCTATTTTAAAAGACACTGAAGAAGAAAGTCAGAAAAATGTCAGGAATTTTGGTAAAAGCATAAAAGCTGCAACTGTAAAGAAAAAATAGCATCCTTTAACAAGGACAGAACCCTTAGAATTAAGTAGGTATTTAACAGGGTTCTTCTATAAGATTTATTATAAGATATATAGACACCACAGCAAAGGCTGCACAACAAAATCCGGAATATGAAAGAACTCAGGAAAAACTGGAAGCTTTCGCTATAACTGCATCCTTCCTTAAATGTTTTTAATGAGCCTCATGTGCTTCCCTAGCAGTTCACAGAGTTCCTTTCCACTGGTGTATCTGGTTGGTTCTGGAGCAACACGTACTGCAACACACAGGAGAGGAAAAAGCAACAGTTCATTGTTGGCCCATTCTACAGGTACAGTTATGTACACAAAGCTGCAGCAAGAAAGGAGGTGACCAGGTAACCCCATAAATTCTCCAAAGCCCACGTTCAGCAGCAGCTCTTGGGCAAGCTGAGAGGTGCCTCACAGGCTGAAGTGGCCACAGCAGCCCTTGGCCACCAGTTTGACACGTTTCCTCTATTTTATCCACTACACACTTACGTACCATGGTGTGTGAGACCCTCCTTAGCAGGCAGGACTCACTGGTGTCCCCCACAGCTCCTGAGTGGAGGGAATTGGCTGCCAGACAGGGTGACATTCTTTTCTTGGCACTCAAACCACAGAGGAAGACTCAGGGACACTTCAGGGGAGGCCACTTAAAATCCCGAATTGGTGAATTATCATCGTTTTCTGAGAAAACAATCCAACAGCAAGGGTTGAGAAGAAGCTCCAGCAGAGCCCACGCAGATGCCAGTGCACCAAGGCATCCATACCCTGCACCATGCGTGCCCTTCTCCTGCGTGAAATGGGATACCCAGAACTGGTAAAACCAAGATGAAGGCATTTCTTTTTTGGCAGATTGAAGGAATTAAATATTCATAACATCAACACAGATGAAGTTGACTTCTAGTAGCTGATACAGCACAATGGTTTAGAAGGTTAGATATGACTACATTTTTAGATTTAAAAAAAACCCCAAAATTCATAGCAGAGGACAAAATCTTTCAGGGCATTTGTTACAGAGCAAGAATTCACATTAGTTACAGCTTTCATATTTTAGCTCATGGTAATAAGTTTAACTTTAAAAGTGGTTACTTTTGCCTAACAGGAGCTGCATTTACTTAATGTGATTGTGATGATGTTTTCATAGGCTTTTTGTCGTTGCAAGAGTTCTGTCTAGGTGTTTTATATGTTACCTTTTATCTGCTTTGAGGTTCAAAGTAATGCATTTGTCCCGTGATTCAGGTGGCTAACAGCAAGCACCTGGGGAGTTAAGATGCCTGGGCTCATAGTTAAGCACTTATAACACCCTAACTCCATTTTACTTAACAATATATCTGATTTTTTTAAATTCAAATTTAATTGTTCCAACCAAAATAACTTCACAAACTATTCCCAGCTTATACCAATTAAGAGAGAGATGAGCCTAGTCCAAAAAAACTTTAAATGGAGTTTTCTATCCATTTTAATATGCTATTCTAGAAATTAGGCTTTGTGCTGACAAAAGTGAGAGGAAAGGGGACTCAAATGGTATCTTCCTCAGCAAGCAGTGTTCTCTCTTCCCTATAGCAAACCAAGGAGAGAAGCCAACTGGTCCAGAGGAAGGACTTGACATAAATGGAAAACAGCAATCTCAGATTTACAGTGCATTTCAGAACACCTCATTTTTTTCCTGCAAGTTCTACATTCTGAGGTGAATCAATTATGAAAACTATTTCACGTAACTTAAACAACAGGATAAAGAAAGGTGGATTTCTGGTCCTGCAGCCTATAAGAAAGCATTTGAAAATCTACCCTACACGAGGATGAAGCTGCCTGATTTCTGGCCGGGTTATAATCCCCTTTCCTTCCTACTCCTGTAGCTCTCCCTTTTCTCAGAAATGTCCTGGTTCCCTTCCATGTCCCCTTGGTCCACCCCCTCTCTGTGTGTTTTCTGGGTCGCTGGCCTGGCCCAGGAGGACAGGCTGTGGATGGTCCAGGGCAATGGCAAAGGAGCACAAGCTGATTGGCTGACAAGAGGCTGCCAAAAAGGATGGGTAATGATTGGGCTCTGCTTGCCTTCTCCTCAGGGAGGGCATTAGTAATCTCCTTTTCCTCTGCACAGTCACAGTTTTTCCATAAAACTCGCAGTAACAGAGTGTCTTTTGAAACCTCTATATCAGTTGGATTTGTAGGGGGTGGGTTTGGAGGTTTTTTCTTTTTTTTTTTCCCCCCAGGTTTTCCCCTGAGTGCAAAAACTCGTGGTGGAACAGGGGAAAGGAGAGGATAAATTGCCAGGTAGACGGACATGTGCCTTTTTCCTTCAGAAAGGAACATTCTTGCATTGCTTGATTTTGGGGGCCTGAGCCATGATCTCTGCAAAGTCAGAATTGGGAATACTATTCACTATTGGCAGGCACAACGGGTAGAATGACACAAATCCCAAAGATAATATCAAAATGCCATAAACTTCAGTAAGATGTGCATTTCATTTTTAACTCTTCTTTAGTTTTGCTGGTGGCAATTGTGTTGGGGTTTTTTGCTGTTGTTGTTTTTTATTATTTCTTTGCCAAATGAATTTTAGAACAACTTTTACCTGGTCACCTTATCACTTATTTTTCTCTCCTCTGTCATCTACTTCTGTAGTCATCACTTTCCAAAAACACTAGAATGGAAGTTAGACAGAAAACTAAATTGCATATTCTATTATTGTTATCAAAGAAATTCAGTTCTTCAACAGCTCCTGATCAAGTGCAACTGTTTGTGCTCTTTTCCACACTCTTGAAATTTCACAGAAAAAGAAAAAGCCAGGAACCACAAAAGATGAAGAGGAAGGAATTCAACTAAGAGCCTAATTTAGAGCACACGGATGCGAAGTGCATTTTATGAGGGAAATGGAAAAATATCGCTCTTTGCAGAGACATTTTGAAGAGAAATAGTAATGCAGCCACTAGTGAATTCTGGAGTGCTTTTGACACCCTCCTTCAGCAGTCCTGTGTCACCACTCCAGCTGCTGCCTCCCAAACAGTGAGCAGGGGTGTGGTGCTCAACAGGATCTGGTTGCCACCACGTGTCACCTTGGTGGCCGAGAGCAAGTTCGGCTGTCACTTGGAGCTCACTGGGGTCCCAAGGGTCACAGGAGAGGGGCTTGGTCCTGCAGCCATGAACAAACGGTGCATGGAAGGGAGCACAGGTGCCCTTGTCTGCAGAATAATGGAATCACTGCAGAAGACTGGGACAAGAACATTGAAGCTCTGCGTGCTCATGGTGAGCCAGAGTGGGAAGATGCTGAGGGAGAAGGAGCAGGAGAGGCACCTGTTTGGCTGCAGGGCACACTCTAAGAGGGGTCGTGGTTGCTTTGCTGAGCACATCTCTTGTCCCTCTCCCTCATGAGTGGCTTTGCAGCCAGTCTGCCACACTTCATTACTTTCACATTAATGACCGTGTCGTTATTTCTACCTGATTATTGATGGATCATTGTTTTAAACTATTTCGGGTGTGAAAGCTGGTACCTGTCATGGTTTCTACTTGGTGGTAGATTCCCTTTTATAGCAATCTGGTGAAGTCATTCTAGTTTAAAATAAATTTAAAAATAATTAAAAATAGTTTTATTACAATATTCACTTTCATAATAGTAAACAACCTCCCACTTAAATCCCCCCCAAAATTCACCAACAGGTCAGTGCTTTTCAAAGATATTCTTATTGTGAATCATCCCATGCAACTTCCATAAAAATACATTTCTAGCACTTGACATGCACTAAGAGCCTGCTTAAAATATGCCATAGGCATAGCAGGCAGTGTCAAAACTCAGATCCAGCCTGTCTTCTAGTTCCAGTGAACCACAAGCCCATTTATGTTACCACGTGTTGAGAGAAGCTGCATCTGTCTCCTGGGTGAAAATGAAACGCTCAGGAGCTGAGGCAGCAAACTGCTTGCTTTAAATGTGGGGTTTAGCTAAAATCAGAATATAAGGCTCTGACCCTAAAGCCATATGCATGGAATGTGTGAGTGTGATACATCTATCACTTGCATCCAATTTACACCAGGGCAGGTCAATCAATTGCAATTGAATACTTGTGATTTATGTCACCGGTCATGAGCTGAATATCAGGCTCAGTTCTGTGCTATACAGTGAATTCACATGCCCTGGAGAGGTGATGCAAAAAGAACATGAATGGCCAGGCAGAAAAAATGTCTTTGAGAGTTCTATCCCACATTGTTCCCTGTGTGTCACCAATTTTTCTATAAGAACAAATGCAAAATACCTTCACACCTTTTTCTGTGCACTCAGAATGGGAAGAGAAACTCAGTGAGTAACTGGCAATTCAATCCCAGCTTAGACAGGCAAACTTTGGCATATTGCATGACTTCACTATAATACACAGATTCCAAACATACAAATATATAGAATACATACCAATTCCAGGGTTTCTGTTTCCTGTGACGTACAACCTATGCTGACCAGCAACCTCCCTACCCTCAAAGTGTAAATTCCATAATTCTTGCTAACAGCACATCAAATGTGAACTGCATTGCTCTAAGATTTTATAAGCCATAACCTATACATATAAAATCACATCTAGATGTATCTCCCTTATGCAGAAAGCATATTAAACTGTATTTTTTAACATATAAGCAGGATAGAGAGAATTTCTAAGTACTTGTGTAGAAAGCAAAAGTAAGTGCAGAAAAGTATCACTTAAGTTGACAAAATACAGAGAGATTTTGCAGAGAAATAAAAGGTTACATGGAAAAAGAAGAAAAACACACAGTAGACATTTAAATGTTATGAGTCTTTTAATGCTTTCACTAATAATGAAAAAAATTGAGATGGACCATTCCTGTGTGATATTAGAGTGAGTAGCTAAAGATATTCCTTAAAAATACCTTTGCTACTAAAGATCTCTTGATACCTAATTTACTGCCCAGGATTCTGGTGGCAGTATGAAGAGGAGAGAGACTCATTTTTCATAACTGACTGTTAATTCAGTAGAGGATTTATTTTGTGGATTTTGATATATGCTAATGGGACAAACAAATAAGACAGGCATTTGTATAGTGTCATACATGCCCAAAATCTCCTATACTGCTCTAGCTAGTACCTAGGAAAACCCACTAAGGTTTTCTGAAATAGGAACTGCTGAATATGTATGAGTTGTTGAACAATATAAATTAGTACTCCTTGCAATGCATCTCTAAAGTATTATTTTCCTGCCTGCTAACAGTAAAATCCCCCCTGGGAATTTCTTTTGAATAGAACAAACTTTCAAGTCAAAAAGACCGGTAGAAGTCTAAATCAACTTTAGAGCAAGGTCTGTTTTAATTCATAGTACAAGTAGACAGTTGGTATAATATTTAAGAATGACAGTGCTGTCTTTCAGTACTGCTGCCCACAATACTTGGAAACATATCCTTTCAGAATGTAAAGAACATATCCTCTACGAAGTGCCCAGATAAATCAGTTCACCCTTGGCTGTAACTAAATGCTGTCTAGTGACTTGTGATCGACAGGGCTTTACCCTCTGACAGCCAGATTCATTGTTGGGACAGCAACCAATCGTCGGGTTTGACGACACGAGCCTAATCAAAGTTGGAGTATAAAAAGCCCCCTTGGAATATATAAGGTACACCAGTGTGGCAAGCTGTCTCTCAGATTGCATTTGCTTTCACGGATCTGTTTAGTACTGAAAAGGAAAGGGGGAGGGGGGGAAAAAAAGAAGGGAAAAGTGCTGCACTGAATGTGAGATCATGCAAAAGCTACCACTCTGTGCTTCTATTTACCTGCTCATGCTGATTGCAGTTGATCCGGTGGCTCTTGATGACAGTAGTCAGCCCACGGAGAACGCTGAAAAAGACGGACTGTGCAATGCTTGTACGTGGAGACAGAATACAAAATCTTCCAGAATAGAAGCCATAAAAATTCAAATCCTCAGCAAACTGCGACTGGAACAAGCTCCTAACATTAGCAGGGATGTTATTAAGCAACTTTTACCCAAGGCTCCTCCGCTGCAGGAACTGATTGATCAGTACGATGTCCAGAGGGATGACAGTAGCGACGGCTCTTTGGAAGATGATGACTATCATGCCACCACCGAAACGATTATCACAATGCCTACGGAGTGTAAGTAACCCTGCTGCTTTCGCCTCCTCGGGCTCCTCTGAGAGAGTTGTCTCCCTGCTGTAGAGCCACACAACTCCTCCTCGGGCTCTCCCAACAGGCTGCTGGCTGAAGTCTGCTGGAGGGAGGGAGGAGAGCGTTATTTCTAAAGAAATTGAGCCAGGTTCAGATGACCATGTTACGAGCTTTTGTTTTATTGTTCCTTTTCAGCTCCTTTTAATGTGTGTGCCCTGTAGCACTCAGGATTTGCCCACTGCCTTAGAAAGCAAAAGGAGATCTGCAGTTCAGTTGGCTTCGTTATTTGCAGCACCCGGGGCATTTCCTATCACAAATACAAAGTACAAGTGCAGCTAACGAGAGAACTCTATTTTTGTGAGGGAGGTTTCACTGGCCAGTAATTTTAGAAGCCACAGAAAACAGCAGAAAGGCAGCTTAGAGCACTAGACCTATCTCACTGCAACGTGGTATAGCAAGTGCAAATAGAGAGTTAAATTCTTGCTTCTCTGCTGATCCCATAAACTAGCACCACCCACCTCGGAGTTCAAACTATATATTTAAAGCAAATATGTGTGTAACAGACTTAAATATAAAAATGTCGGTGTTACAGCAATCAGCTCACGTAGTTGTGCCAAGGAAGAATGAAGGCATTTACTGAATGAGCAGTTTCTGAGTTATCTTCTGAGTGCTAAACATCTGCTATGGCTCCTATCAAGTATCTTTTGCACAGTTAATACTGTAGTATCTAATGTTCTTCATCAGCTAAAGTATTTGGCTATGGCAGCTGTTTTTTTTAAATAATGCTTACGAATATGATGTCAAAAGGGAAAAAGATTATAGGACATATAAGGCATGTTAGCAGCTACAGGTATCATTATAATATGCATACTGGAATAACATCAGCTGCTTTCACCAGCTAAAAATGTATTCATCGATGAAAAAGTAACTTTCAGTGAAATTTTTCAACTTATTATTAAGATGGGTACTTAATAGCATTATACTACTGCAGCCTTATCACAAAGCTGAGGTCTGCCAGCAATTTTATTCCAGTCTATTATGTTCAAGCCTTTCTAACTATCTTTAATCAAACTCCTACATAAATACAGAGACTGAAGAAAAGCCCTTGTATCTCACTGCTGCAAGTTCATTTCCTGCTTCTTATAAAAAGCCCTTGAGCTATTTTAAATGCACTAAAGAGACAGGTATCTTAAGTGATGAGATTTATGAATGTCAAAGCCCTGCACCATTTAGGATTAGTACTACCCATTTTATCCTGGCATGGAAAGATATTGCCATGACTAGGTATGACAGCTGCATCATAGGCTACAGGAAGGAGGAACGCAGCAGCGCACATGACTTGCCTACAATATTATTCAAATGAAAACAAAATGATCCTTGTATTAATCCTCTCAATTATTTTTTTCCCCACTGAGAAAAGAAATCAAAGAGTCTGTGCAGTTTGCCCAGTGCTGTATGGTGTGTAGCACACCAAGGCTGTGTAGTAAATTAGAAACAGCTAATTCACCACACGTGTTGAGTCAGCTTATGCAAAGTTGCTATTCTGCATGCTTTATGGAGGTCCTCAGGAGGTGACTAGAAGAAGTGAATTGGTAGTAGGTGATAGCATAATAATTTTGTTGACATTCATTAAAGTACCTGTAGATTGTAAACCATAAAAAATTAATTAAGTTAAATCCACTTTGTTACTGGTACTCTTTATAACATTGTAATATTTCCTATACAGTCTGAAAAAAAAAATAGTCAGGTTTATATATGCATTCTTTTTTCTTGTTCTCTGTTCAGTAATCTGTTCTTTCCATTCATTTATAGCTGATTTTCTTGTACAAATGGAGGGAAAACCAAAATGTTGCTTCTTTAAGTTTAGCTCTAAAATACAATATAACAAAGTAGTAAAGGCACAATTGTGGATATACTTGAGGCCAGTCCAAAAACCTACAACGGTGTTTGTGCAGATCCTGAGACTTATTAAGCCCATGAAAGATGGTACAAGATATACTGGAATTCGATCTTTGAAACTCGACATGAACCCAGGCACCGGTATTTGGCAGAGTATTGATGTGAAGACAGTGTTGCAAAATTGGCTCAAACAGCCTGAATCCAATTTAGGCATTGAAATAAAAGCTTTTGATGAGAATGGACGAAACCTTGCTGTAACTTTTCCAGGACCAGGTGAAGATGGATTGGTAAGTTTATTTAGAAAAATCTCATTTTATTGAAAAGCATTTAAGCTGTGATTTAAGGATAAAATGAATGCACTGTTTAGGGAATGGAAGATAAAAGTTCTGAATATCCAATTCTTTCACTCTTTGCTTGCTGATCATGACAAAATCAATAGCATTCCTCTGCCTCTGTTTCCCTATTAAAAAAATTGAGAGAAATTGCAGTATTTCAGAGGGATGTTGAGAGGCATTAACTAGAAAAGACTTTGGTAATTACTGATGGATGGGACTACCAAAGCAACATTGTTTTCAAACTTGTGATCAAGTACTGCATAATAAGCAGTTATTTTATATAAAGCTAAAAGAACAGTCAATAGATTCTTTCATTGATAAGACAGATGCCTCCAATATCACTAAGAAAGCAAGGGAGGTTCTCCCTACTCTCTATGCATATATTTTATATTAATAACTGCAAGAATTACCTGTTTATGAAGGTGAGAACAAACCTTCATAATATTAAATTCTGTACCTTTCAGTATATGATAGAGTGCATCACTCCATCTATTAGAAAAGCTTGAATAGAGAAATTCTGTTTGCTACAATAAATGAGTCAGTGATGAAAAGCATAAAGTAACTATGGGGGTTTCTTTTTGTAAGTATAGATGAACAGATTAAATCTGAAGCGTACCAGTTAAACTACAGCACTTTTCTTGCTATTTGATTCTGCAAATCACTAATCACATATAACTTACAAAAATTCCCAAACTTACCACAACCAATTTCCTCTTTTGAATAAAACAAAAAATATTATTTCACTTGTACTTCTGTGCAGTAGATGAACCTGTTGAACATAGAAATATAGACCTATTTAGGTTGGAAAAGACCTTTAAGATCATTGCATGCAACTGTATTCATGTAGCTGTGTAATGTTTAACTTCACAGCAGTACAATGCAATTAAAAGGAACTTGGAAAACTCTGATCTCTTAATTGTACATCCCGTGAGATGTGGATCTCCTGCACTTGAAACAGGCCAGCTGGATATTATGCTGAGGAATATCCTCACCACCTCCATCCATTCAAATGACAATACATGGGGATAACCCATGGCTATCATAATCTATAAATAAACATTTCAGTGCCAGAGCAGGGTTAGAAGCACAGGTGATAATGCAAGAAGAAGTTTTTGTTCTCCCTCCAGCTCCTGGTACAGGGATGCTCCTCTCAGCAAGCACCTCCCCATACCATTAACCTTTGAGATGAGTGTCTCTAGCAGCTTCTCAGCTTGCAGCAATAGAGACAGGTACTTTGGAAAAGAGAAATCTGTGTAACCAAGTTAGCTGGGCTGTTATTTACTCCTAAGGAATGGTCTTCATGGGATGGCCTGGTTAGTGCCAAACCAACACCCAGGGCTGAAATCAGTGCATGGAAGGGAGGAGCTTTGGGAACTTCTTAAAACTTGTGATTGCGAAGGTCCATTCAGTCATACAGTTATTCAAGCATGGCAGCAATAAAGGAGCAAACTTTGTCCTCCTTGGTCTGAATATGAAACCTTCCCTGACATCCAGAAAACCTGAACTCAATATTATTTTAATGGAAGGAATTTCAGAAGGACTCAATAAAACTCTTATTATGGATTTTAAAACAAACAAAAACCCCCCACATTAAAAGTGAAAATAAAGCATTCTCCAAATTTCTGTTAAATTTCAGTTAACAGAAACGATGCTAGCACTGAGGTGATGGTGATTTCAGGGACAAATATTAAAGCTCTTTCTAGAGAAACTGCAGGGAAATGCAGAGAAAACTGTAACACGTTTGCAGGAGGTCCAAGTTTTGTTTGCCAGCTCGATTTCAGAATATTAATTTGATGCACCTGCATCTCAAACATGATGTGTTTGCATGTTTTTACTGACCTTACGCTTCCCTCGGTAACCATTGCGATTCCTTCTCCTCTCCTCACAGAACCCATTTTTAGAGGTCAGAGTTACAGACACACCAAAACGGTCCCGCAGAGATTTCGGTCTCGACTGCGACGAGCACTCGACGGAATCGCGATGTTGTCGCTACCCGCTGACAGTGGATTTCGAAGCTTTCGGATGGGATTGGATTATTGCACCTAAAAGATACAAAGCAAACTACTGCTCCGGAGAATGTGAATTTGTGTTTTTACAAAAGTACCCGCACACCCACCTCGTGCACCAAGCAAACCCCAGAGGCTCGGCAGGCCCTTGCTGCACGCCCACCAAGATGTCCCCCATAAACATGCTCTACTTCAACGGGAAAGAACAAATCATATACGGCAAGATACCGGCCATGGTTGTAGATCGCTGTGGGTGCTCATGAGATGCTTGTCAGATCCACTGCCTCATAAATTGTGGAAGTTACCAAAAAATAAAATAAAATAATAATAAAAAAAAAAACCAAAAAAAGAGAAAAATTCATACCCCCTCAGCAGTCTTTCAAACTGTGAAGTTACGTACACCAGGCATTGCCGACCTCCCGTGTGCTGTATCATACAGATACACAGATTTAGTGCAGCACCAGCTACAGAACGTGAACTAAAGGACTACAGAGTTACCTGACGGCTGATTTGGAGCCAGCAAAGGAGAAATGCTACAATCAAAATCACAGGAAGTTCTTACACTACGAGGGAATCAATATTCAGTCATTCGGACACAAATTTATATGCAGGTTTCAGTGCACGTTGGTAATCAAAAGCAAGCCCTTTCTTCCCCGAGGACAGAAGGGATGGGCTTTTAAGTTCATTTCTTCACAGCTTCACTTATTATCATATTTACAGGAAAATATATACTGGTAACATATACACCACTACACAATACCACCAGAATCATCCTTAAACACTTGAATATATAGAGCAGACTTGTGAAATGTATCAGATGAAATTCCACGTAAATGGACAAATCCTGACATTAGGGATGGCATAGTGTATTTAGCGTGTTTCCATTCCTTTTTCTCACTAGTATGTTAGTAAACAATGGCAATGGTGCTACATAAGCAGGCTGATAAATAGAAAGACAGTTATAGAAGTGAAATAATTAATAATGAATTTGCCCTCTCCTCAGGTACACTACTCAACATTCGCAAGAAATAGATATTTTTTCAATGAAAAGGAATAGTTCTCTAGATGTAGTAGAACAGAAGGCAGCAGAGAAGTCCAACATTCAAATTGCAATCCCACATTCTAACCTGCCTTTGCAACATTACCATTTGCACTATGGTAAACCAATGCAAATATTTGGTTGCTACAGATATTGTTTGAAAAACCACTTTGATATAACTGACTTGTGTAATATGTATGCATCAATATTTTGTAAATAAATGTTTATTTTTTAATCACTGTTGATATATGTTCATCCCAAGAAAAGAATTACTTTAACCTGTACTTTAGTTTAATAAAAACCCCCCAATACTCTTTTCATAATATAATTTTCTGGATTTTAATGCAAATAATATGTAGGAACAATGCAACAAAGTAAACTACATTTTATAAGTTTTTTACATTGGCATGAGCCATCTATGATAAATGATGGGTGTTGACATGTTTATAAGGTACTTTGGGTTACTGTTTTTATGGTCATTTTGATCCACAACTGAATTTCCATACTTTGAATGTTACGTTCATAAATAATTATGATACTACAAAAGATTGCTATTAAATGCATTTTATTATATTTAAAAACTTTGCAGCAAAGTATTTTCTGTATTTTGAGTAAACATAGTACATGGATTTCCACACAAATTCTGTACATTTTCCTTGTAGTAAAAAATTGTTAAGTGAAATTAAAAAACCCCTCTATTTCCTATGAAGTCCACTTCATCTTACATGTGAAACAGAACTGATAAACCAGGTGTTTGTTAAGACAACACAACCACTGTTAAAACACCTTCATGTTCGTGTGATGCACACTTTTGTTATAGTACAGAATCAGGTTTTGAATTTTCCTTTGTGTAAAACCACCCTAAAACTGAAAAATTGCTTGATTTTCTTTCCCTTCCTCTTTTATATATTTTCTGCCTAAGTGGTAAATATTTTGTATTGAGTTTTTTACTTTTTTGAATTTGTATGTAAGGACATTAAAACTTAAAGTTTGAGTGATGAGGTTTGAAACTTGAACGCAAACAGATTTTCTGCCATTTCTTTTTGAATGATTAGGAGTTCTGCTAAAGCTGTGTCTGAGCATCATGCAGATGTTCAGCTTCTCCTGATGCAGTTCATCAGAGCAGGTCTCCGGGGCCCTTAAATACACTTTCAATTTAGTTTCCCACAAAACACCATCAGACTAAATAAAAATCTAAAAACTCTTGGAATACAGACTCTTGGTGAAGCCACAAGAAGTACAACACAAGTACCTTCTCCAAAACCCAGCGTTACAGAATTAAAGGGAAAAATCACATATTTGCTGAAGTCAATGGTGAAACTTCCACTGGCTTTAAGGGAGATCAACATTTTACCCTTTGACTTTTAACTCGTGACTTTCAGGCACCAAGTAGTCCAATCCTGCTCCTATGAACTATCAATAGCATCTCCTTGCATGAGGCTCTTAAACCATTCAGAGACTTCAAATTAACTTCCATCGTATACCCTGAAGCAGGACATTCATTAGCTTTAATTGGGCCAGTTCATATAGCAACAGCTGCAGAGATGCAGCAGCTCGGATTTTGGAGTTCACAGCAAACAAAATACACCCAGTCTGCACCACAGTCTCGTTACAACACCTGCACGATTATTTTTACTTATGATGGCTGAAGTAAAGCTAATACAAATTTAGTTATCCCCATAAAAAGTAACACCATTGGATGTCTAAAAATAACTGTGCCCTGAATAAAAAAATGGATTTTTTTTTTCCTGGAATCAGTGGAAACAAAATTAAACCAAACCCAAGAAAATAAGTAATATGAATTCCACAAAGCATCTACTCCAACCAGCATTCCATCTTGATGTTCAGACAAATATTATTCCATGGAAATTTTATGTGGTATGTGTCCTTCATATTTTGCCAAATTTGAAATTACCATATAGCAGTCCTGGCTCCCATGTTTTTAATATGGACTTCACATTCAAGTGGCTACTCATAGAAAATGTACTGGGCTTTGATCTTACTGATTTCAGCTGCTGAATGATTCATAATTAATGTACTTATGGACCATCAACTTGAGATATCAGTGATTCATCTTATTGTTACATCCTTATATTTCCAAGGCTCAGGTCCAAGAGACTTCAGCAGCATCTCTGAGTGCTTTGTATGGCTTTCAAATCTCACTGTTAAACTGCATATTCAGAATAATAAAAGTAGGCAGTAGGGATAATTTCTGGGAAATAAACAGCACCTGCCTGACATCCTAAGTATCCCATAGGAACGAACCATGTAGAATCCAGCTTTCCAAGGCAGGGCTCAAATGCCCCAAGATGTGTGTGCACACCTACAACAGGGCAGTCCCTCGTCTTGATTTGGCTTCAGTCCTGGTTCTACTGCTCAGTTCTTTCCCTCCCAGCAGGAGCCACTGCTATTCCGCCCCTACCACTTCCCCATTCCCAGTTACACTGTGGTTCCAGTGGCATTTCCCCTCCCATTTTTCACATCCCACTCCATCCCAGTCAACATCCATCCCTGAACACTCCGTGCTCTGCCCCACAGCCCCTTTCACAGGGGGAACAGCCCCCCTGCCCTCCAACCAGATCCAAGGCATCCTGCTCCTGCTGGACACTGTGGTTAAGGGGGAAACCTTCCAATATGCTCAAGAGCCTTTGGGGAATTTAACAGCTGAACACAGAAGTCATCATCACTAAGCATAAGTGCACTGCAGTTTTTCACAGATGAACTGTTTTGCTAAACATGGGCAGATTTCAAAGGAAGAACTAAAGGCCAAATCCATTCATAGTTTTTAGGTAGCTTTTCTTCAGTTCTGTAGAGTCTAGGTTTGGGGTTTGTGGTTGTTCATTGGGGGTTTGGGGTTTTTTGAAGGGTTTTTTGGGTGGTTTCTTTTTTAATCAGAAAGATTATTGAATTGACTCATTCTTGGATAGGAATGATCTCTTTTGGCTAAATGTCTCAAAAAATAAATCTGCCTGAGACTAGGCTTGGACAGTTCAGTCCAGGCAGATATATTTTGTTAAAGCTACAGCAAAACAAAGCATGGTATTATAATGTGAAATACAGGATGGACAAACTTTAAAAGCAAATAATTTCACCTCAACTTATAAATTCTGTGAATACTAATTAAAAAAAATGTTAGGAATTAGTACATCACAGAAAGCAATAACTACAAGTTTACATAAAAAGTTCATTTCACAAAAACACTGTACCTATGCAATTCAGCAAAAATGTAATGAAAAACCTTAGTTAACTGCTTTATCTGCTCCAGGTTAGCTGTGTGCTTGCACTTTAGCTTCCTCCCAGCCATGATATCTACAGAAATTAGATGCCTATACATTGATTTAATACCAAGGCATGCAGCAAAGAACCACTCAGTAAATTACTGATGTAACTGCATTTGCTTTTCTGTGCAGTCTTCCCCTGCAGGAGCTAAGACCATAACACTCCCTTGAAATGTAAGTGCAACATGTTTGAATCCATAAAAATAAGATGTTAACAACCTCGGGAAACACTAAAGCACCAATTCTCTCTCCTTTTTAGTTTATAAAAGCCCTGATGAGATCCAAAGCAAAAACTTAAGGCTACAGGCCAATTTCTGAATTTGAATAGGCAAGAAGTACAGCTCTGTTCACTCTTGGCCCCTTCTGAATAATCAAAATAAGTGATAGTGCTAACATCTGTTGCAGCAATCTTGCAGAAAAAAAGAAATGGAGAAGTGCAAACAAGCAGTTCATTCAACAGTGAACTACTCCAATTAATTACTAGGTGCATTGATAAATTAAGCAGAATCATTCTCTTTGGTGGCTGGATAGGGTGAACTCGAGGGATGAAGAACTGCTACCGTGGGTATTCTACTGTCTGTTTTCAGTGCTCTGGAAGTATGGGTGAGAACAAGCCTTGAACCTCTCTGTAGATGAGGCGTCAAGAGCAGCAAAAACCTTTGCAGTTGGTGTAAATCTGGGTGATTTCCAGCAGCCTTAGCCACTAAGCCTTTCTGAGGCTACAGGAAAGACTAATTTTCTTCAGAAGTGGACATAATTCACACTACACATGCTTTCAAAACAGTATTTTCCAGAGAAAATAAAATAGCTCCGTGCCCATGAGTCAACCTGGGGTGCAGTCCATTCTTAACCTAGAGGTTCTCTGTGCACCCTGTCTAATTATGCCTCAAAAGTAACCAGCAGCCCTTAAAGTAATTATCCTTTCTCCCCACAGAAGTGTCTTTCACTTACAAGGCAATAATCAAGTTTGATTTCAAACCTGTTGCTTTTCCATTATATTTATCATACTACCTTGAGTCTGTAAAAGTAAAGCCAATCGCTCTTCAAGAGCTGAAAGGTTTCAGCTGGAAAGAATCCTGCCCGAGGGAAGGCAGAGGGGCAAGCCCTAGTTCAGCACTGTCATTGCAGTTACTCCTGGTGAAGGCTGTATGGCCTCTGGGTGAGACCTGGTGAGGAAAAATAGAGTAATGCTCGGTTTTGGCAGGAAATGTACCTTATGTTCTACATTTCACCTGTAACAGGAGCACTTAAAATGATGAAGGTATGGAGAGAATACCTGGGAAAGCATTATGGAGGCATTACTTCATAGATATACCAAGGTTTTTTCCATAAAACTTAATAAAAGGCAGTTTGGGAGACAACTGCAACATAAACAGGACAATATACTGAAATCATGTAATGTATAGCATTCATTTTAAAGCAGATATGCAAAGGATGGTCTACTTCTATGTGCTCCAAGGAGATGAATATAATATAACATTACATTTAAAGGGGTTAAATAACTGATGGAATGAAACCAAGGCAGCAAGCAAGATTTTATCTTCCCAAATCCAGGATAATACTGGAGGCGTTTACTAAACTTTTACTTTCTCTATCTTAAGAATGCTTAAACTGAAAAGTTCTGTTCTCTGCCAAAATTGAAAGATGTTTTAAAGCAAATCTTGTGCCAAAACTAAGATGTTTGAAAGCAAATCTAACTTGTGTAACCTGTTGCATCATAATCTGAATATGTAGCAATCCCAAATATAATTGCTCATGACTTGCCTAATAGCTTGCAGTTAAGGTTCATGATTCATGAACTCTTTCTGCAGAAATCCTTAGTTTTTCACCAAGGAGAGGAGCAATTATCTTCCCAGCCAAGCAATAGTACCAGGGGGATGGCACTGCCAGTTCAACACCATAAAGCACCTTGAAATAACGCTCTTTCTTAAGCATCATACAGCAGCATCAAGAGCAATTTCTTTAGGCTTTAGCATCTGTGCATTCAAATAAGCGGTTTATTCTGATTTCAGTCAAAGAGCAATCTACTCTCCTACTAACATTTTCATCATCATCACCTTTCATGTCATTATTCATCAAATTTGGCAGCGCTGCCATATGGAACGGCCCAAGTGAACACCTGGCTGTCACGCATTATGGCATCGGGTTGCAGCCTCGCCGCGCGCACAGCGCCAGGTGGTCACAGGAGCGGGTGGCACGTCAAGCACATGCCTTCGGGCTGAGCTCAGCCGCCCACTGTATGCTGCTGTCACGTGGAGAGCACGGCCTAGGTGCTAGCCCAGGGAAAAATGCCCATTGCCTCGCTGCTCTGGGTGACACCTGCCCCACGAAGAGGCTTCTGTTCAGTTGCGCTGCTCACCCACCACGGGGCGGGCAACAAAACCCCCATCACTGAGCGCCCAGGGGTACCAAGAGCATGGGCTGTTCCAACTGACAGCAGCGTAACTTCATCATAACTGAGTCTTTTCCTTCGAGAGAGGGATTATTCTGCAAGCACGCTAAAAGTGGGGTTTTCCCCAAGGCAGAAGCATCCCTTTCATCACATCAAAATGTGCAGCCACAGCAGTGGAATTTTATACATGGACCTGCAGTCAGAGCTCACAGATCTGAGTCCTCAAAACACTATAATCAACAGTTCCAAATAAGCCTGATAAAACAAATTAATAATAGTTATTTAACCTGTTTTTTTCTACTTGGCACCCATTCATACTGAACATCCCATTTACAGTTACACCATTTTCTCAGGGAGACTGACAAGGCACTTACCCAAAATATCCTCTTCTGAGGCCACTGTTGTCTCTGACAGCCTCAAGATACTTGCCTCACCTTTTATTTGTTAGCTTTCACGTGCAGCTTGTGGCTTATTCATTTACTAATCCACTCTTTTGTGCTGATATATTTTCAGTTCTGCAATACCTTATCAAAACCGGAAATACTATTAAAACATCCTCACAGAACTCCCTTTGGGTTTCTAAGAGCATCTTATTCTTCTTGTTCCTAAACAACCATCTCAGCTTTCCTTATCAACCAACTCAGACCAGACTCGAGCTCTAGTTGCCACTAAACGATAAGCCTAAAGGTGACTATCACCTTAGGTTTCTTTGCTTGTCAAAAATTAATTCTGTTATTTAGAGAAAAAAAAAAAGGAAAAATAATTTTAAAGCTCCTACCTTTTTTTTTCATGAAAACATTCATAATAAAGCTAAAATAATGCATACAGATTTTCAGGTTCCAAGGGAAAGAGTATTCATGAAAAAAACCTCAGTTTTTTAATACTTTACCCTCATAAAAAATAACTTCTGAAGGCATTCACCGATTTATATTTTAAAATAGCAGTCCTAGGAACATTTTAAAAAAATCTGAAAAGGTATTTTTCAGTAAAAGAAGTTTTCCATCTTACCACAATTTTGAGCAAGGTGTTGGTCTGTAAACAGATCCCACCCCAACTGGTGCCTTTTACCACAACTTTCTTCTCCCCACAGTGAGACTCTCCAAACCTTACTTTTATCAGTGTGCTTGTGTGAAGACCACTGGCCTTTACAAAAATGCTTCAGAATACGTAGCTGTCCTTGAGTGTCCCCTTCTCTACATCTCCCACTGCCCTTGTACAACATCTCATCTAACTAGAGCTGCATGAACACATATGACAATCCTCTTGCCTTTTTTCTTTTTCTCATTTTGAGTGGATCTCAGACCAAATTCTGTCTGCAGAAGATACAACGCAATCCTCGGCATCCATTGCCTGGATTAGACATGGCTAAACTTCACATCTTTAGCTGAGAAACAACCAAAAATTGGTTCCACAAATTTCTCTTCACTGTGATTAAGAAAGAACTTAGTTATAGCAAAATGCAATTACTCACTTTTGGCCACGCAGCCTTCACGAGGCTTTTCCAGATCCGCTCCCACGGACCTTAATTCTGGTTTGGAAGCCAATTGTTCCTTGGCAGCATTGCCATGGATCTCACTCGGAGGTTTAGCAACACATTCTCCACCAGCGTCTACCCGTGTTAGATCCTGCCCATTGCAGTGACAGGGAGGGTGGAATGTTGTGCCACTTGAGACTGAGCTCTTGTAACTGTACCTGGATAAGGAATTTGCACAATAAGATGTGCCTCAACATGCAGGGGGAATTAGGATTCTCCAGGCATTTGCAGAGCCATTGGGATCAAACTGATGTCTCACTGGTCTCCAAGGACAACCTCTGCACAACCTGGAACTTATCCCACCTGGTTTGCAGAAAGGGAATTTTCTATGAGGTAAGAGTTACCTACTATCAGTGTTGGACAGCAAAACAGAAATTAATCACATAATAAAGAAGTCAGTTCAATATTTTGACAGCTGTTTCTTCAGCTGCAAAATTTCGAGGTTCTTTTGTGCAAACTCAAGGAGGCAAAACTGATGTTTGAAGTCAGTGAAATTACTTTAAAACTTTTCTGCTAGAATATTTTCGTGCTTCACCTGTTCAAGAGTGCAAAATTGATTGAAATATGTATGAAAATTCAACTAGAAACAGATAAGCTCAAAGGGAATCATTTCAAGAACAAACTTCCATCCCTGTCTTGAGCCAAAGCATGAAGTTTTCATGTCTAGAGCAGTTCCCATCCATCAATGCAAGTATGACAGGACAATATCAGAGTGCCAAATCGGACAGTTCTCATTCCATGAAAGCATCCCTTCAATTTCAGTGTATTGCCTTTATAACCTTTATTTCACAAATCACAATATATGTAGACACTTACAGCCAGACTTCTGGAAAAATAAAGCCCAGTTTTTCTTCTATAATCGAAAAACACTTATCATAACAAAAGGGAAAAACAAAAACCCAAGCCCACATCAACACTCAAACCAAAACATACCTCAATCAACCTCGCTTTCCTAAAAGCTTGTGAAGCTTTGGCAAAAATCAAGGTTGTGTGGCATTAACATGGAAATCAGAATCCAGCAACTTGAATTGCCAAAGTTTTTGATTATTGCTGTGATGATGACAACAAAAAAAATAAGTGCTGGATCTGAAAAGCCCCTGTTCCACTGGTTCTCCTACCGCACTGAAGCATCTGGCTTTAAACGTGTACTCAATAGAGAAATACATTTTACATTCTACATAAAATGTAAGTTTAAGTATCCTACAGATAACATCCAGAAGGCCATGTGAAAAAAGTGTAATCAGTTAATGAGAGAATCAATCTCCATTTTGCATCTAAAATTATCACTCATCTATAATCAGGCACATACTATCTCTAACAGAATGATCTTTTGAAGACAAGCACCAATAACTTGTTAACTCTTCCTCTGGGACTTGAGGTCACATGTTGATGGAACAGCACCTTTTAAACTCTCCTGGCATTAATATTCTCTTTCTACTGTAAATTATAGGAAAGAGGTACAGTGCATTAGTATTTTCCAAAAGACACCCCTGAAAACACCCTTTTCAGCCCAAATGCTGAATAAATTGAAAACAGGCATTTTATATAGTCAAGAATAACATGCAGGTGCCACTCAGAAGCATCTACATCTCTGTGTCAGAATCCACAACTCCTTAAGTGTTTTTATCCCTAATATCAAATCTGTCCCACAGAACTACATAACACAAAATTATTTTGTTTCTTCTTCCCTTTTACTTAACTGTGTTGTACTGCTGGTTTTTCTTTTGGTTTGGGGTTTTTGTTTGTCTTTTCTTTTGCATGTGTTTGCATTTTTGCTATTAAAAAAATAATCTGGGGAGGACTTCTAAACTCTGTATTTCTTTTCTCCTGGATGAATGTACTCTCAAGCTATGGACTAACTCTCCAGATAAAGTACTACTACCTAATGTGGATAAATAAATATGTATTACTTAAGGTAATGAGAGAATGCTACTTCATTCACCAGGTAGGAGAAGGAATACTATTTTCATCCTTTGTTCCAGTTAATTTTTGAGTCTTCTCTCACCATTCATCAGTGGTGCAGGTCATGAGATTCCCAACAAGTCCTCCAACTCTGTGAGCTGCGTAGACTTCAGACAATAAAGAAGGTTATGTAAATTTTTTTTGTAGAAAAAACCTACTGAAATGGCTCCAGTGAAATTTTTGAAGTCTTAATTATGTTCTTTAATGATTTTTTTTTTTTTTTTAAATATTTAACCTTTTCCAATAACGCTGGACTGCATGAATAACTGAAAGACTTACTGGCACTACTATTTAAAAAAAAGTCACAGAAAGATCCTCTTTTTTCCCCTCTACCCAGATGGTCGTATTTAAGCAAAGAGTAAAACAATGAATAAAATCCCCTTGGACTCAATAACAAAATCCTGGACTGGAATCTGAATTGCATGACTATTATTTCGTAAGCGAGACAGAAGTCTTCAATTCCAGATTTCAGTTGTGCTAAAATACTCAAAGTAATCTTTATTCTATACACGTGGAAAGAATGTAAGAGAATATTGCCATTAGGATGGTTTGCTTTATCACACTACAGAGACTACTACGAATCGATGTATCTCATCCCAGAGATTTAGTTGGGAATACCAGAAAACCTACATGAGCAAATGGATGGAAACACACAAACGTTTATATGAACTGCTATTCAGAAACCAGGAGCTTAGATTTCTGGTTTGAGTTCTTTGTATATGTGTTCTTACTCATTTTTCTTTTGACTTTGGCTGTATCTGTTAACAACAGAAGCTTCACTCTCACTGTTGGGAAGATAGGGGACATTTTAAATGCTTTTTTATATTTCACGTATTTGTGATTAAAGGACAATCTGACTGTGCATAAACCTTTAGGTGTGGAAGTGGCTTTAACACAAAGCTTTGACCTCAGCATTATTCTCTGGTCTGTCCTGCTTAGAGTTCAACAGAGCAGGCCATAATTTATAGTAAATTACACTTAAGACTACAGAATTCTGACAGGTTTACTCCCGTGTTGTTCCATGCACTAAGTGACCCTATCATGAGGCTGTTGACCCGGCACCCCTGAGAAGCACAGCAGATTTTTCTCAGCTAATGCATGGCCTCACTCAGCAGTGCAGGGCAGGCTTGCTCTAAAAAGGGCAGCACAACAAACCCACGTTCCTGTTTCCCTAACTAGTGCTACACAAACAAAGAAATGAGAAAGACATATTACCAGTCAAAATAGTTATTGTAAGAAAACTAGGGTAATGTATATTTGTCATTGACAACTCACATTTGCACTAAAACTGTCTATTATGTAGCAGAATGATCACTGCTTAACCAAAACCATAATTAATTGTGTTTTTCAAGGAATATTTTTCATATCATTGTGAGCATGAACTCTGACTGCCACAGACTGGGATACACATGCACTCTGACAAAGGGATACCCTGTTATCTTCTGTGCCACTGCTCCAAAGCTCCAGACTGTTGCCAGATGCTAAAAGCAGACTTCATGGTTTGTACTAATGATAGTAGAGTCACATGAAGTACCATAAAAAGAAATAGAAACATAATTTAAAAGAAATCACAGATGACATAACAACATTAACCCCTTTATCTGTAGTTAATATTTTTCCCCATTGAAAGCAAAAATACTAGATACATAGATTTTGATTCATATACAGAATACTTGTAAATTGCTTAATTAGAAAGTCCATCCTCTCTAAATGTGTGTTGTACATACAAATGCACATCACCATCACAAGATGGCACTAACAAAAACAACCTTAATGAAAAACTGAAGTGTAAAAGAGCTTCTGTACCCAGCTGAAGATTTCCTAATGAAATTAGGACAATCCTATACTAATGGTACAGTCACTGAAAGATTTTTCCGTTCCTCTTTTCAGGAAAGCCTCCATGAAATGCTGAGATCTGGAAATGTACCTCTGGCTATGGTAGCTGCTCTTAACCCCAACAGTGGAGTTATGAAATCCGAAGCAGCAACCTTTGTGTTACCCTAATTCACACTTTGATTCCCAGCTAACTTTAGAAACAAAACTATGCAAAAGTCTGCCTTCAGGACTAAATCATAAAAACATTTGAAACTACCGTGACCATAGGACGGTGAAAGGTAGGTTAGAGGATAACAAATGCTCCAGACTTGCTCCTTTTGGGTGACTGTGACACTGGGGGGACACCAGCAGCCTCTCATCCTCCTGCAGTTTCTGGTAACACACTCAATATTTCCCTGAGACATCAAGTGATGAACTGATTACAACCCCCATTCCCCTGCACTGCTGCATGGAGGAGGTAGAGAAGACTGTGAGGGAAGTTAAGACTGGGAACAGCAGAGGGCTGGGGGAAGGTGTTTTTAGGATTTGGTTTTAATTTCTCGTTATCCTACTCTGATTTGATTGGTAGTAAATGAAATTCATTTCCTCAAGTCCAGTCTGTTTTGCAGTAATGGGTGAGGGATCTGTCCCTGTCCTTTTCCTGATCCACAAACTTTTTGTTCTATTTTCTCTCTCCAGCTGAGGAGGGCAGTGATAGAGTGGCTTTGATGGGCACCTGGTGTCCAGCCAGGGTCAACTCACGACACTGACACAGTATAACTTCATAGTACAAAAGTTTTACAACTCTAAAAAAATAAAAACTAAATAATTTCTCCAACTCCTAACACGCATTTAAAGAATATTTCAGATTTGTGAACTTTGACTAGCTCTGTACTTCACTAAATTAGGTTCATTCTACTGGGTGCACACACTGCTATAGCACAAGGATCCTACACCACTGAATGCCTTTGAGAAAAAAAATAAATCCCCATGAATGAGAAACTTAGAATATCTTAAGTGTTTCAGTGAGGATACATCAATAATGGAAATACAGTGTTTGCTTCTGAAAGTACTATTCCAGAAGGTGAACAGACTCCAAAAACGGTAGGAAACCACAATACTCTATAACATTCTTTTTTTTTTTTTTTCTTCTCTCTCCCCCATCAACGTCGTTTGCAACAACCTATTCTGTAGGGCTGGTGTATTGGTGTGCAATGGGAACCCCAGCTGTGGAAGACCAATTTCCAAACAAATAACCCGATCTAAATCATGGCAGGGCAAGTCCAATACTGTACCTTGAAGTGATACAACTACCCTGAGCACACCACTGCGACGATTCCCTCCGGATTTTCACTGTCCCAGAACACTCCTCTGTGATTTGAATAAAAAGCTGCCATGGTGTTTTCACCGAGACTCCACATCACCTCCTAGGAATGCTGTCGACACCTAATCTCATTGCATAGAGTGCCAAACATTTTACAATCTGTCCATTTTTCTGAAGCTCTTTGTCACCAGGTGATCACCATCCTATATTCAGTTGGAAATTCAATTTTCATCCCTAGAGCTAAAAAAACTACCAGGTGATAAAAACCAGCCCGTTCCTTGAAGAACTCTGTCAGAAGCAGCCTACTAATAGCAGACACTCAGTGGTCCTCACCAAGAACACAAACTGCAAAGAGTTTGAAGAGAACAAAACATTACCAAAGAGCTATTCCAGAGTAACCTCTGACAGTGACCATTTGCTTTTAGGACAAAATGCACTTTAATTCTGAAATGTGACAAAGAAGAAAGAGAGAAGTATCTCAAAAATATGAACCATTCCTTGATGGGACAAGGATGGACAGCACACCATCATCCCCGTGACCTCCTCAAAGGGCAGCCATGCAACATAAGGTATGATTCAGACAGCTGCCAACTTCTTAGCCTTCCTCCAGGACCTTCATGCAGTTTTTGGTCATTCTTCCCTTCCATAAAGACACCTGCCTTTGGTTTTATGTTGAGCACAGATGGGCACTCAACAGCTATCTGCTGCTTTTAGCTTTTCTTTGTATAATACCTACTCCATGGCTGCAGAAACTATTTTAATATGGTTCACTTAGAAGAAGTCTGCATGGTTTTATCACTACACCCTGTGCAGTGACAGTAAAAAAAAAAAAGGAAATTAGTTTTTAAATTACCAGTAGAAAGGAGCAGTCTCCCAAAATATAACTGCTTGAATGAGAACACAATTTTGCTGTGTAAGTATAGAACTCAAGTAAACACAATTTTGCCTCATCTTGCCAAAAGGTTGTTGAAAAAAGATGTAGAGGAGCAGGAAGCAGAAATTTTTAGGATTCCGCAGGCATCCATGTGTCCTTCTGAATCCTATTCCTGTAATGGGAAGCCTTCCTAGTGAAAGGAGACACCTGCTTTTCCATAGTGCACAGTTCTCTTATGGGCCATGAATAATCTGATACATTTCAGCAGTGGTTTTCATCCTTCTGAATCCAGTGGTAATCCCATTTAAAATACAGAACGGATTTTCCAAGGCAATAAATTATATCTGTTATTAACCGATATAATACAAATCTGTTATTTGGGGTTTATGATGAATTTGTCTTCACAAAATTTAGCACTTTCTTAATACCTGGATAATTGGTCAGTTGTATTTTGGTATCCTGCTTTCTCAGTATTGACATCATACTATTCAAGCTGCAACACAACTCAGTTAAGGCAAAATAATATACTGCCTTCTAAATATGATGTTTACATTTGATACATTCACGTTGTTATACATTGAACCAAACATTTAGAAACAGCTAGGAAACTAAACAAATTTGTGGAAAGTTAAACTACATTATATATTTAGCACTTGCATATTCATCTGTTTCCCAAGTCCAAAAGCCTGGGGCTAGAAGTATTTATTAAGAACCCTTCTTCACTCAGACTCTTAAACCAAGTACAAGTTTGCTTATGCAAGCCATACTGAATTTAAAATAATAATCCTCTGTTAGCCAGTGATGTTTTTGCTTTCTTGCTTTCCTTCTAGCCTCAGGAATCTTTGCTGTGCAGGTTTTTATAAGACGTAAAGATGCTAGAAGCATAAAAATAGATGCGCTGAATATATCAAGTCAACAGTATGATTGCATCAAAATTGAACACCTATAGCATGAACCTAGTGAAGCCAAGAAATGCAGTTTGAAGACAAATAATTGCTAATTTTCTAAATAGTGTTAGTCTAGCAACTGTCACTAACTGCCCTCAATTAGGCACAGCAGCTCTGTCCCAAGTTTATGCATCATCTCCTCCAGAGTTTCAGTGCTGTAACAGTAATACAGGAGCTGCTACCAGACTGTCCCAGGGTGTGATCCACTTTCAAACGCCACTTGGCACACAAGAGAGCAGCAGCAGTGACAAAGTCAGGGGTAAGGCCTTTTATAGCTGTAGCTCAGCCTTAAGTAACGCAGGTTAAATAAAAATCTACTGAAAACTCAATCAGCAGCCTGGAGCTCTTTCGAAGGGTTTCCACAAATATACAATTACTTACAGAAAAACAAAAATCCAGTTTCGTAAAGCTTTTTGCAAAGTCCATTTGATGAGTTTATTTTAGTATTATTTTCCATGGCTATGCTCATTTCAGCAGCACAGAATGGATAATGAAAATCATTCAATATCATTGCCTTTCCAGCTGTAGTTCTAGCTGAAATATTGAGCTATCACATAACAGTGGCAGATCTCCAGGCAGGGGAAAAAAGTGTTTTGCACCTGTTTACAACTGTATTTAGTCATTATTCATCGTTACCTTGACTCTACATCTGATTAAATACATCCCTGCAAGACCTGCTTTCCTTTATGCCTGCTCCACTGCCCTCTTACAGTTTAAGTCTTCCCTTGGTAAATGACAGGGCACCCCAAAGGCACTTGCCATTTTGCCTTCCTGAATTGGTGTGGAGGGTTGACCCTGGCTGGATGCCAGGTGCCCACCAAAGCCACTCTGTCACTCCTCAGCTGGACAGGGCAGAGAAAATACAATGCAAGGCTCATGGGTTGGGATAAGGACAAGTAGTTACCACTCACCCATTACTGTAACAGAAAAAAAACAGCCTGGACCTGGGGAAATGGGTTTGTTATCGATCACATCAGAGGAGGGTAACAAGAAATAGAACCAAATCCTAAATACACCTTCCCCCAGCCCTCCCATAGTCCCAGGGCTCTACTACAACATCCCACCTCACTACAGTCTTTGCCACAGACTGCAGGCACTTGGAACACCACCTCCTCCTCCTTCCTCACTGACCTGGTGTCTGCAGAGTTGTTCTTCTCACACAATTCTCACTCTTCTCTTCTCCGGCTGCAATTGCACAGTTTTCCCCCCCTTTCTTAGACACTTTATCCCAGTGGCACCACCACAACCACACCGAGGGGCTCAGCCTGGGCCACCAACGGGTCCACCTTGGCTTTCTCGGACACTGGGGAAAGCTCCCAGCAGCTTCTTGCAGAGGCCACCCCTGTAGCGCTCCCACTACCAAAGCCTGGCCACACACCCTCAGTCTTCTGGGATTTAAAGCAAGCCTTCATTGGCACTTCCTTGAACATCTTCAAAGCCACCCATCTGCTGACCTACACCAAATGTACGTAAGCGAGCTTCTCTTAGATGCCCCTTTCCAACAGACACCTCATCACTGAAGATTGTTTTTTGCTGCTGCTCTTTCTCCTCAGTAACCTACACAAGCATCCTTCCAAGTACAGGAGCAGAGGCAAAGGGCATTTTATTTATGCAAACACTCACCAATCCCTCATCTCATTTTTAGTATTACAGTTGCTTCAGGAGTTCGAATCAGGCTTGAAATGTTTTGAGAGTTATGCAACTTGGGAATTGAAATCAAAAGCACAAACCAAACATGATGACAATATTTAGTTATTTTAGAGCCATAATATGATGTAAGGAACCACTGGGAAAATTTAAAATGAATATAGTTCTTTTGCTAAATTTTGTCCAAGAAACTGACGTCACTGCTAAAACAAAAAAATATGGGAGGTTATTTGAGGAGCAAATAGGAAAATAAGGAAAATGTATGAATTTCACCACCCCAGGATTCTGATCAATTCCAGTCACCACTTACCAGGTATGGCCAATCTATTTCCCCTTAATTTGTCAAACTATCTCCTGTTCTTAAGAAATGTGACAAAAAAATACTTAGAGAGGAACAGATCTTCAAAATGTTTTGCCTACACCAGTCTAGGCAAGCTGCACGTTTGCTACATGCTTGCAATTAGATTTTCTCGGTATGAATGTTCCTTCAGGTGTAACTGTCCCTTGTTGGCTCCCCTTATTGCTTTTCAAGGGTAGCAGAGCCTTAACTGCATGTCTGCAGGGTTGCTCTATCTGTTGTTTTGATTTTATCAAGACTTGCGCTTTTTTAGACTTTGGAGTTTTTAATCTGTATTTCTTCAGCTAATTGAGATGACAGGCAGTGGGGTGGGTAGAACAAGGATCATTGCAACTATACACAAATTTACTTTGAAGGTACATACATGTTTCAGCATAAAGGAACTTTATTCCTCAAACAATTGCCCATAGACCCTCATCTATGGGTTTCTAAAATAATCTATGTTGAGCTTCAGGCAGAAAAGTGTTATTTGAAGACTGAGGAGAGCAAACTACCAATCCTTTCTACAATTCTGCATCAAGACATAAAAAAGTTGATGCATGAATCTGACTAAGCACCAAGACCCAAAAAACCCCAAGGAACTGCTGAAAGTTCCTAGGGAAGCAGCACAGACTGTCTGAGGCTCAGAGGAACAGGACTTCAACACGTTCCTTGTCATTTGATAGCTAGTCTTAATATAGTTAGAAGAGTCTGAAACAGATGAAGGCTGACTTTTTCAAGACAGGATTGGTAAAAGCTATTATTTTTATGGAGCAGGCACAAAGACATGGAGGGTATGAAAAAGCTTAGGAAACAATGAAAACAATTTTCCTCTACATCAAACCGCAAACATCTTTTCATACAGTGTGAAATTTAGCAAGGTTCAGAATAAAACAAGAGAAGAAAAGATAAATCATTTGGTTACATTGAAAGTCTACAACTACCTTTTACAGAAACTCGAGAATGCACCTAAATCTTATCACAACATAGGATCCACAAGATCCTTTCCACATGATCTCTTCTAGCTGAAGGAACAGTCACCCAGAAGGCTTTACTGATGTAAAATTCCCAGTCCTGGGTAGGTGGTTTCTCAGTGTGGGTCCAACGACACAGAACCACGCGAGGCTCCTCAGAAGTTGGCAGACTCAGATGGAGCTGTGGCTTCCCAGAGGGCAGCCCATCGGGAGCATGGAACAGTGCACTGCCAAAGCAGCTGGAAAGAACACGGACAGCAGGGGCTCTGCCCTATACCTGCACTGAACAGAAGAGGCAAAAACCCACCAAACCAACCCGAGCGGAAGATGAGAAGCTGTCCAGGGAACATTTCCTTTAGATGCTCTATGGAACAAAGAGAGTTAGCAGTGCTAAAAAGGGATTGGGCCACAACAGCATATAAAGGCAAGAATGGGACCATTAAGATGATCCGACCTGAGGGCAAGGCAGTCATAATATTCTTTCCTGCTTGGAACATGGAATACTGCAAAAGTGGTTTGGAGGAGGGGAGGATGATGTGGTGGGTGCTTCTCTAGTTCTTCAGGCAAAGAGGGCTTCTCTAGTTCTTCAGGCGGTGGCAGCATTGTTAGGAACAATCATACCCTACACCTGTAGGACTCACACCCCCAAAAAGAGAACATCAGCACAAATACTAACACAAGAAATTTCGTATTTCCAGAATGAAGTGTTATGATGCTATCTATATAAAATATATATTATGTTCTCTGCATTTTGTCCAAGAGCATCACAACACACTTTTTCGTCACACATACTTTCCACATTGTCTTGAAGTCACACATAAGCTGGAAGCCCAAAAAGATGCAAGTAACAGGGTGGTATTATCCTTCAAATACATGCCTTGACAACACACCACTCCTGAGTTTCAGGAACAAAACAGAGAACACTTCAGCAAGCGATTTACCATGTATTTACAAACCAAAGCAAAATGGACAATTGGGACATCTGAGAGGAGCAAGCAGAAGACAAATTCCATTTTACTGAAGCCCTTAAAATAAAAGTCAAGGCTACATTTAGACCACTTTAGACCAGTCACGGAAAAAAGATACTTAAAAGGAGATGGAGTGATAGAACAACTTTTGAACCAGATGATGAAACTGTAGGCAAACTTTACTTGGTATCTCTAAGTTCAGAGGAGTGTGACTTCTCTCCAAGACAAGAGGAAAGATCAAGTTTTAAGAGAACCAACACAGGTAATTTCAAGGTAATTTAGAACACTTTGAGGAAGTCATATATGCAGCTCATCATCTTTATACATAATCAAAAGGCAGGGAAAAAAACCCCAAATCTGGTAACACTTAATAGTGTGAAAAGTTAATAGGAGAAGAGCAGGAGATAACCTGAATGGTTACATTGCCATATTAGCAACTCTCTTTAGGGAATTTAATGACTCCAATGCAAACAGGGAAGATGATACACCTAACACAGTTACAGGTGTCTAGTTTTGCCCCTGGGCACACATGAGCCCTGTGGCTGTAGCTCCCACCCCTTCACAGGTCATACGCTCCATCTGATGTCAAAGGCTGACTCCAGACTGGCCAGGACAGGTTAAAACCTCCAAAATTTGGGTTGTGCTGTGTGTCAGTCAGCACAAGAGCCAGAAGAGCTGCAGGGAAGAGGGAGGCTGCTGCTCCCACTCCTGCCGCCGAGGGCTCGGCCCGTGGCCGCTGCTTGCCCTCGCTGGAAAGTTAAAACGACAGAGTGGGAAGAAACAGGAAGGTTTTGCATTATGCTGTTATTTGCTGTGCCAGCAACAGCCAAAGCAGATTAGTCGGTGTCCAAATTCACGAGCATGTCCTTCAGAGCCAGCTTCCCAGTTGTTCCCCATTTATCTACTCCTCATCTCCTCCTAAGAGTGTGTTAACTGTTTCAAACCTTGAGTAAGTCACCCTCAAATTATTTCTCTCAATTTCAGTTCAACTGAGTATTCCTGGTATGGCTCCTTTGCCAAAGAGCACAACACAAGTTTTGTGTAAATACCCACCTGTCTCCACAACCAAGTTAATAAAATACTTGTAAAAAAAAGGGAATTTAGAGCAGTCATTAAAGACAATATCCTATAATGATGATGAGTTTTTGGAGAAGATACAGATACTAGTACAGTTTCACTGCAATGAATTGCAATAATTTATTCTTCTGGGTAGACTACATAATCTCCTATATATGAGATGGGGGTCTGAGAAAAGTTACTTAATGCTTTTTTTTGAAATTTCTGAAGCATGTTTCCCACAATGAATAGGACACTAGTATTGAAAATTATTAAAAAACCCTCAATGTAAATTCACTGACCTTTGTACCTATTTTATAATAGTACCAGACTGTGTGTTTAATTAATTACAGCTACAGAAGGGTATTTTTGAGTTTGGAGTACTAAAGAGACAGGCTGAGAAGGAAGAAAATTGTATTAATGAGGAAAAAAAGAAAGAAGAAATAGGTGGGAAACTGAAACAGGAAAAAACCTTTTACTTGCAACCTTAGATATGAAAGCTTCTACTGAGTTCTATAAAATTGAATTCATAGTGCAACAAAAAGGCATTTCTAATTAAAGTTCATTAGAGTACAGAGTGCTACAGGGGAAAAAAGCTGTAGACAGAGTTCAAAAAGAACACCCACACAGTTGTGGGTAACAAGAAGAAAGAGACAGTGAGAAAGTTATGAAAGAGGAGAAGAAAAGAGCACATCCCTCCTTTCCAGAGGGAGAGGACCCAAGAAGCAGGAGCAATAAACAGAAAGCAAAGCAGAGAATTTACTGGAGAAAAATAAAATGTGATAACTTTGAGGGCAAAACGCACAAATAGCAGAGACTATTTTCAGGAATAAAAATAAATCAGAACACAAATTTAATACATTCAATTTTGATATTAATTTCTGAAAAGTCAGATTTGACACTTAATGAAAAACAGATGCTTAAAAAGTTATACCATTGCATCAGGTAAGGGAAAAAATATACAAAACGAGCTAGAAAGATCACAGACGCACAAAATTACAGGGTATGCATCTCTACAATATCTAGCTATTAATCATCTTCCATTTAAATAAAGTCTTTGCTGCTTTATTCTATCAGATTCCCTATTTACACAGAAACTAATTAAAAATAACAAATTTCTTTCTCTAATAGACTTACAAACTAAATGTACTTTTAAACTGCATTGGTCACGATAACTAAAAACAATCATAAGAGAAATGTTTCACAGCACAGCTGCATTTTATGCATTTACTTTCAAGCACTGCAATTAAAAATGCACATTCTTAAAGGTTACAGTACTAAAACTATACCAATGGCTTATTTAAATTCCAAATGGCAAAGTGTTTTTAAGAATTGCCTGAATTGATCATAGGCATGAGAACTAAATTTCTCAGTCCAAGTTAAAATCTATTAGAGTCCCACTGAGCAAGAGTATTTAGGTACAACTCATATGAACATCTGGCTATGCAGTTTTTGTAGGCTCCTTTATAAGCAACAAGCAGTATAGCATATCGAGCTAAATTTGGTGTCAAATATTGAAATTTATTCCAGCTTTCATCACAGATCAGAGATATGTTTTTTAATAGTGTAGTTTTTCACTGAAACACAGTGGAAGTCCTTGCAAGGACATTTTAAGTTTCAGGCTTTTAAACTTTCTGTATTCGACACATATATTAGACATACCTATTTTTTTCTTTAATAAAATACAAATAAGAGGGGGTTTTCAGTTTGTTTATTGGTTGTTTTTATTTTTTTAACCTTCCCCAGAAGCACCAGAAAATGACTGGGTAATGCAGGGTTCAGGATGCTTGGAGATCTGCACTGACAGACAGTGAAGAATCCCCTCAGAAGCTCAGGTAGTGCATCACATCCTCTGGCACAGGGTCATCCTGATTTTTCCTATCTGGGACTAGAAATATATTTCTCATGCTACTGGACAAGTCACCTGCAAAATCTTCAGCCTCTCCTGCAGCACGGTGAGCAGCTCACCTGCTCAGACCACCTTGAGCCATCACACCCTTAATTAGCCAAGGCATTATGGCACAATCAACAGTGATCTTTTGTTCCTACCTAGAGCCGATGGTCTAGAGGAGAAATATCTGACCTAAGCAACTGCCTAGGCTTGACTAATACCATGTGAAATGCTATGGCCTGTCCTACACAACAGACCAGACTAAGTGACCTCAAGAAACAAGAGTTTAGCTCATTCAGAGTGTACAAAGATTTCCTATGCAGTGCAGTGAGGCTTAGTATGAAACACTCCAAGTGAAGAGAGTTAATGCCAAACTAAACAGAAAGATGTCTCCCAGCATGGCTTTATCCTATTTACACTGCAGATACCTGACATGAAAATCCCATATTTAAAGAAGACTGTATTTGAGGTCTCTGTATATTTGGCACATACAGATATTCCCTAATGGCTTGTTAAATATTGAGTATTAACTACATACCTGTTTGCTTATAAGCAACATTTAAATTTATACACAATGAGTCTACTTACATACTTACAATTAGGATGTAATACCTTAATAAAAATTGTACTGTCTTTATAATAAAAAGCTTTTCTAGTATAAAAAGTGGTAGAAGAAGAATAACCATTAGAACATGAGTTTTTAGATGCTGCTCTTAAAGTTACAACAGAATCTCTATGCAGGACAAATGTTATATATACAAATCCATTTGTACTTCAATTGAGGCAAAAATCACATTAGCCTTATTATATAGCTCATACTCTTCCTGTTTTGTAATGAACTCTTTAGAAAAGCTTCCTATAATTTTAGCTTAATCTGGTACTTCTTCTGTCTCAAAAAATCCTGGGAAGAAGTTCAACAAGGAATGAACAGTTGTTGATACTGCCTCATTCCAGGTCTGTTGCACACAGTTCACACGCATTCAGGGCTCAGATTAACCCAGTTCATTTTAAACAGCAGATAATTTAAAAAAAAAAAATTAACCATCATAAATTACATTTCATCCAAAAGGCTCTTAAAATGCTTTATGGACTCTACACACAGATCATTCCATCAGTCACCGAAAGCAAGTACCTCTGGGATGAAATGCAACAACTGTTCCACGGGGCACGGCAGAGGAGAGGAAGTGAGGAATACCAGCACATCGAATTGCAATTGCAGGGGGAATTTAGGTAGGAAGAATGTAATTACCCCATTTGGAGCCTGGCCAGACCACAGGGGTTAACATCTTATAAAGAGCCCTCTGAGAATTTTAACAACCCCTAGTGCTCAGGACCTTTAATTTATATTAGCCCTGAGGAACAAGGCTAACTGCTCCACTCCACTGGCTTGTGTACCGCTGTGGGAAACAGGGGGGAAAAGCAGCTCCTAGTTGTTCCCTGCTTCCAGATTAATACTACTTAGTCTGCAACTTCTGATGAAAACACAGCAGAAGGCAACATGACTGGAAGCTGCAGAGAATCAGAGCAATTCTTAGTGATCTTTCATAAGCCATAGAGGAAAAAAAACGTTTCCTATTCTGGTGAGTCCCAAGTCCTTGTATAGAAAGTGTTCAAGATCATCCTAGCTGGTATAACAATAAATAAATACTATAAAGACACACAGACAGGAAGACAGCATCAGAAATACCTACTGATCCTCCAACACCAGCCTCTGAGAAAGAGCAGGAAACTAAAGCACATGCATAGATCAGTTAGTTTCATATATGAAGTGAGCAGTTGTCACCAATTACTCTTACTAATGTATCTTACATTAATAGATACGTGCATGTGCATTTTAATTCTTTTTGCTTAAGTAAAACAAAATTAAAGGCAACAATGAAAATAAGATGAGCAGGAAGAAGAAATATAAGCATGCAGCTCATCTTACTTTTTCCCCACAGTTACCTTTAAGCAGCTTTTAAAAAAAAATAAAGGTAGACTTGTTTCCAAGGTTCCTTCCTCCAAAATACAACATCAAGTGAAGCTATGATGGAGCATAGATTGTCACTTCCACTGAACCAAAACTATTTGGAGCGAATTCCAAGAGACTGCCAAATGCTCTTTGAAATGGTTTATATTATGTATCCATATCCCACAAAATTCTTATTTCTTCAACTAGATTACACATAATTTAGTAATTTAGCCTCTTTATTATAGTCTAATGTAATGCATCAGGGACATTGTTACTTGTTTTTAAACTTCTGAATGTCCAAAGGGGTCCATTTCATTTGCCCTTGGCTAATTAATTTTGTTCACATCAGACATGCAGAATTATACAAGTATCATGGTATTCTACATTATTTTCTCTTAAAGTCCCTTATTTCTTTTATCTTATCAAGAGGAACTGAAAGAATAACGAAAGACTTCTCCAATTCAAGCAAAGCAGAACTTTTGGGCTTGTAAATATTCCTTGCCCACAGCAGAGATGTTGTATATCATACGGACAACACTACTGCTGCAGGAGCTTTGTGATTTATGCTAATAAGAAAAGCCATCTTGACAAACAGAAAACAAAGGACAGAATAGTTCAGTGCCGATGCAGATTTAGAACATTAGGTTTAAGTTTCACAGGAAATACCAAAGACCAGCAGTTACAGGAATCTCACAGTGCTGGTCCATATCTGGGAGTCCTCACTGGAGAGATGTCAGTCAGAGGCACAAATCATGAGTGATTTGTATCATGCAGTTTTATCCCGGGACTTATCAGCTCTTTCGTGTGCTCTGGGGAAGAGTGGACAGTCCCTGCTTTTTAGAGAGGGCTCACAGACCAGGACTTGAACTACAGAAACATCCTGAAAAAGCACATCATTCAGACTTTCATGTAAGACCATCACACAAGACTGCTCCATAGCACTGCAGCTGTAAGAGAGAACTTGTATAAGCAGGTCCCAGCACGGGATTGCTGTGCTCCTCTCCTCCTCCCCAGACAGTTCTGTACATTTTTCAAGGGCTAAGCAATGAGAACTAGATCTTGAAAAGCATTTAGCCCCATGCAAAGTTTTCACATGTGCTCATCCCTGACTTCTGGGCTTTTAGGAAAACCCCAGCACTGGTTTAGAATCTGTATGTCCTTCCTACATTCAAAGATGACCAAACCCAGAAGTGCAGGCTTCAAAAGGCCATAAGAGGCAGAAATTCATTCTTCAAGAACCTAGAATGTGTTACAGAAGGCAGATGCACTCTGAGGTCTGAATTCATTCTGTGGACATAAAAGTGATCCCAACAGGTAGGTTACTTTTCGGGATAATGTGTCATTTTGACCATATAAAGAATCGGTCTAAGTTAAAAACTAATTTCCCTTCCATATTTATCATGTGGAGATCATGTCAGCTTTTTGGCAAATATGAGTCAACACCAGTGAGACATGGGTTTATTTCTTTATAACAATCACAGTGCGAAAATTATCATATCCATAAATTAATCTGATATTTTCACTTTTTACTTAACTAAACAAGTGTCATGGGCTATGGAGCAAATTTTGTCCTCATAATTACTAGAAATGCTCTCCCACTCCAGCGCCTCTAAGGAGGAGACCTGTGCTCATACATAAGGCTTTCAAGCTATTCGGGCTTCACCTTGAATATAAAAAAATGCTACACAAGTAAAGAAAGTGCTGCACAGGTGAAGACAGAACACAGTACACTTTATGCAGACAGCTCTGGGTTGGATTTAGGAGAATTTCAATTAGCCTCCAATGCAGAAGGCAGGTAATAAGTGTTCCTGTGAACATCAAATGGGTCATTAAAATAAAAGCAATTAAAAAATGCAGCAAAACTCACTCTGGCCAAAGAGGCTTGAAATGCAGAAATATCTATGCTATTGAAACATAAGTAAAACCTTTTTCAAGCACCAACAAAAACAAAAGGGTAGTTACGTGATTTGCAGGGTCAGCACTGTTAATTTATAGCCAGGCCACGGTGCACTGAGTCCCCTTTCTGCATTTCTCTAAATACATACTATCACACAGATGCAGCACACTGTGTCACACACGTCCAATAATTAAACAACACTGACGACTTCTTGTTGTTTGTTACGACCTATTAAAAAATAACAAAACCCAGCAGTTTTTAGGCTCAGTACAAGGTGGGGAAAAACAAGGACTGTATTTTCCCCTTTGGTTAAGGCGAACAAAAGTGGCCATGTATCTTAACACCTGGGAAAAGTCAGGGCATGCACAGCTGGCCGCGAGCTGGTCACACATTCCTGAGGTTACAATTACAGCCAGTGTTCTCAAACCAGGCTCACTGACAAGCAGTTGCAGATGGCCAAAAAGCTTATGTATGGAAATAGCTTTACTCAGCAAAATCTTAGAAAAATAACGTATCAATAGGAACACTTGTATATGTAGATACAGCACTTTCTCAGAGATGTTTTCTTCAGTTAGCCCACAGGTCATGTCATACAAACCGAAAACAGGAACACTTTTGTGTTGCACATCCTACGTATCGTTTGGTACCAGCATATCATTTTCCCCACGAGCAGAGTCCCAGAGTAGTTAAAGTGGGGAAACACTCAGCATGTTTGCTTCTGCACCCAGATACATGGCCAGCCCTCTTTCCAGCACTCCAGTTTGATGAGGGGACAAAGGGGCATCACAGGACTCATCTGTGAGTACAACTTCGCATGTCAGACACTCGGATGAGCAGCTACCAACACTGTAAAGTATGATTTTATAGTCTCTGTAAGTTACTCTGTAGGTAATGAGGAAAAAAAAATGTACTCATGTTTTCCCTGTTCAGTATTGACATTTAAAAAAAAACAAAACACACCTACATGGAAATTTCTCTGAGGCTTACTGAAACAATCAGAATTCAAACATAGTAACAACTGAATAATGACTAGGTTAGATATGAGAATAGAAATTGAAGGTTTTAGTTATTTGCAAAACAGTCCTTCCAAGATAATTCCTTAAGGACGGCATGATCACATGACTGGGTGGCATCTTTTGTGATGATGAAAGCATGGACACAATATAAAAGAAATTACAACAGTTTTTATTGTCTTAAAATACAGGAGGAAAAAGATATTAAGTGCAACATCCAATATGGTTTTAATTAGTAGTTTTCAAGCTCCTGAGTGTTTGGGAAAATCTATACCAGAAATGACCTAAAAAATTATCAAACTTCACACCAAACATGGCCAGAGCCAGTGATCAGGGCAACAATAACAACTGAAATTTGAACTAGGGCCCTGATGTCTATTTGCACCACTAAGTTAAAACATTTTTGTAAGAAAATAACTTTTATCTTTTCCAAAATAGAATATGCAAAAATTCCACCAAGGCGCGATTACAAGCTTTTAATTGCAAAATTCTTTCAATTAAAAAAACACAGTAGAAGAAGAAACATGCAAGAGCGTGTGCTTACTGTTCCCTGAGCAAGAGCCTGACACTGTGATTAGTACAGGTCAACAGATTAACATCTTTATGCACATGATCAGCAAGACTAAAAGGTCACATGGTTTTCATTTACTATTTGCTATGAAACTCATAACTTAAACGGACTTTGCATATGTTTCTCAGATGCCACGCATACCTTGAAGTCAACAAATCAGAGATTAGGTTACAAATCACTCAATGTAAACTTTTACTGACATTTTGTCCCAAACCAGCCAAAAGTAGAGAAGACCTCCAGAGCTTCTGGCTGTCCATTTCTTTGGGCCTTACACTGCACTCCTTGAGTCAGTGAAATCTCCCTCCATGAAGATCAGGGAATTTTGCCAGAGCAGAGTACAGGCACAGACCAGTGGTTCACCAGTGACCACACAGTTCTCCCAGACCTATTAAGATTTGCACACAACACAAACTCATTATTAAAAAGATTTGTAAATAAAATAATAAATGAAATACCAGATTTTGGAGGTTCCTATTAGTGAAAATGCCTAAGTCTCTTAAAAGAGCATTAGTTGTGAGGTAAATTTGAACCTGAATATCCCCTCCTGTATATTGAGCTTTTCAAAGATTATTTTATTTAGCTTGTAACTACCAGCACAAATGCTGGTTCTAAATATATCTGCTGAACTCTAAATGACTTCTGTTTATAGAAATAGGACATAACAAGCTATTAAATCTTCCTTACAACAAACTGCTATGCCAAAATACTTGTTCCAGATTTTTGAGCTACAGCTAACTTAGACTGGCATCCAGAAGAAAACTGGGAAGATCACTATTGCAATATATTTTATCATTTAAGCCTTTCCTTAGATGGACTTGATTTTAGTCTTATTAATTCTGCATCCACATAGGTTTAAAAAAATTAAAAAAAAAATCCAGTCATGTTTAAAACCTTCATTACTTTACATGATTAAAGAATTCAACACACTACGTTGTTGCTATATAGCACCTAAATAAACTCAGAAGAAACAGAACACAACAGTAATGAAAAGCTGCCTAACTCCTGATGACTTGGAATAACAGAGAGGCAGAAATTATACAGTCCTGAGGACTCTGCAAGAAGTTCACAGTTATGCAAGAATGAGCTGCACACACCCATTAACCATCAGGTTCACGCTCATCACTGTAAAAATACTACAGTGTCAGCTGAATTGCAGAACTGGGGGTTTGGCCCCCTTCAAACTGTGCATCCAGCTCGAGGCTGACCAAGCTGTTTCTTCAGTTTCTATATAACATACAAGTGGTTGGTGCACTTTCAGGTGGTGTGTTTTCAGGTTCTACAGTGAAGCTCACTAAGAGTATAAAATATTATTATTCTAAAAGATCAGTATCCCTTTTGTTGCTGTTATTACAGATAAGTAAATGTGATTACGCATCAGCTGACATAGACCAAAATTGAAATTTCAAAGTCACACTTCCTAAAGGAGTTGGCAGCATCTTCAGTTGCTCAAAGGTCATTGTAAATAAAGTATAGGAGGTATGGCTGTCCTAAATGGCACTGGGATCTCTGGTAAGCAATTTCGGAAAAGGGCATTTTGAAGCTGAATGTGAAGCTTTAGGAAAGGTTCTGCGACAGAGAAGGTTACCTCATGGGAGAGAAGTAAGTAACTATGTGAGTTCCTCTGATGAGGGAACAGTTTTCTACAGTTTCACTTGTCTTAGTAACTATTAACAGGTTCCTGTTCTAAATTATGCACCTCTGTGCAGGTGTCAGGGAACATCAGGAATGTTAACCCACCAAATAATAGTCAAACTCTGCCTGCTTAAGTGAAGAACAGAAATCCACCAGTATATTCCTTTGAAATAATCTATTTACTACTAGTAGTCTGTTTTGCCCAGCTCTAACAAGAATCACACCTAGATTCCCTCCTCAGACCTGGAACTACCTGCCTTTCAAAAACTACTTTATATGAAAAATTCAAATTATTTCAAAAAGAATTTTCCTTTCCACCCTCTTGAAGTGAAATGACAGGACTCAGGTAAAACTACTCAATAAACATGAGCAGGTTTCTCCCTCCCCTCCTTTTCTCATTAACTGAGAAAATAAACTCTCTTACCCTTCATTGTGAACATCTCTCATTCATCTAACATAAACAGTATCAGGCTAACAAGAACTAAAAAAGACATAACCTCTTTATTATTTTATATCAACTTGGATAGTTTTACCTGACTAAGCATCTTTAAAATCCTTCACAAATAGGCTGCCTGACATTAGAATTAAGACAGAATTTTAGTTCTACCAGTACAATTTTATTACTGCATTGACCTGATAAATGAACACTCACATATGAATGCTTTATAAAGCATTCCTCTGTCAAAACGCTTGCTCCTTGTGAATATTGTAATTTATCAGGCATTTCAAGTGCTGAAGCAAAGAATATTGGTGATCTAAAACATCCAAAAAACGTAATGATTCAATTAATGCTGAGTTACTCCATGCATGAATGAACAATTTGACCTGGGCTTGAATACAGTATTTTAATAATGCAGCTGCCATATTCACTGGTCTCTACATTTCCTGAAAACTAATCTGCCAAACAAGTTATACAGTATTAATCTTCTGTGCTTCCGTTCTTGGAGTGTGAGTCAGTAATGCCCCACAACGGCATGTCATTTCACTGAAATGCTACATGTTTTACAATATTTACAGATATTACAATTCTAAAATTAAGGCATTTTTCAGTTGAAAAACTCCTACTGCCACCTTTGAGCACCTGACTGGCAGGTACAGGGTTTTAGGAAACTTCAGGCCTTTTTAGGCACTAATTTTTAAATATTCTGAAATACTAGTTTGGGTTTTTTTCCCTGAGTACATGTGATACTATCTCTGCAGTTTTGAGATTTGATTTTTCCAAGAGGCTGTCAGAATCATAGCTGTTCTTCATTTCAAAACCTCAGTAGCACAACACTTTTCTTATACGAAAATAAGTGAACTACAACTATTTTCTCAGAAAAAAACCCCTCTGTGTGCCCAACAAGAACCTCTTCTGCACCACCTAATTGGTACTATCCCAACTGCAGTGCTTGACCTAACTAAGCATGTTCTGGCAAAGCTTCACCTGTAATCAGCTCCATATGGAGTTCATCTAAAATACATGTTAACCTGGGCCCTCAAGGGTTATTTTTTTCTCCCCTTATAAACATAGCTTGTTTCATTTCAGGGTGAAATTACAAATAAAAAACCAACCTCTGAACAAAACCAAAGTCAGGGTTCCTTTACTGAGTAATTTAGTCCCATGAAATCATCAATAAGATTACTGATGTGCAAAAAGACTTAGGCTGGATTGAAAGACTACAATAACTTGGGATAAACATTTACAACTTTAGATTAAAACAGTAAGTAAATATTCTTTAACTGCAGATGACAGCAGCATTACAGTTAATATTTAACCATGAGATTGGAAAATGTTAGGTAGTGGAAGACAGGATTAACATATTGCTTTAAAACATTCCATTAATTTCTGCATCTGTTTACTGATAATAAAAGAAACAGCTGTTCTAAATGTAACACTCACAGGTGTAAACAGTTCATTTGAGATTTTAAAACAATAATTCTCCTCCATTTCCTCCTTAGCTATTCTGAAACGGCATTACAAACACCCCTCCTATTAGCTTACACAATTAACTCATAATTGTTTAACCTCTCTGCATGTCCACAAAACGTATACATGTGGAGTTAGCTTCCTTCTCACCGGGCAAAAGGCTCTGCTCTTCTGCACTGCACATCCTGAACTAATGCACCAGATGTGTCCCATAAAACGGTTGGTCACACTGTTCAGCAGCTTTCCTTTAGCAACTGTTCTATATCAAATTTACTGTAAAAAAGCATCGTAATTATGAAGTAACACTGTATCAAATTCACAGACCCAATATCTCACTATGTTCAGTTAAACTATGAAAGATAATTGAGCTTGAAATTGTATATTTACTTTAAATAAGTCCTCCAAATCATCTGCAACAATGTGTGCTTAATTCGAAGCCATTAACAAAAGATTTAACATTTCCACATTTATACTCTCCATCATTTCAGATATGATACTCCATACTTATGGGGGGGACAGGAAAGCTGGTAGCTTTCCATTTGCAAAATTAAATGGATGTACCTTAGGTTTCTTATAATTGCTAACCCAGCTTGTAAAATGCTGGGTACAAAAGAAACAAAACTCTCAAGAATCCTTCAATACAAAATAAAAACCTGACCTACTTTAGAGAAGATAAAACAAACTCTGAAGACCAAATATTATAACCCTTTCAAAAACCTAAAAAATTGCTCTTTGATGCTTACTTTCATAAACATAGTACCACTATGTTTGTAGGGGAAAAAAAGGAATGAAACCCTTGAGATTAAGAAAAGTGTGCTTGTATAGTTGGAGAGTTTCGCTTACGAGTACTGATTCTATTGCTAGATATTTTACATATTCCGTATCAAAATATGGAAATAGAGAAGAATCTATTTTAACAAATCACAAGTGACATCATATAGATGTCAGTGTTGCCCAAGACTGCTGAGTGCTCCGGAAATAAGTGTTCCTCTTGTTTTGCTGTCATCCCCTGAGCTGCTAGTATTCATACTAAAGGGGAAAAAACCAAAAAATGCTCCAAATCCCTTCACACACATAACTTCTTAAATGAAAAAGAAACTTCATTATTAAGATTCCTACTATATTCTGAAAAGAAATACGTAAAAGGTGTACCTCTATTTCATGTTTATAGTCATATTTACGTGTAAGGAAATATAACTTTTTTTTTCAGTAAGAATTTCCTGTATTTATAAAGAAAACTGATATTCAATGGTTTCCCATTACAATAATATGCAACTTCTCAGACTTTGGGTGAAGTGGACACCTGAGCTGCAAACACATCCTGAGAACCAAACCTGCCCAAACTGACCATACAAACGATCCTCTGGAAAATGCAAAGTTACACACAATCACAATGTTTTCTAAGTTTTATTATGAGATCATGCCTTAGTCTGCAAAGCTCCTCGTTCTCCCCTAGGGAACACTGCTACCTGCACTGGGCGTATTTTAGGAAGGCAAATGCACACCACGAGAAGCACCCCAAGCAGTAACACTTTGGCCTACTGGCAACGCAAAGTGAGGAAGGAATGATGCTCATCCATGGCCAGCCTCAGACCTGCCTACCCTCGTTTGAGTCAAAATCCTACAAAACCCAAGCGCCAGCAGAGGGCAGCGAAAATACGAGAAGTCCCCCGAAATGCCCCAGCCCAGCCACTCGTGGGTGCAGTGTGGGGACAACGAGGTGGCTGCCACCTGCTCGTCACTGGGACACACACCCCATCTCGTCCTGCCCTGCTGCTTCTTTCCCCAAGGTAAGAGGTCAAGGACAATAACCAAGTCCACTCAGCATGGCACGTTTTGGGTTTTCTCCTCCTTTGAACAGCCCATGGAGCTGGGACAGTGAGTGGCCACCTGCAGGGCCAGGCAGCCCCTGTGTCCTCCCCCAAGAGCCTCGTGGGGCTCAGCATGTAACAGCACACGTGAGTAGCACCCCATGCTGATGCAATGGCATCAAGCTGATGTGCCTTTCTTTCTGCAAACTGTTACATCAGGTGCACCACTTGACTTCTTTTACACTTGTGAACCTGCAACTCAGGTACTTCTATTTAAACAAGGAACAGAAACACGATGCAGTACTAGAGGCATCAGTGACAGCATCTCTAGAAGCAGGAAAGTAACATTTCTTTTTGTCCACACTGGATCAATCAAGGAGAGACCAACCACCCCTAAAGCCATCTCCCATCAGCAGAGTCCCCATGTAACTTACAATTTCAGCTTGCACTCCGACCACAAATGCTGTGGTGGGGAGGACACCCAGACCTACAGCTCCCAAGCTGTGCTAACAGCAGTCACTGCTAGCACTCAGCCACACAACAATCCACCAGAATCCCACAGAGACAAAAACAAACTGTACATACACTGACCTGAGAGAGAAATCCACAGCAAGTCTCATAAGTGAAGAACAGCAAACATACTCAGGAAAGAAGGAAGACCCACCTCCCAACTGCCTAAGTAGGTGCACCTGCACCCACTGAAAATCCTGATGCTAATTTGATTTCATAGCAACTAAAACCACTGTGGCACCTGTGAATACCCATTTACCAATCACTTCTTGTCCTCAGTCTAGGGCCTGAATACCTATTAAAACAACTTGTCATCTGCAATGGTACTATTTATATGAAAGTGTTATCAAAGATACCAGCATTTGCTTCAGTATAATTAGGATATGGCTATCAAACCTTTTGGAAAAGAAACAGCAATTACTGATCTCATTAAATACTACATGTTATATTCCAAACTGACTAGAATTGGTGTACATATTAACTTAAGTTCCAGCAAAATCAGACTGGAGATAAATTTCACTTCTCCAGCTTGCCTTTGGCTTTTCTTACTGTATTGGCTACTCTCTAAACTCTCACAGTTTGTATTCCAACAAGAATAAAAATAAACAAACTATAACCTTCTGCATCCAGCGCAAGGCTGGGATCCTGTTTCCCCATCGGAGCCAAGAGTCATGTCTCCTTCCTCTGTCTCCATCCACCTCTTCACTTCGATTCTAAAAATTCACATCTTCTGCACTGAGTGACATTTACAGCCAACAAGTGTCCAGTTTGTCAGTGACATTCTCATCTTGTACTTTGCTCATCATTGGGCCTGGAGAGATATCCTACTTGTGCCCTTGCTCTTTATGAAAAGGATAAACTTGATTGACATAAAGACATAATCACAGAACAGTTTGAGTTGGACCTTTTAAAGGTCACCTAGTCCAACCCGCTTGCAATGAGCAAGGACATCTTCAACTAGATCACGTTGCTCAGAGCCCCATCCAACCTAACCTTGAATACTTCCAAGGATGGGGCATCCACCACCTCTCCAGGCAATCTCTTCCAGTGTTTCACCATCACAATTATAAAAAACTACTTCCTTCTGTTTAAAACCATTACTTCTTGTTCTATTGCTACAGGCCCTGTTAAGAAGAGAGTCATTACCTACAGATTAGAGTTTTTATGTTGTCATGTATTGCTGTGATGTGGTTTCTTAATTTAGTTCACCAGTTTGATACAGAGCAATAGATCAGTTATTTACATTTTTGGATTGTACATTTGTGGTCCCTCACTTCTGTCCACAAAGTAGCTGGCACTTGGGCCTTTCAGGAACCTTCAACCACTTATCCAGTAGTCACAGAAACACCAAAAAGGTCTTACCACCACATTTTCATCATCCCAAGATTTCCTAACAACTGAACAGCTGGGGATGGACAGGAATGTTCAGGTTAGCTTTCTCCAAGCTTTTAAAACATACTCCTCCAGAGACAATGCATCTGCTGTACACAGAAGGCCTAATGGGGTAGCTTTATGAAGCAGGCTCCTGCTTGACACAGAGTAGTAAGTATTGTGTCCTGGTTGAAAGAGAATGAACCAGTTTACCACAACTAGTATCTCCCCGTGTAGCAGACTGTGCCCTAGTTATGCCACATTCTCCCTGAGTGAGGGCAGTTTATGTTTCCCACCCCCAAAGATGTTGTGTTGTGTATAGCACTGCACCAGCACACATCCACGGGCATCTGATTCCAGTGCTAACCTGGGCTCCTGAGACTCTGATCCTTTCAAGTCACTGGCCAATTTTTGTTGATCTGAAGTTTTTAAGGTGTACTATACTTTTAGGAATCAGAATTTTGTGAGTGTGTAATTTTTGGAGAGGGGACACTAGGACTTCAATACTTATTTACATGAGCTAAGAATTTTCAAATAGGAATACAACACCCTAGATGTCTAACTGCATATGCCAACAAGACATTTAAATACTTACAGCTATCTGGCATTCCTTTGAAAATTAACATCTGATATCCTTAGTACAGTAAACTTTGCCATGCTCTGTTGAAAGCAACTTCTAACCACTTCACATCTAAGCAATTTCGACATAGTGGTATTTTCTAAACCTGCAGTAATAAGAAAAGGATGAAACCAGCTGAGAACATTTCTTTAATAAATTCTTCTTAAAAATAGTGATGAGTAGTTTCTCTACAGTATTTATTTCTAGTTTTCAAATAGCATTTGAATTTAAATAAAAGTCTCTAGGAGGTGAACATATGACAATGAAAAGTCATTATACAGAAGATTTGCACAAAACATACTGAAATTACAGAGTAATGATCAAAATTAAGCAAGAAAAGTATGACCCCAAACAAAATGTTCCATTTACTGAGTAATTTCCATGGAGTTGTGCTTGTCAACTTCTGGAATATCTGTTAAGTGATGAAAAAAAGGACGACCGTGAACACAGCCTTTATTTTCCTTTCCAAGCTGTTGCTTCATCCTGTAAATTGTGTTTTGTACATCTTCTTTTGACAAATGCAAGGGCAGCTGCCGAGCTAAACGTACTGCTTCTCCCTGTGGAAAGGAAAAACAAAAACAAACCCCCAATAGTTTTTAAGAACCACTTCTTAGCACATTAACTTGGGGCTACCCAAAAGCAGGAATTGAGCCCTCACTGTTTAAAGGTCATTCTTTTCTCCTCATAAATATTCTGAATCCCAGAAATCTAAATGTAACTCTAAACATGTCTTACTGGGTAGTTCATGACATTTCTACAAAGGAGTCATGCACAGTCAGTTTCCTGGTCATGTTTGCAATCTCTCTCTTTTGAAGTCCACTCTTGCAAGATGCCTTGCGTTTCTGAAGATCTTATTTCCTGTGGACATCACTCATTTCCAGCATCAGCTGAAGATGTTTACCAGTTCACAAGACACATTCTACACCACAAACTTAACAACTAACATCAATTAAGTCAAACAGTATGCTAAACAAATTTTGAAAAATACTACAGTGAAAACTTAATGTTGTGTTTTCTGCTATTACACCCAGTTATATCACAATACTAGAAAGAAGAAGTGACTGCTAAAGCAGTCACCCTCAAATAATTAAGCAACTTCAAAAAAGTTGTCAGGTTTTCTGTTTCCTCCTTCCAGATGGGCCTTCCTGTCACTGTACTCTTCTGTACTTAATGCTGCTTAGACAAAAATGGATGTGGCATAAAATCTCCCTTTGTATTGTACAAACCTGAGCACCAACCACACTGATTTAATCTGAATCTTCTCATTTTGTTTGCCTGAGATGTTCCCCCACTCTTCCAAGTGGGAAAAAGATCACTGTGGAATATCCTGTACCCTGGAAAGCTGCTTCTTTAACCATTACCCTACTCTTTATTCTGCACCAAACAGTGTGGACTTACAAGACTGTTGGTTGTCAGTCTGTGCTTCCAAGAAGCACAGAAGTTATTGAGGGGAACTAAATACAAGCATTTGCAGAGGCATATGGGGTTCACTGCATGTGAGACTTCCTTTTTAGCTTCAATATCTTAATTCCAGTGACAGCTTCCTTTTCTGGCAAAAGTATTATCCACTTACATATCTCTGCCCTTTCTTTGAATGAATCTTAGGAATTTTTCTTTTTTAAATGGAAAAGGTGCACTTTCCAATTGTCATAATATACATCTCATTGAGGTTGACATGAGAATTAAGCTTCAATGAGCACTTATTTTTCCTAAACTACTCCCTTAAATCATTTTATAACTCCATCATAGATTTACTTATGTAAGAGATAAATTTTGATGACTATTCTGGATTCAACTGCCTTCTAGACTTTGTAAAACAATTCTATGGCAGTTCTGGATTCTAACACAGAGAAATGTCTTTCTAGTCTGTGTAGAAGAATCATTTTGTGAACATCAGCTTTCAGCATGTGTTATATCACACTGGCTGACTGGTTTTGGATATGTCTGATGAAGTATTTTGGTAAGCAATGCACAGCCCAGAAACCTCAAGAGAGGATATGACATTCTCCTTTTCAAAAGTAACTTCTGTTTAGAACACAATGACATTAATTAAAACAGAAAGCTGAAGGAAGATTTTTCAAGCTGTTTAAGGAATTATACATTTAGCTGGCTAATACTTAAAAGCAAGCTTCTGTCTTACCTCCAAGTAGTTTATCACTTTAAGGGGCCTACATTCATATACTTCCTTTGCATTTCCATTAACTATTGCATTCAGAATTTCTTTCAAATCAGAAATACCATAATATGGCAGACAATTTGCCATCCCTTCTATTTCCAGATGACTTTCTGCAGCTGAAACACCTGAAAACACAAAACAAAACAGTAATTCATGCACTGCTTAAACTTCTATTCTGGAGCAATTCATAGAAAATGAAACTGATGTAAAGCCACTTAGTAAATTAGTCTTACAAATTCAATACAATTAGGAAACTTTATTTGCTCCTCCCTTGGAATGAAAAGCATTTATTTGTACAATGTTTCATTATGATGATGTGTGTTTATTCACATCACAAATGTCTCAGCTTACACTAATTCAAATCCTAGCTGGCACTGTTTAATGCTTAAAACATTTTGCAGCATTCCCAGTCTTGAGCACAGCTTTAATTAAAGCTTCTGTGACTTTAATTAAACATACATGAAATGAAAGTAGAAGCTAGCAATAAAACACAATTTAGTTGGAAAAAAACCTGAAATAGAATGTTGGCACTATTTCCTAAGTAATTGGTTAAAACATCTGTAGAGTTCAAATGTTATCATAACAAATTCAGCTTCTACTGAAATAAAAAGTAGCTTTTTCTCGTACCACAGCTGAGGAAAAACCCAAGCCCTAAGGCTCTGTGACTGACTTCACAGCATCATTCATAGGGTATCACTGCTGCAGGAGGTACCACTCTGATTAGCAATGACGAATAAAACATTTCAACAGCCTTCTTAATGAAATATCAATTCAAGCTTTGAAGATTAAGTGATTTCACTTCACTTTCTTTTTCACATGACTTGCAAAAAAGTTGAATGAAGTTGCTCCCACACAGCTAAATTTTCTCCCACTCCCAGTGAAAAGCAAGTTCTCTGGTGGTCAGGCTCACAGGCTCTCACGCAGTCCTTCAGACCCCCTCCTCTCATTCAGGCTGGGTGCACAGAAACCTCAACCCAACCTGCACACACACCTTCCCTTTTCCACCACTGTGAGTCTAACAAGAGTTTCACAAGGAGAGCATGGAAAAATGTAATTCATAATGAAAATAAATCCACTCTTGTGTAATGACCCCGGGTAGGATATACTCATCTCAAGTCACCAATGGTATTTGTAAAGTCAAAAGAGCTGGAGACAAATAGATTGTTCCAAGGTGGATTATACTAATGAACTGTGATAAGGGATAATTCCTGTTCCTAATCCAAACAACAATGTGAAATATTTCAGAAGTGAGAGAAAATATAAATGCAACGTAAGCCACCACAATGTCCTTTTATTAGCTAATAGAATGAGGTTGTTATCCATGCCCAGGCACTGTTTATTTGACAGTCATTAAATAAGAGTAGAGATGAACAGGAAGACTGTGCAGGTTGAAACTTTTCCTAAATATGGGTGTGTCACCAGGTAAAAAATGCTGTTGGGCCTTTTTAAGCTTCATGGCATGAGATATTTTGACCAGAGTTGGAATTCAATTAAGGGAAGAACCTCTCATCTCCCCAGGAAAAATCATGTAACCTTCTTCCAGCCACATATTTAACACTGCTTTACATCTGAAACTTTATTTCGTTTCTCACCCAGCCTTTTCTTCCTTCTTTTTCCAAGCTGCCTTTCCCTAATCACGGCCAGCAAGCACAGACATATTTTTATGTATTGCTGTAAACCTGTGATCAGATTCAGCTTAAAGCAAAATGTTGTATTATCTGAAAGTTTGCCAGTTATTAAAGGTGAGTTGAGATGATACACTATGCCAAAATTTCCCCATGGGAAAGCCTGCCAGCAAGAGACAGGAGGAAAAGGTAATGTCTTTAATTTCCTTCAGCTCTTTTCATTTTTGTCCCAATTTTGCTTTAATGAAAGATTAGATTTGAGGAACTGTTTCACTGCATTTGATCAGGCTGCTTTCTCTCTAAAATTAGAACTTAGTCTATTTGACAACCTTTCAATAATTACCACTCTGTATGCTACCAAAGACAGGACACAAAATTTTGTTACATTCCAAGTGTTTAGATTCTCAGTTTAAAAAGTCATATTTCCAGTGCTTCCTTTTAAAATTTTATGACAGTGAGGTTCTGGATTTGCAAAATATTTCCTGCACATACTCTTCAGTTTCACCAATAGCCATTGTTCCATCTGCAAATTTAGACCACCAGATTTGACTTCACCATTCTGCTCATTAATCTGGAAGGCAAAGGAGGCTTTAAAAAGTTTAACATAAGAACAAACAATACAAGCCCCCAGCTAAGGGAAGTTGTCTTCTTTGGTATTACTGTTTGTGTGCCATTCTGCTTTTCTGCTTCCATTTTTTAAACTGTAAAGTAGTCCACTGTGTGCTGATTAACAAGTATTTATCTGCAAGTCTTCACGGAACACTGATATTGGCAACATGTGATCATAGAAGCAGATGTCCAAGCCTCATTGTACTTGTAAATTTTTGACAAAATCTACATTAAGATTTTTGAGTATTCAAACAGCAGTCTTCAAACAGTTTCCATGGTAGTTTCTATGAAATACTTTGCAAATTCCAAAGAAAATATTTCCATGAACAAATAAACTATCTTTCAAATGACTAAAAATGTGGATTTCTCATTGCTACAAATTTCCCCTTTCTCTTTCCAAACAAAGCATTTACAATCATCTTTGGATAATTCCTTCTTGATGGCCAGGAAAAACTGTTCCCTTCCAGCTGCCACCTAGATGAGGTGACACTATAACACTGTCTATCTTCCTGTCTATGGTCAAAATCAAACTGAAGCTAAGTAGCAGCTTGATTTTCCACTGCTGGGTTACAAGAGCTGAGGCAGCTTTTATTCCAAAGAATGACTGGTTATTTACCTATTACTGCTCTTTGAAGCCTCATAAGCACATTCTTTGTATATGCACATGTTGGCTACACATATTCCATCAGGCCGACAATTCTACCCTAAAAGCCTGCTCTGGAGCATGGCCCAAGGCACACCATTGACACAAAACCAGGTAAGGTGTTCCCTGCTCTCTGTCCCTCTCCAGCCAACAATTCACATCTCTCTCTCGGACTTTCACTAGGGCAGACGGACAGATGTGCAGTGAAGGTCCATGTGTAACAAACACATCTTAAGAAGAACTGGACAGAAAGTAATCCATCTTACTTCTTGAAATGCTTCTCTGCACATCGGGGTTACCGTGAGCAAACACATGCCTGGCAGATCCCAGAACACTGAGTGTTAAGTAATTTGCTTCACTGAGTAAAAGCAAACAGACTGCTCTCCCAAAGGTAGCATCACTTGAAGCCTCAGCAAAGCCAGAACATGAGGGGGTGGGAGGGCATTGGAAGGCAGACTGGAGCTCAGCGTCACAGCTTTGCAAATTACAACAACTGGCACATTCCACAAAGAAACCATTGATTTTGCCTAACTGACATACTGACAGCAAGAAGCATTTTCTGGGCTATTTCACAACATGTTTTCACTGTCAGCTATCCAGAGAAAAATCTAGTTGAAAACTCCTTAGACTGCTGAGCAATTAATATAAAGAGAAACAGGGAGACAATACCAAAGATCTTAGTCTACCAAAAACATGAAGAAGATGGGGCACTTCCAAAATCTAGGATACTTGGAACAACTTTGGCTGCAGTCATATAGTCTCTGAACAATGTGGATAAAGGTAAATTACCTTTCTGTCTTACAACAAGAACACATTCAAAGGGTAGACTTATCCTCAAATAAAACAGTAGGCAAGTAAGGCCTGGAACTCCCAGGCCTTTACTCTCGTAAAAATAAACATCCAAGGGTGCAATTATGAAAAATAGAAACACAGAACAAGAACAAAACACTAAGTGGAAGTGAGCTCTTGTTAGGAAGAAAGCACCTAAACAGACCTTTCAAAAACCTGCTAGGAGTAGTGCATCTGGTGCCAGGTGGTGCCGTGGGGCTCAGAATGAGCATGTCCAAGGCAGCCCTGTGAGGGAGACTCCTGGTAAATCACTGCAGTAACCAAAGCTCAGAATCACCCCACTGGCTAAAAGGTCTTGGCCATTAAAGTGTGTAGTTGTATTTCTACAAATTAAAAGCACTGCGAGGGAATAAGGTTCAATTTTTGAGTATTAATCCCAAGACCTCCCAAATTTAGTGCAAGACTAATGAATTACTATTTTTTGATCCTATACAGACAAGCCATCCAAATAAGGAAAATCCAATACTATGTGGGTGGGTGTGTTTTTTCCCAAATAAGCGACTACCAGAATCAAAATCTTTATAAAAGGCCCCTCTGTGCCGTGAGTTGCCAAAAAGTGGGAACTTGAATGGCAAAGAAGTATCTTAACAAAGATCAGTGGAGATGCAAGCCCAACGCAACATGGGAATTACCAAGGTCACCTTCCAAATTAAGGAAGTTGTTCAGATTTTCTTGCTATTAAACAGTCACTTCTGTGGAACACCACAAAACCAAAAGGAAATAAGGAATTAATCTATGGTCCTATACTGAAGCCATTATACTCATCTAGGAAACTGTCCTAGTGAGGTACACAACACCAAAGCAAGAGGTCTGGCATTCCAAATTAGTATTATGAGTAACTTAATAGATGGTAATGGGCAGCAACTGTCTGGATCCTTCTCTTCTTCTCTGGCAGAGCGTGTGTAGCAATTTAAACAAATAATCAGTGGAACCTACCAGACTAACAGTCCTCTTTCAGAGACCACCATGGGTCAAGGAAAGCCTCTTCTGTGATTGAAACTGCCAAACATCCAACTGGAGCAGCTAAGTTTCTTTGGTCCTTGTTTTGGAAGGTATCTTAGACTTATCAACGACATCACACATTCGCATGGAACAACAGAAAGGCTCGTTATTTTGCAAGACAAAATTGCCTGAAATCTAACTTTGCCATTCAAATTCAAAGGTAAAGAACAGAACCTTTGCTTGTGACATAAAAGAGGATCTCTCTGTCAGAAAAAGGAAACTTTCTACTACAGGAAATAAAACTCTTTGCCCAGGATAAAAAAGGGAGCCATGCACTAGTGGCTATTAATAAGAAATCAACCAGCACTCAGAAAGGAACATCTAATGTGACCATGTCAGGGCTGAAGTCCCAAAGGAAAGTGCTGACCTTCAAATATACTATAGGGGACCCTGACAAAAAAGAAAGAGTTGAGAGTTTGGTTAGGAAGCAGCAAATCCCAGGACTGATCCAATTAATCAAAACAGTAAGGAAAAAAAGAGTTACAAAGGTATGTGCCCAGCAAATGGGTTCCAGTGTGCTCCTATGGACGCTGCTAAGGTGAAATTGTCCAGCTACAGTGGGTCAAGTGCACTTTTTCATTCCAGACACCTCTCCATAGCAAGCTGTGACTTTATCATCCACCACGCAAAGCAGGAATCCCTGGCCCCAAAAATTAACACTATAGCCTGAAGAAACAAAACCTTTCCGAAGCAGCTTCTAGCAGCTTTCAGGATGTGTCTGAATTTCAAAAAACCAAAAGCATAGACAGTGAACTCAGACATCAAAAAATATAATGCTTCTTTAAGGATAGTGAAGAATGTTTTATGAGACAAAATTGTTCTTTCAGAGTTGATAAATCCTACAGAACACTCAGGTCTAAGTGGACAAATCACTCCTGGTCTGCAGGCCACTTTCTGTAAAGATTATACAAGAATCTATGAATTAAAGAACCTTAAACAGCAGAGTGAAATTCACAGAGCAGGACATATAAGGAGTGTTAATAATTAATACTGGTGTTTCTAAAAATCAGCTTTAATAAGTTTTTGTAGCAGATACTATATTTCAGTGACAAGATTAAGAAAAAAAAGAGAAAAAGGAGGGACTGATGAAGTACTAAGTAAAAATCCTTGGGTCAGTTGGAAAAAGAGCTGGGAGAAATTCCATTTGTTTGCTGGTATTTCTACCTTCATCTGCAGTGGTATGCTCTTTGAATAAAAGAGGCTGTAACTGCTATAATGTCATCAGCAGAAGCTTATAAACATGACTGACAAGACTCAGATGTTATTAAGGTTTCAATCAAGTAGTTAAAATAGAAGACTGGAACAAAGAACTGAATTACATTCCCATTCTTCATCGGGCTATTCCTACAGTACCAATCAAATCCATGACCACAGCTCATCAATCTATATAGTGCATACGAAGCACTTTTACTTAGACTAACTGTAAAACAAATGAGAGCAGCTTCCTCACGAGATTTCCTTCAATTTACATTTTAGGAACACAGGACTGAAGGACAGTTACTGCTTCCCAGTTACTGTGTCAAGTTCCTTGCTATTGTAGTGTATAATTCTGCTCTTAAACCAATCAAGCTGTCTTAAAAGCAGTTTCCCATTTGTGCTGGTTTTGGTCAAGACAGTCAATTTTGTTCACAGGAGCCAGTGTGGGGTTGGGGGTGCACAAGGAGCTGGGAGGGGACACAGCTAGACAGCTGACCCCAACTGACCACAGGGATATTCCACACCATATGGCACCATGGTCAGCACATAAAGCTGGGGGAAGAAAAAGGAAGTGGAGGGGGGACATTCCACGTGATGGTGTTTGTCTTCCCAAATCCCTGTTCCATATGATGGAGCCCAGCTTTTCTGGAATGGCTGAACACCTGCCTGCCCATAGGAAGCAGTGCATTAATTCCTTGCTTTGTTTCAGTTCTGTACACAACTTTACCTGCTTTACCTGCTAAACTGCCTTTATAGCTCAACCCACGAGTTTTCTCACTTTCACCCTTCCTAATCTCTCCTCCATCCCACATTGTGGGTAGTGAGTGAGTGGCTGTGTGGGGCTGAGCTGCTGACTCTGGTTAAACTATGACGCATCTCCAGTAGCACAAGACAGGTCAACACCTCTCCTCTGCTGTTGCCTCCTTGCTGTCTTCAAAACTTCACATTCAATTTATTCACATCCAGTTTACAATTATTAGATTTTGAGCAAAATCTAACCCACAATCCTTCTCCCATTTTTGTCTAGGGACATATCACAGACCTCAGCTTTTGATTTGCTAGATTGAATAAACTTTGTAAGCGATGTCTCTTACAGTAAATGCTTTATTTCCCTAATCATTCACTCTAAGATTATTACTATGAACATCTCTTCTACAAAGGTTTTGTTATTTATGTACAGATTTTGTCAGTAAGAAAGAAGTTTCCGTGTTTCTGCCGTGCACTATCCAGTAAAGAAAACAGCCTAGGCTCTTTTCTTCCCAAGAGCCAGCCTCTGAATGAAGAAGTCAGTCTACATCCCTTTTTTGTACCTACCCTTAAAAGATCCCATATGTTACAGTACATCTGTCATCGCTGTACATATGTGGGGATCTGTAACACATGAAGCTATAGCATTTCTAACAGCTCTTATGGCGAGTCTTTTCTCTGAGCTGTCAGCTAGGTACTACCCCCAAAGATGTTCCCTTTTCTTGGAATTCTGCTGGAGAATTGAGGATCTGCAGAACCAACACTAGGTGGGTTGCCCCTGGGTTTCCAACAGCATCCCTATAAATGGTTCTTCAGGAAGATGTATAAACATTTGAGGTCTCTTGCTAAGGTAAAAGGTTCTTACATGAAACATCTTTATTCTGTGACCAACATAGAGGTATTGAAAAGCATCAAAAAAAAGTTCAGATCAAACTCTATGGAAAGGTGTGGTGATCCTGTGACCCTCTCTTTGCTGGCCCCTTTGGGTTCTGTGTCACAACTCCAATAGGAAAGCACATAATTAACCAGATCTGGCTCCTCACTGGACCTCCTCAACTGCTCAACAGCAGGGGAATAGTCAGCTAAAGCATGTGCTTGCAGAAGCTTTTGCAACTAACACCATGGAAGAAGGTGCCAGGACTAAGGAATTCTCATCAGTTTAATCTAAATTATGTTGGAGTGGTAATTAAGGATATGGGCATTGAGCATCTGGAGAAAAGAAAAAAAATAAAAGTGAGGAAAACATGGATTTCAGAGCATTCCTTGAAATAGTATTACAGTTTTTTGTTCAGTTATCAGTTCCTCTTGGCCCATGTTCTGCACAGATTACATGCTTTGCCAAGGAATAAAACCTCAAGGAAAGCAGGATGCCAGTGCTTTAAAAGACAAGGTGATGTCGAATAACATAATCTACGTTAACAATAACTTAAATCATTTTATTATAAGAAACAAGCTCAAATACAACTAAAAGATTTTAAAACCATCATACCTTCTATCACTTTTATCTGGAATCCATTTGCTACAAGCCTTGGATCTGACAAATAACCTGGTCCACAGAAACTCTGGTAATTCTTCTGCATTTTATAAAGAGTGGCCATATACTGAGATCCACCAAGAAGACTGAAAAAAAAAATCCCCAAAGGATTAAAAACCAAAATCCTTAATGTGAAAACTAAAACTGTGCAAAAAACCCACAGAAAAAGGTAGCAAGGGATAAGGAATGATCAAGACTTTTAATATATTTTGAAAAAGCAACTTTTTAAAAGAAATAGAATCAGAACTATTCACATATCTTAGTGAGTGACCAAGCTTAGGCACATACTATAATTAATTTTATCAGCTATTTCCTAATCCTAGGGGGATTAGTCAGATACAGTGACGTGAAAAAGTGGAGCATCTAATTTTCTTCTGGGCAAAGAAATTTGTCTTTGCTGCACTACCCACGAAACTGGTCAAAATCATACTTATTTCAACTGGAGTCAGACCAAGTGTGCCCATTATTTCAAGATAAAAGTATAAAAAATTAAAATATCTTCTTGCAGATAAACAAATGCACAAATAATCACAAAATTAGCAAACAGGGCCTTCTTGCCAGAGCTTACTGTGAATAATGATCAAATGCAACTTCAAATAACATACAAATTTTTGCTCAATACATATTTGTACAATACCTGTCAGTTAACATAATTGGGTTCTCCAGTTTCGCTACTGGGAGCTTATGGTTCTTCAGTAACCTTTTACAGAGCAGGGCTTCTTCCAATCTATATGGATTCAGCAGCTTTAGCTCTTTTTCAGTAGCAAATATCCAGACGTCGGGACAACTGTGGCGACGGATCAGGAACAGCTCTTGTTCATCTGAAACATTTTTCTCCTGGCTCTGAAGGTGACGCCTACAGGAACTCAGGGAAAAAGGCACTGTCACAACTTTCACGGGCTGTTCAAGTTTCCCCTTCTTTTCAGTCTGATCATGGAATAGCTTGTCAAGCTTCTGCTGGTCGGATGCAGAACTCTTTAGCTTGGGTTTCTGTCTTCCTGCCTCCTTTGTTGGTCGGTGCGCTGTCTGTGCATTAACTTTCTTGACCTCCCTGTTGTACCGTTCCAGGTCCTTAGCAGCTTTTATTTCATAACTTAAAAAGAGAAAACAAGCCAGTAGCATAATCAGATAAAAAGCCCCAAGCCCCAACTCCTAGCATACTAACCCAGAAGGCAAGGTAACCACTGCAACAGCCAAGACCCATGTCCATGGTTCACTAAAGTATCCACATCAACATGCTTTCCACCCTGACAGGGATGGCAGGACATTGGGACTGTGCCTGTATTGCATTACATGTTGAGGACAAGCTGGAAATCTTCCTTCATCATGACAGTCAGCAAAACCTGAATTACTGATGGGGGAGGTGTAGACTGCATCATATAAAGATCTACAGCAAGCTGCTTTTCACCTCAGTCTCCTGTTTAATTTGCAATCAAATATATAGTATAGGAAGGAGTTCGGTGTCACGGGCACATCCAGCTCAGTTCACAGAGTCATCTAAGCTCCTAGAGCTCTACAGTCTTCCAGGGGACTCTATGTGCCTAGGCAGGATTTTGGAGCTTCAATACTTTCACAAGCCTCAGCATTTACTTAACAAAAGCATATTTGATTTCAAATGGCCTCAAATTAGCCATATAAAGTGTAAGAATATAGAATATGTATTATTATCACAGAATGATGTAACTAATAAACTCAGATTTTTCAAAAAGCACTCAAGAAAAAGCTATTCCTAAATGCTGTCTAAATGGTTAAAACACTACTACATACTAAACCTCTACAATGTGAATGGATTCTTAATGAGTTTATAAATGTCAGGGAGACAGCTAAACATAAACAGGTTTATGCTTGTCCACTGCATATGAATCTTACTTTTTTGAAAGCAAAAGATTTGATTTTTTCCTTCTTTTTGCCCTTATTTGATATTCTGAATTCTAGAAGGCAATTTAAACCAGCCTGATCTTCAATTTTAAAAAAGTACTATCACATATAAGTATTGGAAATAACTATTTTAGCTGGCCATATTTATTTATTGCTACTTGCTAGAACAGTTTGATTCAATTATGTGTATGCATGCTGGAAAATTAAGGTCAACAAAAGGGTCACCATTTGCAATTAATTATGATGTGCTAGCATTCACATATGGTACCAATATTTAGTTAACTAAAAAAGTCAGCTTAAATAGTTTCTTGCAATAAATCATGTCCTAGAAAATATGGAGCAAACATTAAGATAAAAAACATCTGCTCCTTTCAAAATGGATGGATGGAATCACTTGAACAGAATTTTTTTAATCCCAAATTCATTTATAGCTTTGACCAGATCAATAAATACTTTGTTTTGAGTAGACCCAATTGTAATGCAGGAAAATATTTAACTGTAAGAGAACTGACCTTTCAGTGATACACGGATAATCCAACACAAAAGCACCCCGAAACAAACTCCAACTTGCCTGTCATTTTAGACAACCATCAGAAAAATTCTAGCCTTACAAACTTTGATTGTGAGGGTCTTGCAAATTCATACACATCAGTATCAGTGACTTCCTCCGAATCAAAGGAAAACTGCAGGTTTACAAACTGTGAGGGAACACCTTCGCCTTTTTAAAAATCCTTCCATAGAGGCACATATAATCAACAAGTGTTACAAGAACAGCTTCTTCTCTGCTCTGTGAATTAAGACTGTAAATTCAGGATCCTTTTCTGAAGCTAACTGTCGGTAAGGAAGACTAGAATGAAGTCTAGTTTCAAAGGCAGCTTTGGTTTAATTAGAAAAATGGATCCACAATATATTCTTTTCCTCTTGCATCTTAAACCCAAACGAAATACTTAGCATATAATAAAACCCTTTTAATATAAAATGTCTCAGCCATTGTAAGACAAATAATCTGAATTTGAGTATTTGGAGCAAATTCTGACAGCAAAGACCACGCTACCTGAAATAATGTTTTTCCAAGGGCACAAATATACTCATGAGAATTACCATAGAGTGCTGACAAGGTGATTTGTTAGTCCCATGACAATGTGCATGTAGCTCTGAACCTTTCCTACACCTTCAGGGTAACTATTCCTGCCACTGTTATGGCACTTGGAGGGATTTCTCCCACTCTTACCTGAGCCTGATAAGCAAGAAACATTAAGGCCAGCTGTATTAAGTAAGAGCAGAGTGAGTGCAAGAAATTAAATCCTGCCTTTCCAAAGCAGAGGGATATGTGATGTTGCCAACATGGACATGCATGGGAGCTTTCCTCTTCTATTATAACCTAAAGACCATAACATTTTACATTCCGGTTGTGTAATAAATGCTGGCTTGTTTTGAAAAGGCCATCCTGTGTCACTGTGAGACATCTGTTGCTAGTGCTATTCCCAAAAGGGATTTAAATTAATTTAGACCCGCTTGAGGAACCACAGAGAGAGCCGGTGAAACCAAGCACACCCATTGCAAAAGGCATGACTTTATCACAGAAGGATGGAGGGCTGGAGCCCAGGAAATGTGGTGGTGTGCCAGCAGGATGCAGGAAGTTAGAGGTGCCGTGTGCCCTGCAGAGCACTGGCCCTTGGGCTGCCCAGATGTATAGACATTTGCTGTAACCTCTAGGTGGCCCAATTTATCCAGAGTACCTGGTAGGCAACACTTATGCTCTCTGACACAAGACCTTCTGGATTGCTGCTTTGCAGGAAAAGTTGTCTGCATTCTCTCTTCCTGTTTGGTATTCCCTGAGGCAATTTGAAGACATTAAAAGTGGAAAGAAGGTACATCAAAGCTGAAATGTGTGGATAAAACTAGTGGCGAATTTTTCATTTGCTTCAACATTCATGGGATTCAAACCTACACATAATGAAAATATAGAGAGAGACTACACTACATTCAGTTCTACATATAAGGGAAACTTCATTACCAGAGAGGTCTCCTCCCTGAACTAATGCAGAGTTAATCTGTAGGCACACTCTTTAACATAACAGTTGTACCAGGAAAGCAACCATGAAATCTCAAAAGCTAAAGCACAGCAAATTAAAATTTTCTGAAACAGCTGGCAGAGCCTTTTGTTTCATTTCATTAAAAGCACGCATATAATTGGAGTAGATTTCTACTATTAAATTATTATTCCTGCTTATGCAGAGATGGACAAAACACATTGTCACATGAATGGGTTTGCGACCACAGTATGTTGTTTGCTTAGTAAGCTTTAAGTAAATCAGAAGCTAGATTAAAAGGTTTTACTTAACTCTGATACAGCTGCTATTCAGAACAAAGCAGATGTTTTCAAATAAAGCCAAGAATTCAAGGGAAAAGACATGTAACAGTAATTCAACAGGTATAGCTTCTCTTTTTTAACATTCTCCTAATGAAATCTGTCACTGGTGTTAAAATTACACTTGTTCAGCCACCACGATTTGCTTTTTAATGGTTTTTCTTAATTCCCTCCTCTTTGCTCCCACAGCATGAAGGAAACTTATTTTCACACCACTTCCAATGAGTTTGTTATTCAGAAGCAAATTTTCATCTCCCAAACTTTTTGCTACAAATCACAATATGAATTCAAATAATTACATGTAAAACTACTGAAGAAAAACAACTATTTTTCTTCATCTGTATGATGCCCTACAGTGTTTTAGAGTTTATAAGTTATAACCAAAATATTGAAGGTTTTGTGGGATTTTTTAAACTGTCTTAGAATGTCTCAAAATCTGTTATTAAATCATCTTTAACCAGAATGTAAGTTCCATACAGAGGACAACATATACCTAATATTTTAACTAATCCAAGCCCAACCCCAAATCATCCTAAAATATTTCCCTTGCAGATAGTTTTCAAAGTTTCAGTGACAATTCATTTTAGAAAAATATGGAGTATAACTACTCAGAAAGAGACTTGACCTTGTCTGAAACAGATTAAAACTTAAACCGTACTGTACTCTCTGAACCAGCACTAGAATTAGCTGTCTAGGGGAAAAAGTAATTCCTTGTGTCATTTGATGGGGTTTTACAAATATAATTCTGAGGTAGCCTGGGCTGGGATAGGTACTAAATTCACTGGAAAGGAGTTTACCAAATGTTCAAGTACTAAAGATCCTAAGAAAGAATTCTCACTTTATAGCAAAAAAGTTGGAAACCTTCTGGAGGAACTGTATCTATATCCATCACCGTGCTAGTCTTCCAAGGACAGACCATCAGGAGTGACAAAGCAAAGGTGGCCCTCAGAAAACAGAAGTTAGCAGGACTCACAGTCCACTTTCTTGCCTGTTATTTCTAAATAACCATTCAACTAAACTGTTCCTACCCAACTGCTGCATGGCAAAGTGGCAAAATGAGTAACTCACATCAGCAGGGAACGACTGCACACAGTAAAAGATGACAACTCACAACACTGATGCTGATCTTGAAAAGTCAAAAATCTTTCTCTGTACTGTTTTTTCATAAATAAAAAAATATTTAAATTTCCAGTTAATTTACTACAAGTGACTCTGGTAGCCACCAGATTTAGAAGCAAGTCACAGCCTGAACACTTACTTATTTTTTTCCTCTTCACTCAGATTCTTCCACTGTTCTTCAATTTTCAGCAGGATGTCTGTCATGCTGGTCTTTGGATTATCATTTATCAATTTTGGGCGACATTCGTGAGTGAAGATTTCAAATGCAGACTTTGCTTTCCTTATTATTCTACTATTAATTAAGTCATAAGCTGTGACATGTCCGAATTTTTCACTTATCACACTTTTTTTCTTTATGCTTTGCTTTGAGATATGCGGATCATTGCTTTGTTCACCAGTATGTTCTTTTTGCTTGGAAATTGTTCCCTCAACTTCAGGAATCAAAATCTTAACAGGTTCCAGCTTGTCTCCAACACTGTCTTTAAATGCACTTCCCATACTCCAGCTATCAGCAGAGATTTCAGGTAAGTCTTTAGGGACTAAAGCTTCCTCATTTTTATCTATTTTGTCAGTATTATCAAAACTCAAAAGATGCTCATCGTCAGCTTTTTTAGACTTGGGGTCCACGGGAACACTGTTGCTCTGAGCTTCTGTCATATTTTGTCCATTCTGTTCCTCCTCACACAATAAATTTAAGGAACTGTCTGGAAAGGCATCACTCTTCGAAACCTCTCTTTTGTCCGGGCAACTATGTACATTATCACCACAAAAAGCCTGATGATTTAAGCAGATCTCTGTGTTTTTTCCTGCTTGACAGTTTTGCACATCACTGCTGAGTGAAAGGAATGAAGTATGAGCATGTAGCTCATCGTTTCCAGATGGTCCCGTTTCATTACCAACCACATCTGTTTGTTCTGTTCTGTGAACAAACATGTCTTCTGAGGTAACATCTGTTTTATTACTTTCACCAGGGACTGTAGCAGGTAGTGGCCCATACAGTGATTTTAACACATTTTCAACTGCGAGTAAGACAGATTCCTGGAAATAAATAAAAAAAAAAAAGAAAAAAAGGAAACAAAATAGAAAATACACACACATGCACCTGAAAGTGTAACTGACAGATACTGAGAATACAGAACAATATGCAAAGTGATCGCATTCCGAGTATTTTTCAGACAAATCTGGACAGATTATTGCATGTCAGTTATTCACACATGCTCAAAAAGACTCAACTGGACACCTTCAGGCTCAAATATTTTGTGATAGACATTCTGCTTGACTAGTTTACTCTGATACCCCAAAATCACTTCAATGCTTTCTTTACAACAGGGTACTGACTGCTTAAACCACTATCAGGTAAAGCTACTCCTACCTAACATTGAGTTGGAAGCTTATAGTCAAAACAGGTGCACCAGCAACATCCCACTTCATGCAAGTGTGTTTGTGTAGGTGCTTTTATGCTACAAATTTCCAAGACACCTTTGCACCAAATGATGGAAATGAAGAAGAAAAAAAATACCCAAAACTCTACAAAATAGAAATTAAAAAAAAAAAAAACAAAACCAAAAACAAGGAAAAAAGAAAACCTAACTCTTTTTCTAATGCCAGAGGAAAACTGGATCAAAAGTGAGAATGCTGTGTTAATTTTCACAGAAGTGGCACTTAACAGGCAGTACACTTACAACGTTAACATAGACAAATACAAAAGGTTTTTGTGAACAGGGCTAACATACTGGTGTGACTACCTACATTCACTTTGAATAAGTACCTTAATAACCACCCTATTACCAACAGAGTGGCACTTAATTGATGTCATCAATAATCTACACACATAATGGCAAAACAGTGGTTTGATGAGAAATCAACTCCCCTGCTGCCCACCCCCACCTTAACGTATGTGGTGTTTAAACAGTGATTATTTAGTGTAGATATGAAGTATGAGACTTACGTAGGGGCACATCTTGATTCCATTCAGCTTCCCTCACTATACAGGCATTTGAAAACAAAGTGCTACATACACATACCTGACAGCATAAAAATCTTTGAAATCAACTGGGAAATTAATTTTGAGTAATCCTCCATTTAGCCTGTTCAGTAGTTTTTGATCAAAACAGTTCTGTGACAAAGGCAAGCTATCATGTAACTAAAAAAACCAAACCAGAACAAACCGGGGGGCACTGTTTACCTTCAAACTTCTTTGTAGTCCCCAAAGCCCTTATTATGCTTACACAAGTAAAACGCTGACAACTCAAAAACAGAGTAAAACTTTAGTTACCTTATAATGCAGCAGGACTTGAGTCTTATCAGGGGTTATATTCACATCCACAGCAGAGGCAGGTACAGTAATATTCAAAAAGAAAACAGGATATAAACGAGTACAGTCCTTGTGTGTCATCATACTGTAGTATTGTCGAATTAACTATAGATTGATTTAATACAGAGATGTCAGTAAAGGCAAAAAAATAGACAGAAAGGCACAGAAACAGAATTTGATATTAGAAAAGCATAACTGGTTTGTTTTGATGAGTTTTTTAAGTTAAAGGAATGTTAAAAAGGTCATCATATGTGTGTATGCCAGAAAACTCACCAAAAGGGCAGTTACTGGTGGTTTCCATGTCTTCAGATAAATTAAAAAAAAAAACCAAAAAACCAAAAAAAGACACTAATGGTAGCTAGTTGGATGTTCTGAATGATGTATTGCTTGCATTTGGAAGAAAAGCCATGGTATGTCCAAACTGGACTGAAGTTCCAATTTTCTTTCCTCAATCACCACAAATACTATTTGTTGTTTTTCAAAGAAAACCGACTTGTACAGCATGCAACTACACTGCTTTCCCTTTCAATCCAAGTAAAGCCTCTTTGAGAAACTTGCATTTGGACAACAGACCAGCCCTTTTCCCGGAACAAGACTGATTTGTTCCTTTTATTAACCTAATTATAAATTTATAGCTTTTCTCAAGCTCTGCTTGTTCTTACTATTTTTCTCTATGATCCTCCTGAAAACTCCTCCAAAGGACTACAAAAAGATTTCGTTGTTTCAGACTTTTGGTGTTGTTAACTCCAAGGACCAAATAAAAGATCCTCGCATTTCCGTCTAGTATCCTGGATACTTCCTCCAACAGACAAACAAATTGGAAAAAAGAATATGTTAACAAGCCCCAAAAAACCTGAAAGTGTAAAAAATGAAGAGCCACTCAGATTAAAACTTAATTTTTCATTCTTAAATATTAACATTAAGCTTACTGATATATTTTCAAGTTATTTAAACCTCAATATTCCCACGGTCAGCTGGCACTGAACTACAGGAGGAAGAGGTCCACCAGCACTTCTTTCCCATACATATCATGGAGGTAAAAGTGATGTATATCTTGTTTTCCATGTTTTCACTTTGGCAGTACACTGAATCCCACCTTGAATCCAGTGCTCTGGTTAAAGAACTGTCTGCCACGGGATTCAAGCAGAGCTTTGAACTCCCAGAAGAACCAGGCACATCAAATACTGTGTGGAGATGGGTTAGCCTTATTTGGCTCTTAACATACCAACACAAGTTCAGAGTTTACATCTACGAAGCTTTTCTTGCCAACTGAAAATGACTTTGTTGTCTCCACCTTAAAACCTACTCTTTGGCATGAACGTCGTTTTCTTTCCTGGTGATGGCGAGGATCAGGACAGCAAGGCTGCTCCAAGTGAAGTGCTGCAAGGTTCAGTAGTGACAGAAACCCAAGAGTATCAAATTCTGCCTACACAATGCTCAGCTGCAGCCAGTGCTGCTGCACTATCACTTTCATTTCTACCCAATGCATACACAAATTTAAAGGGAAAGTATGGGTGTTTGCTTGATGAGCCCACATTAGAAGTGGACAAAATCCAAACATCATTCACTGAAGAACTGTCTTACAGGAACTACTAAAGTTGCCTTTTGGGAAATTGGACAGGTGATTTCTGCAGGTTAATACAAAGAAAGAATCATCTGTCCTGATCTCTTGCCTAAAGCATTTGAAATGTCATCTCTTTAAACAGCCAAAAACAACATCCACCTCTGTGGTGGTGACTGAAGCAAACAGAACAGACCTGAGGCACCAGCAGCCTCAGATTTACGGAAGGGGTTTCTGTTGTAAATGCTAGTATCTTCACCTGTAATACTCTATTTTGTGTGGGAAGAAGGTTGTAGATTCCTTAGGTGTCTGTCCTCCAAGAAATCACATCTCTATTCCTTGAATTAAAAGCCATAGAAGATATTACCTTCAGTATTTCCTTCTGAAGAACCGGACGATTATTTATAAAAATGAAACTCCTTTCTGAACTTGAAAGACTTGTCAAAGAACTGTCTGACTCAGCTTTAGGGAGAAACCCAGAAAGATTTATCTGCAATTATAAAACAAATACAGTGGAAGTCTTTTAGAGAAACAAAAGGTTCTTAAGAGAGGTGAGATATTAAAATGCAATTGTACAGGAGCCCAAGCCATTAAAATGCATGCACTGCTTCTTGAAAGTTACAATATAAAAAAATAAATGCACTTAGAGAAAAATTACAAAGAGGTTGAGAAAGATGGGTTTGTATCGATTTTCCTTGATCAACTGATTGAGGTATTTCCCATGTGGACTGCCAGCTGCAGCACGATGCTTCCTGCAGCTGAGGGCTGTGAAGAGCCAAGCCAGCAGCTTTAGGCTTGCTGACTGTGGGGTTGCCAACCTCCCCCCTGTACAAGCTAAAGGCACACGCTGCTGCCCAACCTGGCCCGGGCTGCAGAGAACCACCCCTACAGGGAAAGCCCAAAGCACACAATCCCCCCCTTTCTACACACAGGGCACCTTAAATAGACTGTCATAGGGCATTTATTCAGGGCACCTAAATTTACCTACGCCACCTGTATCCAAATCATCTGACTCCCAAGAGTGCTGAGCACCCACGATTCACAGGCTGCAGCAGAACCTCTGAGCAGACAGCACTGTCAGGGAGCCTTGGAAACAGCACATGATTTGTGCACCTAACGTGAACTCTGAGTTTTAAGATTTTTCTGTTGAGATTCTTTAACAGGTTTTTTTAGGTCAAAATACAGCCCATGACTTGCGCTGCCTGTCCCATCACTTCCCCTTCTCCCCCACCATGTAACTCTGATACTGTTGGATGGATTTCAAATCAATCTGATAAAGAAGCAGAACTCCCAAAGAGATCACATTCCCAAAATTTCTGTGATAACTGACAGCTGTTTGGAAAGGATGGCCTCAAGATAATGACCTAAGGAAAAGGCAATTGCAACTTTTCAAAAGTCAGGACCCATCAGTATGCAAGAACTGACATGCTGGCCAGCCCACATCCTGCCCCACTGCAACCTGCCCCAACTGATGGGTGCAGGAACACTGGGGCATCACGAGGATGAAGATTTTGGAGATACAGGAAAGTCTGGAGAATGTTCTGGTTAGCAGGGTGGATCGCTGAACACAGAAACGAGACCTCATTAGCTCGGCTTTTGGCAGAACCCCTTGTATTTACTAAACTCCAAATTATCATGCTTTTGAAACGGAACTTAAAATCGCTGGGATTTGGCCTGTCCTTCCCATTCATCTACGTCACAGCAGCTATCTGCTCATGTGCTCTCTTGTTCCCTCCTGACCTTGTAACAAGCATTCTGTGCTAAAGCTGGCGTGTTCTGGTCAGCAATGTCACACAGAACCAAACACCACTGGTCAAGTTAAGGAGGTGTCAAATATCTGTTGGGTGATTATCAGAAAACAACATGCAGCACTTCTAGATTTTATTCTGCAACTTTAGCACATCCTCCTTGAGCGTTCCTCCTCTATGTTTCAAGCTCCTTTTCTAATTCACAAATATTTGTACAAGTATTTCACTTCGAACACTATTTTTATACACAGAAAACATTAAAGCAAAACTGAAAATCTCTAAATAACTCATTTAAGAAGGTGCCAGATTTAGAAATGGCAGACTGCTGTTACTATTTAAAGCCACACAGAACATCAGAATGCTCATTAAAAGTTATCCACAATTTACAAAACTAGTCTTATCAGAATTTTCAACTATGAAAGTATATGAAGTATAAAGACAAAATTACAAAGACTGGAAAGTATTGCAGAATCTTTGATTTCAAATTAAACCGTTTCAAAGATTAATACTTTAATAAAAAACCCAACTTATATTTGTATCAAAATATATGTGATGAGTGGACAGAAGAATGCCTCTCTTTAGTATTTTTCCTCTGTGGCACATGTATCTGCTAAACTTCACCTTTACTGAAAAAGAAGAGACTACGAAAATTTCCTGTGTGAAAGTTTTCAGCCCAAATAAATCTATCCATTTACATGACAGGGATCTGAAAAGCACAAATGCTGTTGTGTACATGTAAAAGGTTGTGCCAATTCTGTATTTTCTTAGTTTTCTTTTTACTTTACAAGTAGCTCCTGAGTCTGCATCCTTTGGAGTCAACTTGAAATGTGTTCTTCTTTCATTTAGTGCTCATAATAGAGATGTTTTGAAGAAAGCCAGTCTTTAAAATCCCTGGATCACCTGTTAGAGAAGTTTTAACTCTGCAGTAAGGTACAGCAAAATTAGTTGTGCCCTCAGAGCAGACTTTGCAACAGAGGAATATGAAGCTACACAATAAAAAAGTATGAGTTAAAAGAATGAAAGAGCTGCCCTCTGGTCTGTGTACTGAATGAGGGGTGAATCTAATGGGAAGAAAAACTATGCCTTGTCCTTAAACACCTATTCCGATACCTGCACACAAGGGAGAAAGAAATGGTTACACAGGCAACTTAATTCTGCCATTTTACATTGGCTGCTTAGTTTAGAGGTGTCCACCAGTTTCTGAATGTCAATTTGGGTGTGAGCATTATGCATGGATCACTTCCACACCTATAAATGATGCACATGGTATTTTACACACTATTTAGAGACAGAGAGAGAGATGGAATGTTCTCAAACTTCTATTCAAGGAATATGGATGCCTCATGATATAGCAGAGAAGTAATGTGAGAACCTGAGTGCCTCCTTCAAGCTAGTCCCTTCTGAACACCCCCATGTCTTCCCTCTGGAGCCCCCTGCACTTGCTCTGTGGGCACATCCAAGCCACATTCAGGCACGAGTAGCTCTGGATGCTCTGTTCAGACATAAGCAACTAAAATTTAGTAAACTATAAGAAGTGACCTCGCTCTTTTCCCCCTCATTTCACTACGTTTGCTACAAGCACTCTGACAAACTTGAGATTTAAGTCTGAATAATGCTATGAAAGTGTATTACAAATATATAGTCAGACTTCTACTAAAGTCTGAATAATTCTATTAAACACCACGCTGACTGCAGCATTGCTAAGCTGTGTTTAACAATCACTGTAACTTCACAGTGATTTCACCTCATCTGACTGGTTGATTACTAAAAGACACAGGAAAATGCAACATAGAAGGTTCCGTAGTAGCAAGACTCCCCTTTAAAAAAAAGTCTCTAACAAAAATGGAAGCAGAATAAAAACATTTTTGAAAACATTAGACAAAGGAGAGCATCATGGGGAATTCCCTCATTTTCAACAGGGACAAAAGGAAGTAACTGCACTGAGATTTTTGAAAACTAGCAAGTTATTTCCTTGAAATACATGTTTGGTGGAAATTTTGCATAGCTTGCCTTCTAAGTATGTGTTTGTTTTATCGCTCAGGTGCCCCTCACTGAAACTGAGGGGATACTCTTTAGAGCACAAGGCTAAGAGGCCACGAAGATGAGAACGATCTAAATGCTTAGATATTAATCAGAGCACAACCTGCCTGAGGGCCAGGAATCCCAGCTTGGACAGGCCTGAGCAATCAGCAATTCTGGATTTGTCATCACAACTGTTTTTGCTGCCATTTGATCAGTGCCACATGAGTCCTGACCACGATTCTTGGAGTGGATTTTCAATCACCAAACCAATTAATTTTATGGAGAAGACAGTTATAGAAGCAAATGCCTTAATCAGATGTCAATCTGGAGATACATTCCCTTTTTCAAAGTCTCCTTCTATTTGAATATTGCCTTGGCTCTCTTCATTGCCAGGCGTTCAGTGAATTTGGGAGAAGGAAGTTTAAACTCACCTCAGGATATTCACAGCAGTGCTGAAAAGGTACCATACTGCCCATAACGGCTGTTCCCAGAACTGACATACAGGCCATTTTGTGATCTGACACCCTGGTCTTCTGCCAAATAACTGCCTGAAACAAATGGCACAGAGTCAAATTTTTGACATTATATTTGCTGAACTCAAGTCATGTCTACGAACATGCATATACAACTGCACACACACTGTATATGTAACATTCTGTACTTTGACCCTCTGAAAACCACAACTTTCAGTGTTAAAGGACTCGATATGGTACTTTTAGGCATGTCTTCTCATATTATGTTGCTTATTTAGACTCAAAGCAATTGGAAAGCTAAGCAAAGCTTGTATTTATGGATGCGGCATGGCTAATCTGGACTTCTGTGCCTGAAGCAATTGTTACAAACAAATCAATACAAATACTACTACTCCCCTTCGATGAACAGCAATAGGCTTTTTGTTTTTACCAAGCACATAAATTGAGGGTTTATAATGTGTCTCCAGACACAGTACTCAACATTTGAAGGTAGACACTGCAATGCTTATGTTGCTTATACTGAAGAGATAGGCTGTTTTGGCAGAGATCAGGCTATTAGCTGTCCATTCATAGCCCTTACCTGGACACTCTAGGTCTATGACAAGTCTGCTGTTTAGAAAAGAAAGCAGTTATTTGTCTAATGAAAACTTTGTAGACGTTAGAAGGATGAAGGAAGATCTCTCCTATTTGCTACGTATCTTGCAATACTATTGCAAAGATTTGATTAATACAGTAGGGCAACGTGAACTTCAACTTGCAACAGAACTTAACTGTCAAGTCCCCTTATGTATACAGAAAATATTAGTTACTTTGGGAGGTGAAATTTTGTCTCTCACTAATAGGAAGTACTGTACCAAAGAATCACAAATTTAACTTTGAATCTGCTGACTTTCATTCCTGTGTATCAACAATAAAAAAAATTTCCTTAGTTGGTTTTTTACTCCTAGGCAACAGGCTGTTACATACAGATCCACTTTACTTTTGTCACTGTTAGATACCTGAGAGTATTTCAACGTGCAACCATCAAATAGAAAAGAAAAAAAATTGCAGCAAGTTGCATTTTCAATTGGATGTTACAGTGTTGGTAAAATTTATTTTTTCAGTAGGTGCTAGGTGAATTCAGAATGACTGCACACAGTATTCTGACACAGGATGTTAACTGAAAGTGTGGTGAGGGAAAAAAAATACACAAGCACCCATCTCAAGAAATGCAATACATAAGCCCTAAAATTCCACCTGTCCCGTGGGATATTTGCTGGCCTTCAGGGGTGAATTCCACAGAAGAACACAGTGCTCCTGTAAAATGATACTCTCCTCCTGCAGGACAGGTGGAATTGTAAAGCTTTGAGACTGCTGAGCCTGAACTATTCCCCAAATCTTAAATGGTCCATTTCCACATACACTCTGCAGCATTTGTGAAGCGGGGCTCTGCAGTCCTGCCTGAATCTAATTCAGCTCCCAGACAGCAGCCTGACAGCCCTTTGCACATGCTGGGTCACAGCTCAGCCATCCCAGGGCAAGCCTGAACCCCTTAAAACATAAAGGACCATTTACGTCAGGGAGGGCAGCGAATAGACAAGGGGAGAAGGAGAAACAAGCAGGCAGAGCCTGGGTGTGCACAGCTCTGTCAGGGAGTCCCCACCGTGCCTCGGCAGCAGGCAGAGGGCAAGGACAGCCCGGGGCTGCCCAAGGCACGCTGCCTCTCCACCTCTCTCCTCCACACCTGCTCTAAGCCTCCTCAAAGATACTTTGTAGTGATGAAAGAATCTGTCCTCTTCTTTAGAGCTCCTCTTATAAAACATATCCTGTACTGCTTCTATTTTAAAACTGATTACTTAAAATGGAAACACGAAGTGCCAAGCAATTTTTTTCTTTACTGGATATATTTTAAATTAAATGCATGTGACCAAACTGAGAATGACACTTGTTATATGACTAATATAAACATCATGCTGTTTATTTTAGGTTATGCTAATGTGATTCTGCAGGTACAGAGATAAATCTCAGGTGCTGATTAATACAAGGTTATTACACTGCTTGACCTGCTGAATGGCTGATACTCAGAACTGTGAAAAGATCACTTGGGTAAGGTGGAAAATGAGAACTTATTAAATGCAAACTTGCTAGAAGTATATACTGTAATAAGTTCAGACTAGCTTTTTAACCAGTCATATATTTATCAGACATACAGATTGCAGACATAATTTTACAAAATAGTTACCACTGTAGGTTAAATTAAAGCTTGCATACTAATGAGGCCTGGCAACGTCTACATTTCTCTATTATATGAACATAGAATAGAGTGGATACTCATTTTTAGTCCTGACTGTACATTATGGAGCAACAACAGAGGAAGAGCCGGTAATTTAAAGAAAATTATTTTTCTGGACTCTCCAGGTGTATAAAAAGGCATTAAAAAATTCAGAGAGAAGCAATGCTTGTTCCATTCATTTTAGAAAGTGCCTGTTTCCATGAAGTTCCTGCAATACCCTATTTTCTTAACCTTGCTTATACCCTTTAGTTTAGCTAAAAATACACCCCACACACACACCCCAGATTTTTTTTCTAGGTCATATAAAGCGGGTGTCGAGAATGAGCCAAGGAATAATCTGACTCCAGTCAGTATGATGATGCTGCAGAAACAGCCTACTCAAAGATATATTATTACATATGGCCCATCTTGGGTTCTGCTAGAGCTAGCCAAATATATCCAACCTCTCTCCTTGTTTCATTGAAAGGGATTGTACCATCTAGATATTGCAAAATGTCACAACATGTATAAAATCTATTACACAGACACAGAAGATAAGTATGTTTGTGTGTACCTATTGCTCTGCCCCTTGAAGCCCAAGGACATGTGCATGCTTGGTGGAGGATGACAACGTACATTCCAACCTAAATGATTCCAGGACTCCATGAATACGTGGAGTAGGCATCCGTTACTTCAGAATGCATATACAGAGTCAAGAGGGACACCTTGAAAAACAAGTCAAGAGTGAAAAAAGGGTATTCAGCCTCTTTCCGCTGAGGTCTGTGGTATACAGCACTAAGGAGAATTAAGAGCTGCTCAATACTTTTTTCCTGAAAAACACCAAGGAATGACAGAGAAAAAAATTCAGCCACTCCACACCCGTAACTATCCTTCATATTCAGCACTTCCACCAGCAGCTACAACGATTTGCAATCACAGCCAAAAGGGAAATCTTACTTAGAGCTGGGGACTGGATGCTCTTTCCAACTGTGCCTACTTCAATACAATTATGACACTACAATTTAAACCAACTCATACCATTATTACTACACAATGGCAGTAGCTTAACAAAGTAGACTTCTACTACTCAGAAACCATATATTTTCTTCATGTGTTTTGTGACAATCATATCCTGTAATAAAGTTTGAGGGTGTAAAAGCCTAGCTGAGCAAGCCGTGTACATGAACTGTAGGTTGGTAACGTAACTCAGGTTAGCTCTGTAAAAGAGTATTTCAGTCTCCCTAGTTTTGTTTTACATGCTTCCAAAACACTGGCATCCAAAATCTCACTGCAGACAATTAACTCTTTGGGCCAGTACATTCCTTAGCTTTCTGGACTTTAAATCTAACAGCTTATTAGGATTCAAATGAAAGCATTGTTGCCCACCTGTTGAGAGTGTACAACCAGGAATAAAAGCCAGGCAGCAATATCCCAAGTTTGAATTGAGCCCAAGGGAAAGAAAGACATAACATGGCAATCGATGTACAATGGACCTCTTCGGCTTAATGAGGCACAGACAGCTAGCTCTAGTGGCTGGCACATCCTCTGCCACAGAAGAAAACCTATCAGCTAAGATGAAGAATAGATCAAGATAAAGTCTTAATCAGATTCTTTAGAATCCCAGCCTTGAAAAGTGTTGATGTTTTTCAGCTCGACACCGTAACTGGAGTCCTATTTTAAAACCAGTGGTAAGTTACCTTACTAAAAGAGAGCTCTTACACAAACTTCCCTTGAAAATAGAAATCACAACCATTTTCCAATTTACCTTATAGAAAAATTATACAACTAATCAGAATTATTTTCCCCACATATTTTATACTTACCCCTAAGGAATCAGTTGTCCCCTCCATTTTGTAAGTGATAGTGGCACAACTACCAGTGGAGATATGCAGAAGAGAAACTCAAGGCACCGCTTTTCCACTCATCAGATGCAGCTGACATACCTGTCTATCCCATGGGCATCAGATATTACAGCTATCAAGGGGATTTGTTGAAAGACAGTCATGTTTCACAGCACTGCTTATCCTACAAATTCCAGCATATTCCCTACTCAGATTTCTCTTTGGTGATACGAGATTACCTTCTCAATGAAAAGGCTTTCTTGAGCATGACACAGTGGAGAAATGCTTGGATTTGAGAACTGGGAGCTAAGTTAGGAGAGGAGCTAACAGATACTACAAGGAACCAAGGATCTTCACCTGGGAACACCGCTCTTCAAAGCCTTTCAAGAATTACAAAGACTATCAGGAGTTACACATTTTCTGACTGCTTCAGCCACACATGTTCAGCTGTGGGTGTTCAGAGAACCTGATCTCCTTTTATGACCAGGTGACCCACCCAGTGGATGAGGGAAAGGCTGTGGATGTTGTGTTCCCAGACTTCAGCAGAGCCCTGGATGCTGTCTCCCTCACTCTCCTGGAGAAACAGGCAGTCCTTGGCTTGGACACGTGCACTCTTTGTGGGGTAAAAAACTGCATGAATGGCTGAACGCAGAGAGTGGTGATAAATGAAGCTAAATCCAGCTGGCAGCCAATCATCAGTGGTGTTCCTCAGGGGTCAGTACTGGGAATGGTCCTGTTTAATACCTCTATCAATGATCTGGAGAAGGGGATCAAGTGCACCCTCAGTCAATTTGCAGGTGACACCAAAACAGGTGGCAGTGTTGACCCTGCAGAAGGTTCTGGACAGGTTGATGTTCTGGAGGCCAATTGTGTGAGGCTCAGAAAGGCAAAGTATCAGGTCCTTGGGACACAACTCCCTGCAGTGCCACAGCCTGGGGGAAGAGAGGCTGTTAAGGTGCCCTGTGGAAAAGGGTCTGGAGGTGCTGGTAGACAGCCTGCTGCACAAGTGCCAGCAGCGTGCCCAGGTGGCCAAATAGGCCAATGGCATCCTGGCTTGTCTCAGGAATAGTGTGGCCAGCAGGATCAGAGAAGTGATTGTACCCCTGTACTCGGCACCAGTGAGGCACCTCGAGTGCTGTGTCGTTCTGGGCCCTTCACTGCAAGAAAGACATTGAGATGCTGGAGTGTGTCCAGAGAAGGACAATGAAGAGAGTGAAGGGTCTGGAGCACAAGTGTGATGAGGAGCAGCTGAGGGAGCTGGAGGTGTTTATCCTGGAGAAAAGGAGGATCAGGGGTGACCTTATCATTCCCTACAACTACCTAAAAAGAGATTGTAGCCAGTTGGGGGTCGGCCTCATCTCCCAAGCAACCAGAGACAGGACAAGGGCAAATGGCTTCAAGATGCGCCAGGCAAGGTTCAGGTTGGGTATCAGGAAAAATTTCTTCACTGAAAGAGTGGTTGAGCATTAGACAGGGCTTCCCTGGGAAGTGGTGGAATCACCATCCCTGAAGTGTTCAAGAACTGAATAAATGTGGCACCTCACAATATCATTTAGTGGGCATGGTGGTATTTGGTCAAAGCTTGGACTTGATGCTCTTGGAGGTCTTTTCCAACCTTAATGATTCTATTGAAAGTTTTTTTCACCCAGAGGGTGGTTGGGCTCTGGAACAGGCTCCCCAGGGAAGTGGACACAGCATTAAGCCTGACAGAGTTCGAGTGTTTGGGCAATACTCTCAGGCACATGGTGGATTCTTAGTGCTATCCTGTGAAGGGCCAGGAGTTGAACACAATGATCCCTGTGGGTTCCTTCTAACCCAGGATATTCTATTAAAATCCATTTCCATAGCCCGAGGAAAAAAATAAATAAAACCTCCTAAACAATTAAACTACTGCCAAAAACCAGTTTCTAATCTGAAATTGTCATCCAGAGGATGTACAAAATCAGAGTGAATTCTATTTAAATAACGGGAGGTTTAAAAGCCTTTCGTAAAATAGTAGTTAACAAAAATAACACTCCTAACTGTGACTAAGGACATCGCTAAGGAAGAGGGAAAATTCCCATGCAGCTTTGGAAACATCCTTTTTCTGCTAACCTTTTTTAAGTGTATGAAGTGAGTGCAAAAGCTTTGCAAGAGCTAAAGGCACATCTCAGATTCTGCAACACACACTGCATATGTGAAACAGTAATTGTTTTGAGATTTCAGACATATACTGGCCTGTCATTTGAAAAAAGTGATGGATGAGAAACTGGAAACCTCAAGGAATTAGTAATAGGATATAAAGCATTTCACCTCTAGGTCACCAGTTCAAATTCAACCAGGTTGGTAGTGACCAAAAGTAGTTACCATCTGGCAGCTGTTCTCTGGCTGATGTAAATTGAGTTGAGGGTCTCAGCGCATTTCCTAGTGGACAGGTGTCCTTAGCACAAAAAAACACCATAATTAACTCTCTGTTTGGCTTTCTCAGCAAAGCCACTGAACAACGACTAGAAGTAAAGACTGAGCTGTATTCCAGGTCAGCATGAAAGCATGCTGGCTGCAGAGCACTGCAGATTCTTAATCATAATTCCTCTTTATATTTTAAGACACGCAGATTAGGGAGCAACTTAATTTATCATCATTACATTAAAAAGAGTAGCATTTCCAACTCAGGACAGAGTTTATGTGCTGCTATTTCTGCTCAATGCAGACTTTTTTTCAATGTGCAGCTACAGCAGAGTTTGGAATCACAATGAATGAACGCAAAGTATAAGGCCATTATTAAAAATGGTAAATTTACTCTAACACACACACACTCTGTCTCAAAACCCCCCACTTACTACAGAGGACAGAGACACAAAAAAAATCTGGGTTTGGATTATTTGATACAAACTGCTGGTTAAGATTATGAAACTTTGGAACTAGAAGGAGACTTGCTATAAATTAAAAAATGAAGATGGCATCCTTTAAGTCAACACCACCAACAAAGGGGTTTTGGTGAAGAATACCATCCACAGTTATTATAAGAGTTTTTAAATGGACCTTGCATCATGAAGTTCTGACTTGTGACTCTTTCAAAAAATAAATGATACAGAGTTCTACACAGAACTCTGTGTGACCAAGGCTCCAAAGTGTTATGCATGAAAAACACTGGGGAAAAAAATATTCACTCATGCAGAGTTTTCTTCAACAGGAACTGGAAAATTTACTGAGCCTACTTATGGCAGATCTGTACTTTGCACAGGACATGGGACCAGCTGTACGACCTGCTGATAAGACATCATCTAAACCACCTGTTGCCATAATTTTTTTTTAATAGCCCTGGAACTACTAAAAGTCATGTTTTACCCCCTCGAGTAAAACACAGCCAGAGCTCATAGGTGGCTGGAACACAGCATTTTGGGCTGAAGGGTTTGACGCAGTTTAAGCTGTAGCTGACTTTGAAATGTTCTTAGCACGCCTTCAGATAACATTAACTTTAAATAAACTTGCTGAATACTCATGTAAATTATTTCCATTTGGCTGTCTCATTATTCAATATGCTTTCAAGGAACATGGTGATGAAAGAAGAAAAATACCTCTTTCTAACATAACCATACTGGCAAGAGGATCAACATTATCAGTATTCAAAGAATGTCTTGGCAGGATAAACCTTCATAAAAAGAAGGAGCACTAGCTAATCCAAGTTGTCAAAATAGCAATAGTACTTCAAGGGTTGATCTGCAAAGTGATTCATTATTTATTGCAAATGCAAACAAAACATTCTGAGCAGAAAGAGCAACTGATTATTTCCTATCTCAGAAACCCACTGATGGAGAGTACACAATAAATGAACCATAGGAGGGCTGATAAAAGAATACATCTTTTCTTACTCACTAAAAAACAACACAAAGGCTGAAAGAGTATGGTCTGATTTCTTTTCTGTGAAGAACAATATTTAATGGTAGTATTTTCCAAACTAAACACAGGTAAAAAATGCAGCAGAACAAGACAAAAAAAGTCTGGAAATTTCATTCAAAAATGTAAGACATACCCCTTTTAAAAACCCCAACCAAACATGCTATAAATAAAACATACAATGTACTGTGCACCCTAAAATGGTATATCCATTCCACAGCTCTGTAAGAGGCCTGACTTGTCAAAATAAGTTTCTGCAGGAATCAATGAGGCAACCACTTTCAGATGCCTAACCTCAGCCATTTCTGTGACACTTCAGCCTCATCACACTCTTCCTTGGTAAAGTGAGGGTTATGCTTTCATAAGACTCATAGAATGGTTTGGGCTGGAAGGGACCTTAAAGATCATGCAGTTCCAACCACCCTGCCATGGGCAGGGACATTTTCCACTAGACTAGGTTGCTCAAAGCCTCATCCAACCTTCCATTCTCCTTTAACGTCATATAATATACAGGACTTTAAAAACTGGGGGGATTTGGTTTTGAATTTTTTTTTTGGGGGGGGGGAAGGGGTGTTGTTTTTGTTTTTTAGTGTGGCTTTTTATTTTTTAAGTACTGTTTTTGTAATTTGAGATTTCTTTGAAATACACTTTCATTTACACTTTTTCACTTACTACCTTTCTAGTCTTTCAACCCATCTTTCCTTGTCCCCTTCTGTCACAGCTCATTCCTGCTACCTTCTTGCTTTTTAAGCTTCAGAACCTGATCGTACTCCCGATGTGGATCTTCTTCCATTGCAACAGAAAGTGTTGGCTCAGCCTCAAGAATCTGGGATTCTAAGAACTCCTCTGAATAACTACATATACAATTTGGCTTTTAAGTGAACATGTAATCTATGAGATACATGAAAAATAAAGTTATTCTAAGAAGTTGATTTTTTCTCCTGGTACATACCAAAAATAATATAATAGACACCAGAAAAAAAACACATCACCAACAACCCTGTTCAGCAGAGTATTATTGTAGCACAGGTATGCTGTAGAATCAGAATAGCAAAAACACCTGACCTGAATTAATAACTGTAATGAAAATAATAATTAGCATCTAAAGGAAAAAAATATTCACATTCTTTGATAAGGTAAAATGAAAGCACACTGACCTACTGCAAGTTGATATACATAGAAAATTCAGAATTTCAAATTTCTTAAAAGGTATGATGCAATAGGTAACTATTTTACAAGGAATGACAACAGCAGTAGAAAGACAGGAATCTGCATCCAAATTTTTTTATGTTCAGTTCAGTTCCTAATTTTCAGACTACTTTAAACATCTCCTCATGCACAGACTACACTTTCTCTCTGACTTCTTAAGCCTATAATTTTCCCATCTCAGCAACAGCTACTGAGCGACCTCTTGTGATTAAACATTTGAGCACTTTCACATTTGTTTTCCCTTTTTTTTTCCCAAATAAATTAAATGAACAAAAGGAAGGCAGTGCAAAATGAAGAATCAAAAAAATCAGCACCATCTCTGTCATTACAAAGAATGATACTGCCTGAATTGAGTATTGAAGAATGTACCCTGAAGGCAGTAGGACAGGGAGTAAAAACCAATGTGCAATGGCAACTATCACATCACTCTTCACACCATTTTTGCAGTATTGTGAAAAAGACATGCGATCACCTTCTTGCACATTATTGTCATAGTATTAAAATAAGCAGAGGAAAAAAACCCCACAAGATATGAAACAGTCTAATAAAAGGAGATGAAATCAAAATACTAAAAGAAAATCATTTGCAACTTGCCAGAGAGGGCAAAACCAAACCACCTATAAAGACAAAATTAGTTTTACTAACCAACATTTAAGACCAATATTGTGAACCACTGCTAGACACAGCAAGGAGCTCAACACGACACTAGAAGCAGATACCCCTCAAGATCTCTGGTTTCAAATTCTTGGTACTCCCAATGAAATAAGACTGCAAGTAGCTACACTTTCTCAGTTTTGAAATACTAATTCTGTAGCCAGCCAAAAGGCTGGCTTTTGTTTTTCACAGTATCTACACACCGAGATTTAGAAACACGCACATAAATATAATCAGAGGATGTTAAACAACTCCAGAAAAGGGGGGGGCAATCTGTTTTCATTTCAGGAAAGCACAGAGTGCCACTCATTATTTTCACTGCAAAGGAACTGAAGTGTGAATTTTGGTTGATAACTGACGAGAACTGCTCAATGAATGGGCCAAATTTCAACAAACAACACCATTATAGAAGAGAAATAGAATTCCTGAGGGATCTGGCCACGAGATGTCACTCTCTACTTTGTGGCAACTTAGCAATTCATTAGCACAGCTTTCTTCTCTGAGGTGTCAAAAGCCGGGGTATAGCCAAGGAAATTCACTATGTAAAATCTGGGTCAGGTAAGGCAAACTTCTCAACACGTAATTTCTGTGGCTGTGTGTCTAATTTCTGTGGCTGTGTGTCTAATTTCTGTAGCTGTGCTGTAGAATTACCACTCAGTACCATATAAAGTCAAAATAGTCTCTAAGTAGCCACGGAATTCGTTCCCCTAAGTCTAAACAAAAAACAACTAGCTCAACTAAAACCTGCTGTTATGTTACTGTTCTTACACTCATGCACCAAATTGTTTTGAACCTTTTAACCTTTTTAAATAAAATCATTGTTATGTATTGAGCTCTTATGATCTGGCACATAGAAGTCTACCTGTATGAGCTATAGTGTTTACCCAGGTAAAAAGCCCAAATAAGTAAGTTTTCCAAGATTTTCAACTGGCTTTGGCTAACACTTGATCAGGCCCTGTAGTCTGGTAAGGTCTCACTTCTTTGTTTGCAAAATACCACCAACATGTTTACTAACCACTAGCATGTAAAATAACTTCTATACTTCATGTACCTAACCGGGCATCTGTTGGAAGAGATCAAAAATACCTGAGCCTGAGTTTTAGAAGTTTAATATCAAAAGCTGTAGCCATTACAAATACACAACTATGAATGGAAAAAATAAGTGGAAGTCCAAAACAGAGCTACGATGAAAGAAAAGTCCTAGGAACAAAACATTTTAAGTAAGTTTTAGATAACTGCATAAAAAACCTCATCATTACCTTATTATGTATTAATGTTATCCTCAGGTCTGGTTTTATGATACCATATGCTGTCAGTAGATCTTGGACTTTTTTCAGTTCTTCCTTACATTTTCTACTTGTTGAGTAAAACTGCTTCCTTACAGGAAGATTCTTAAACAAATTTAGGACTGTTACTGTGGTACCTGCAAGTAGGTGGTAAAAATAAGCAGAAATTACACTGAAAGCAAATCACTGACTGGATACTGAGGAAACTTTATGTTTGTATGCTGTTGCATACAAAATAAAGTCTAATAACGCTAAATTAGATTATTAGCATGAGAAGAAATATACCAAATTAGCAGTCAACCTCCCCCAAAAAGTATCTATAGACCTCAAGAGCTATGATTCTCCTCCTTTATTTAGAGTTATGACTGCAGCATTAAGCTTTCTTTCACACACACTGACAATAGTGAGAATTAACACTAAATAAAGCAGAAGACTCTTTCAGTGAATGTTTAGTTAGCTTTCATTAGTAAAATGATTAACAGACTAGAATCTAATCACACATATCTGGAGGCGAAGGAACCCTGTGCTTCATTAAAGCATTTGCTTTAGGGTAGTTCCTGAAGAGCGGGGTACCTCTGCTCAAGGTACAATACACAGTGAGAGGAGGAATATTGATCTACCAACACAATCACATGAATTCCAAGCCCATAAGGATATTGCAAAGAGTTGAATACATGTAACAGAATGCAGTCGATCATTCAACAATTTTGACAAAAGCCAAGGCAATGCAACCCACAGGCTTCCCAGACATGAAAAATACTACAGTCCAAATCTTAAAAAGAATCCCTAGCTAAAATTAGCTACACACCCTTCCTGCAATTCCTTTGTACAGCAGCAGGGCAACTCCTCCTTCTTTCAGCGAGGATTTTGCTACATCCAGAAACATTACTTTGGTCCTGAACAAATCTTTCATACAGATCTGGAACACTGAATTTTTATAGCTTTTATTTCCACTGTCAGCTGGAAGTGAGTCAGAGGAGAAACTAGTTTATAATTACTATCCAGAACAACTTCCAAAACATATAATTTCTTATGATATGACAACACATTCTCAGCTGACAGACATAAGGTAAGAAATGTTGACAGCTGCAAAGATTTCATACTCAGCCTTCAAGTACAGAACAGGTATTCTGACATCACACAGAGCCTCAGAGAAACACAAAATGCTTCTGTCACAGTGCAACACCACAACAGTGATACCCTACCTTGCCCTAGATGGGAAGGCTTTTTAGAAGTTACATGCCCGTTGCTATTCAAAACATACTGAGTGCTGATGTCATCAGCAACTGTCTTGGTTGTGACCAAAACCTAAAGAGAGTGATTTTAAAAAAACTTTGTTAATCAGGGTAAACAGTTCAGAACGAGTTAGATAAGTTTTGCTACCACTCTCATCACTGCATTACTTTAGTCACCATAATTACACTTAATTAGTTGATACAATTTTTCTTCTAAAGGTCTTTCTTATAGGCACAAAAAACATTCTGCATTTTTTATTATTCATGTTTCCATCCATTTAACTAATTGCATTCTTACCACACTAATATACAAAGCGCAGCAATTCCCACTTCCTACAACACACACTGCTCCTTCTTCTACTCTGAACACAGGTTAAATAATAGTACTAAATCAGTTGACAATTTGGCATTTTTATCCACTGTGAGAGAAGGCAGACTATGACAACTTCTTAAATTTATGTGAGATTCAACAAACTTAAGGACTACTCTCAAACAAACAGCATATTAATCTTTCCACACCCAAACATATCTGGCAATCACTCACTGCATGTTTTGTAAGCTATTAAGGTAATACATGGATGGCATTAGCAAGAGCAGTCATAAACCAGAGTTCAGGTACCAGCAACAGAACCACTGCACTTTAACCTCCTGAAAGACAAAGTTTATCACACATACTGTGCTTCAGGATATTTTGGTTTATTTTAGTGTCTTGTGTGAATCATTTAGAGTTCAGTCATGCCTCTGGAGAGAAAAACAGTAATTGGTTAATTGGCTGTGATAACATTACAGACCTGCTTAAGGGCCACAAGTAAATACCTCCAAACTGAAACTTCAGGGGGCAATTAGAGTAGGCAGAATGCCATGAAGGCCAGAAGTGTTTAATTAATATAATGACGGATACAAAGATTGAAGTAATACCTATCAAAGCACTTCATACACTCAGGCCACCTCCCACCTCTTATGAAACGTATTATAGAGGGGATTAGATGCTCAGAACAGATGGTACTCTGCTCTGACAAGGCATTAGAAGGAACCAGTGACTGAAGTCTGTCATCATCTATCAAAATACCAACATTTTTGAAAGTATCTTTGAAAATCTCCATCCAAACACACAACCCACTTCTGCCTAGTGTAATGTGAACACAGCCCAAGGTAGCACGGAGTCAAACCCTAACATCATCTCTCCTGACCTCAACAGTTGATGGTTCCAATCACACACAGAGATCAGTATCTCCTGGCAGGATCTAATCCTGGCAGGATCTAATCCTTGGCAGACTTAAAGAATCCAAAACTTGACCTTGGTGCATCATGAACACAGAAAGGCAGAGCACAACAGAACTGGCAGATGCTGCGCCTTTAACAGCTGGAACAATTTTGAGATGGGTTTGAACAAATTTACTTACTTTAGGCCACCAAGTTACATCATAAATATCAGTACAGTGCCAATCCTTTTAACACAAACATATGGATCAGACTCAGACACGCAAGGTAGTAGGTTCCTGTTTACTCATGGGGACAAAGTTTGTGCAATTGCAGTCACATACATGTCAAAGAGCAATAAGGAGCCCAGCAAGATCCCATGACTGCTGATCACCTACGTAAGAAGGCAGAAATGATTACTGCAATGGTAGCTATGCAGGCCATCAGTTCCCTGAATTACTTCTCCTGGCCACCACCTTCTGCTCCTCATTTTGACTTACCCTAATTCAAGGAGCAAACTCAGCCATACTCCTTGACATTATATCCCCTGATACAAAAGACAAGAAAACACAACACAATCTATCTCTGACCTGTTCTGATTGTGGAAAATAAACAGAGCACTGCTGTGACCAGTGTGACATAAGGACAGGACAGACACTGATATGGCTTCTGAGGCTGGGTGGAAAGGCAGCATACACAAGCCAAATGGTTTGGAAAGTATATCCTGGGCAGGCTGCTGGAACATTCAAAGACTTCACACTGGTATTTTAATAAAACTTCCACAAACACATGCAGACAAAAGAAATCATAAATCAAAGACTAAACACATTTATAGCAACTGCTCACCTCTGATATGCTGCAAATCGATCCCAGAGCTTCCCCACGGAAACCGTACGTTGTCAACCTTTCAAGGTCCTCAGAAGAGCTTATTTTTGAGGTGTAGTGTTTAATGGCCATAACTGGAACATCCTCCACCTGGATTCCATTGCCATTGTCTCTTACTTCTACTTTGTTAAATCCGTAATTCTCCTGAAAAGAAGACAAAAAAAACTGGAACACTAAACAACCAAATTAAGACACAAGTTTGAAGCAGACAAGGTTGCACCATACAGCCAACCACACAGAAGTGGGAGTTTTGCTTAGTAGGAGGAACTGAGCAAACATTAAATGCCTCTGTTTAAGGGGAAAAAAAAAAAAGAAAAATACAACATGTAGAATAATATTGATGGTTTCTCTAATTAAATAACGTCATTCATACCCTGGTTATTGGAAACACCACATTAATATAAATACAGTAAAATTAAGAGAGAGATTAAGTAATTTTTTTTTTTTTAAAGTTATGATGAAATTTGCAAAACCTAAGCTCAAAAAGACACTGACAGCTGGAAAGTTAAAGACTTGTTCATCTCTTTTCACTGTTCTTACCTACTAGGTATTAGTTTCTTTGAAATTACCCAAATGCAGCCCTGCACCCAGTAAAGTCAGCGGGCCCTCACCTAGAACCATTTTCAATTTCAGTCTTGACTGATGCAATTTCATTACTTCAGCAGTTTTCCAGATTCTATGCTCTCTCTCAATACACAGGAGCAAACTTCTAATGGGTGACAGCAATAAGCTTGTTAAAGAGATATAATATTTTACAGAAAGAAGTAAAGGTTCCTGGAGACTATTTTAAAACAGTTTTCAAGGAAGCAAAGTTCAATTTTTGTGATTTACCTTTACATATATGCAATACATATTTTACTGAATTCCAATTTAAATGTCATTTCAATAAGCACCAGCAAAAACCAGGTAAAACCCTGAAAACCCAGATATTTACAACAGCTAAATAAAGATGGAATTTAGGTTCTGTAACATCTCAAATGCATGCAGCTAAAAAATGCTTGCTTCCAGCTACACTATAATGTGCACATGTGAATTGCACCCAAAGAACCACGAACCAGCAGGAGAAAGTAATTAGAGCTGCAGGATCACTAACTGAGCTGCTTTTACAGAAGCACAACTGGCTCTTTGAAAAGATTATGATGCAACACACAGAAAAATGTGTTGTCATGTGCAACACATCCAAGCAGCCTTAAAACTGGTTTTGCTTAGAAAGAATATCTATCTTCAGTAGTGGCTACCACCACCAATGCCGGACAGAGCATGCAATGGTTGAACACTGAAAGCTGACTGACTAAAAAGAACAAACTTTGCTGTCTCATCTGGGCCTATACTGAAAACAGTTATGCAAAAGTATAGTGTACTCCCAGGGTTACTTTGTGAAGTAACAAACTGAAGCAATTTAAAAACAAAAGGAAGGTATCTGAAGATATTACCTGGATTCACACATAATCTGCTTTAGGAAACACCAAAAGCCTCTGAGGTAGGCACAGAACCATATATGTTTAATTAACAGATACACAGTAGAAATGTGGCTACACTTCAGTTTTGGTATTAAAGAATACTGCAAAAGCTGTCTTCAGGTGAAAAAACAATGTTTTTGATCATCTTTGAGTCAACCGCCTACTGGGAAGCAAAACAGAACCTAAGGAATACACCTGCACTGAACATAAAAACACAAAAGGAGATATAGGCAGGAAGCCTTCTATCTGGCTGCTGTATGTGCTAGTGAAGGGTTTGAGAATTTTACAATGAGACCCTATTTTTTGTTCTAATCTTCACTTCCACACCATTTACCTGCTTAGGAAAAGTGAGATTTGTCTTGTGTCAAGACGTTACATGAACAATTCTCTATTTCTTTTCTAATGTTATTCATTTTTACTTGCACACGTTTTATGTAAATATTACAGTGCTTAAACTTTGTATTCAGTAATACCTTCTTCCATGCTCCATGACCTACATACTACTGAGGTTATGAACCCACTAGATGTTTAAGTAGCTTTGCCAGATCACTGATGTCAAACAGTATGAATCAGCTTTGATATACAGTGCAAAGACGCTCAATAACATCACCTACGGGAGTTTGGTCAATCAAGAAGGTAACAACAGTAAAACATCAGCCAAAGATTCCCACTACAGCTGACCACTGCCACGATTTCTATGTGAGAGCCACTCCACCTGTGGGTTAACTCCGGCCTGTCTGCCTCAAAAAAAGTCATTCCTATCTCAGTTCTGGCAAATTGGGTAACAAAGACTGAAGGAATCAGCTAGCTTTCCTAATACATCTGAAAAATATTAAAACAATGAAAATGCTGTCGTCTCACAAAACCAATCAAGCTGTAAAATGGAATTTCAAAGTTTCCCTTCTCTATTATGATTTTGAACTAATACACAGTTAATGTGGTCACTGACATCTATTACATGGCCAGAGTTATTTAAATTTCACATAAAAAATACCAGAAAAAACCCCATTGTTTTACAGTATTACTGTCTAGAGTTGTACAGAGTGCAGGTTTTCTCTTCTCCCCTAGTACCTACAGGAGAACTATCAGCAAACCTTTTACTCACTGACAACCTGTGTAGAGCCAGGTTTGTTTCTTTAGAACTACAGTGATTTAGACTGGGCTGGACTAACAAAGAATGGAAGGGTAGTGCAGATGACTCATGAACTAAAAACAGTTGAAAATGCTCTTTTCAATTGATCTAAGACTCATCAGTAAGAATATAGCTGCGCTCTGAAAGCCATGCTGACTAGAGAGAGGGCTTTCTCCTCCAGCTATCTGCATATCTGTAACAGCATGCCAGTACAAGAGACCAGGTTTGTTCTAAGCTTTCTGCAAGGCTCCAAAACCTTCCATAGACTTCTTGCAGTAATCGATCAGCTCACAGGATCTGATTCCAACACCCTTACCCCCACAACTGTGCACACACTACTCACTTTGGAGTTACTCATGAAGAAAGATACTATGCAGTCTAAATATTGAGCAGATAGAGGCCCTGACAGACCATAGTGAATCTTCAGCTCACTCAAGGTAAGGCTGTTCCTTGAAATCTGCAGGAAACCATTCTCAGATGGGAAACAATCAAGATTCATTCAGAAAAGACAGCAGAGACATGGACAAAGAAATAAGCAGAAATTCAATTGTCCTCCTAATTGAGAGCATTTGTCCAACAATTCAATAATACCTTATACACTCGTCATTTGTAGGAAAGGAAACTGGATGCAGTTCTGGATACATCCATTTATATAAGATGTTACACCACCTCTTTCTTATTAAGCAGGAGACACTACTACTACACAGCTGTTGAGAAAACACTGCAAAACCAGAAATACGACAGCAAGAATAGCTGATCAATTGGCCATTTTGCCCCATTTGGGGGAAAAAAAAAGATCAAATTCTTTATTATAAGTAGTATTTTCTTTTTTCAGAAACTATCCTTGAGTAACATGCCAACTTTTTTTTTAACAGCTTATAAAAATAAAGTAGTGTTAGAAGTAGCCAGAGTTAACTATGCTAACCAGGGACCATGTGGTAATTTATATTACCAAAACATCTAGTATGGCCACCAACCTTTTCACCACTGTTTCCATTTTCACCTTCCTTACAGTATTTTCTACTGAGCATTAAATGTGTCAGTCTAACAGTAAACTTAAGTTTAACATCTTTTAAACAAGCTATTAGTCAGAAAAAGTAAATTTTAAGTAGGAAAAGGAGAATTAAGGAAGTTGACAGGTTTTTCCCCAAGATACACTCAGAAGCAGAAATATACCCAACTGTTTCAGCAAGGCTTCAACAATGTTAATGGAAGCTAATTTTCGACCATTTTTATTTGAGGTAAAAATATGTATGTATAAATACTATTAATACCTTGCCATTCCCCAAATCACAATAGTTTAAAAAGTACATTCATAGTGGAACAACTTTCCTTGTACCTTATTTTACATCCAATTCTTTGTAAGAGAAAGAAAGAGAACTTACCAGTTTAACATCAATACTTGTGGCATTGGCATCCAAGGAATTTTCTGTCAGCTCCTTCACCACACTGACAACTGAAGTAATCACCTGGGAACTTGAAAGAAGACGGATAGTCTCTCCTGGCAGCTGCTTCATAGTGGAATAAGATTCAGAGAAGCTGCAGAGAAAATAGCAGAAAAAGAGTGTAAAAGCAACACTACAAATACACATTTCTAAGTAACTGTTTCCCAGCAACTTCTACATGTATACAAAGCACAACATTATGGCTGGAGAGTAAAATTTTCAAGTTATAGTAGGTCCCAGCTTCCTCTGCAGTCAGTACTTGTTGGGAAAGAAGTGGGGAGGAAACCCAGTGGTGCTGAGGGAAAAGTCATATCCAGTGGCAATGTGATCTACTGGCAAAAATGAAAACCAAGCCGAAAAGCTTCTTAATAACAACCTTGCCCCTCTGATCTGATGTACCGTGTGTTCTCAGGCAGGTCAGTTTATTTTTATGTCATTCTATCTCTCATTTGAAAATGAAGATGTCTTACACTAACAATCAGTGAAGATTTCTTTTTTTTAATTAGTGGAAACACAAAGCACTATAAAATTCTTGCTGTATTATAGAGACACTCTAACATGAAGGGATTGCAAGCAAATCTGTGAATTTTAGTATACATTCCTGTTTAAGTACCCAAATTGACAAAACTAACCAAGCCCCAGGAAAAATATTTTGTTGATCCTTGTAGCCTGACACGAAGAACTCAGCCCTAGTTTTTCATTCATATGATGAAGGGGGGAAAAAGATCATTGCTAGACAGGACTGTGAACCTCAGGAATGGTCCAAACAGGCTTCTCTCCTCTGGGTTACATTATGTCATGTTATTTACACTGAAAGCAAACAATCCTGGCACTCCTGGCTTCCCCATCCATTCCAGAACACAGACTGCACACTCAGCACCTGTCCCAAGGATAGGAGCACACATGGAGGAATGGAACAAACCCAGATTTCCTCCTGACACAGTCAGGACATGGTGAGGGCCTGTAGCCAACATCCCTGAGCACCACTGCCCTGCAGGGTATATGCAGCTGATACAACAATTACAGGACAATTCTGTGCCTCAACATCCTGCTAAAGACTGACACTCTTTGAACATAAAAGACAAAGCAAAAATGTGGTTTCTCAGCGGAAAAGAACCCCAACAGTGTTATGAAGAGGAAGCACCATTACACGTTTTCTAAGAACAGCCACAAAGAAGTTTTCTCTCTATACTGTTATTTACATTACAAAGGGAGCTTCCCTTTCAGACATAGCAAAAAGATCCAATGAATTGGTTTTCCACAAACCAGAAAAAGAGCATGGGAAGCCGTGTTGTTGAAGATGGACCAATATTAATTATGTACAATATTCAGAAAGGCAGGTTTTGAGGCAGATTTCCTCACGAATTCACACGTTATGCAGGACTCCTGTGCCAAATGCTTCATGATCTACTCATGGCAAGTGCCAGATGGGGGAACTGGCTATTGCCATCAAAAGACACAAAGACGCGGGAGGCCCTTAAGACACGCAGCAGATTCCCAAAGCCGAATTTTCCATGCGGCGTGACTGATGCACTTTGGGAGAGGAAGCAGCTCCCGGAGCGCCTGGACCCAACCCGGGGATGCAGCGCTGGGCACACCTCGGGAACACCTGCTGGGAGCGAGGGAGGCACCTCTCGGCCTTCTTATCTACGGAAATGGACCCGGCCACTGATGACTTTTAGCTATGAGACACGCATTTCAGCTCAGGGCCCATCACTCCCGCACTCCTCAGGGACGACACATTACAACTGTGTTTCTGTGCGGGCCCCATCGCTGACGCAGCCCTTGGACCCCTCTACACCGACTCCAAACCCCACCGCCACGCTCAGGAAAAGCGGGCACAAACCCTCCCGAAGCCTCACGCCTCCCGCCCCGCAGAGGCAGGAGCCGCGCCCACAGCCCCGAGGCAGGGCCCAGCAGAGCCCGCCCTGAGGCACCTCCGGGGTTCATGAGGGGAACACAAAAAGCAGCGGCCAGCTGCAGACAAACCCTGCGGTCCCTGGAGTTCACCCCAAGCCGCACGGTCCATCCGTGGCTCCCGGTGCTCTCCGCGAGAGGCGGGCCCGGCTCCCTCACGGCCCTGCCCGACTCCCTCAAGGCCCTGCCCGGCTCGCCGCTGGCGCGGCCCAGGGCGGCCCCGCGGCTGCGCCACCTGCCCTGGGCGGGGCGGGCCCGGCCCGG
>VWZG01009037.1:92431-114538 GCA_013396735.1 Grallaria varia
CCCTGCCCCGGCCCCCGCGCTGTCCCTGTCCCTGGACTGGCCGGCCCTGCCCACGGGCCCCGCGGGCTCTACCTGCGGCCGGCGGCGCTTCGGGTCCTGCTCCGGCTCCGTCTGCGGCTCCGCGGGGCTACGGAAAGGTGGGGCCGCAGAGAGAGGGAGGGACGGGCGGCCGGGGACGCGGGGGAGGCCACGGGCGGCCCTGGGCAGCGGCGGGGGGGGGGGGGGGAGCACCCCGGGCNCCCTCAGCCGGGCACCGGGACCCACAGCCGGGCACACGGCCCCACAGCCGGGCACCGGGACCCACAGCCGGGCAAACACACACACACACAGCCGGGCACCGGGACCCACAGCCGGGCACCGGGACCCACAGCCGGGCATCGAGGCCCTCAGCCGGGCAAACACACCCACAGCCGGGCAAACACACCCACAGCCGGGCACACGGCCCCACAGCCGGGCACCGGGACCCTCAGCCGGGCACAGGGACCCACAGCCGGGCACAGGGACCCACAGCCGGGCACAGGGACCCGCAACCGGGCAAACACGGTTCCGGAACCGGGCAAACACGGTCCCGCAGCCGGGCACAGGGACCCGCAGCCGGGCTGCCCCGGGCCGTGCGGGTGTGTGTCTGCAGGTGCGGGCCCGGCCGTGCTGCAGCCCCCGGCGGGGAGTGCTGGGGACAGGTCCTGCTTCGGCCCGGCCCTGCTCTGCTCTTATTCTACCGTTGTTAACAGTGCAATATACTCGCGTATTTCGCATTTGTTCTATACGCTGTACGGCCCTAAGCCAGTGTCAGAAGGAAATTTCCCACCAAAAGCCAGCTGCTCTCGCTGGCTAACCGGTGCTTTTGTAGTCTGATTCGGATCAATGTTTAAAAAAATCTCCTTCCCAGACCCATAAATGAATATACGTAACCCCACAGGTCATGTGAGAATGAAGTCAGCAATGGGTTTTTTTGTTGGTTTTTTTTTTGAATTGTCATTACAAATTTTGCTACAAGAGCGTCGCCATCCCTAAGTTCTGTCAATTCGCTGAATAAATCAGCATGTGAAATTGTCCTGCACATCTCTGCATGTGGCTGTTGCTTAGAAACTTCTGAACCCCATGCTCTAATTTCAGCGGCGTTTGAAAGATGGGAATGTCTGTCTGAAAACTGACAGATGGGTAAGGGAGGAAAATCTGAAATCTGCACTCTGCTGCAAGAAAAACAGGCATAAGTTAGCCCTTGGCTGTTCTTTCTAGCAGTGGGTGGCTGGGCAATTGGTATATGCAGAATTCTTCACTAACCATTACACGAATAAGAAACGGGTAGAATTGGCTGATATGGGAAGTGGAAAAGGACTCTGGGTATTGTCATGGATGGAGTCAATGTTCCTTCTGGATGAAGTTAAAAGCTTTTTTTCTTATAGGTTTGCTTCTAACAGCACAGCTCACTATTTTTTTTTTTCAATGTTCCTTCTGTAACAGGCTTGTAAATTTTATTTGTTTGGTCTTTTTTTGAACAAACAGTTCTCAACTGCCTCTGCACTGACTTCTCTATGAACCATAGTCTGAAGATCTTGAGGTAGGTCTTGGTTTATGCGCTATGTTCTTTTCAGACCTGCTTATTCAAAATACCCTTGTCCCACATTTGAAGATTGCATATGTTACTCCTCTGTAACAATAATCTCAATCTTCAAACAGATCTGTTCTATAGAGTAAAAATGAATGTGGGAGTTGCCCACAGCGAGGTGAATCCAAACACTCGGGTGATGAACAGTCGTGGAATGTGGCTGACATACGCGCTCGGAGTTGGCATGCTGCACATTGTCCTGCTCAGCATTCCCTTCTTCAGTGTCCCTGTGGCCTGGACTTTAACAAACGTGATTCACAACCTGGTAAGTACCCTCTCCTGCAACAGAATTTGGAAAGTTGTTAATGTGTATTCATTTTCAGTAGCAAGGGAAGAGGAAAATAGCCAGTCTGTGTGGATAATGAAATCCTGCTAGCCAAAACACCACCTCTGCTGGGCTTATCCACAGATGATTGGGTGTTTTGGGATGGAGGAGTGATACAGGATCACTTTGGATTTGAGCTCAAAAGATGTGGAATATTCCTTCCATGATTATGTATTCTTTTAAAAGGCATTTAATTGAGCTAAGAAGGTTGCAAATGTAAAGTTATCATGCCAACCAACTTTTACAGTGTTCTGTCTAGCATTAGAGAGCTGTGCTGAATCCATAAAACATCACATTTTTAATTTTTGGGTATTATCTACTGATTTTTCTATATAGACCTCTTAGTATTCCAGAATGTTTAAGTTCAGCAACTTACCTCTTTGCTTAGGCAGAAATATTTGTGTTCTGTTTCTTGTAGCTTTGATTTCTGCCCAAGCTGGGTAAATTGTAGCTCAGAATAACTTCAGCGTACACGGTTGTCACTATACATCACATAAGAGAAATATTGCTTGAAAGCAGGGGGAAAATCTGGGCTATTTTTACCGAAGCCCTGAAACCATTTGTTGTTCAGTGGATCACGATTTGCATGATGACTTTTGTATGCAAAAGATTTTGGAAGCTGATGACCTTAAGAATATTTCTGCACCTCTCTCCAGGATGCTACAATTTTGTTGTAATCACTTCAAGTAATGCAACTGTCTATATTGGTCCTCAATGCTTGGACAAAAGAGCAATTTACATCCTACTTGAGGTTTGCTAACTCAGCCTTTTAAGACTAACAGTGAAGAAGTCTTGACAAAAAGACTCATTCCTCATTTAAGAAAATGATAGTTCACTGTAAAGTCTGAGGATGGATAATATCCTCTTGAATCATGTAAAATTTTCAATTTTTATTTGAGCATTTCAGTTTTAGATAGGTTTAAAACAACTTGTAAGTGTCATTAGAGCATTTTGTATGTTATCTGTGACAGCATCAGGCATGTCTGACTTCAGAAGATTTTGGCAGAGACAAGTATTACTAAATATTTCCCCCATGCCTTACTGAACTCATTGTAAGGAGCTGTAATGACAGCAAGGTTGAGAGCATGCACTGGCAAGTAGTTTTGTAGTGGAACTCTAGAAGATGAGTATAAATTGCACTTTTGGATATTTCAGCATTTAAATGGCACTTCTTTTGGAAACAAATCCTTGAATGGTTTGACAAAAAAAAAATCTTGTGTTTCGACTAAGGGAAAACGTTTAGCTGACCTTGAAAGCAGTTTTGGTGGTCCTTTCTGCAAGTACCAGCATGAAATAAAATGTGTAGTAAGCATTTGGATCTGTCCTAAAAGTCTCTTTTTGCTTATTAAAACTGAGACACTGCATAGGTCATGAATCAAAAAAGTTAATTAAACAAATCAGTTGTCTTAGCTTCATAGGCCTCTTGTCTGGAGACTGTCCCAAAAAAAAGGTGGAATGGGACATGAAGTGACTTGGTGAAATTTTTGCCTTCATGTGATTTTTTTTTTTCCCCCTACATAAAACTTTCTATAAAAATTTTTGTACATGCATAAGAAGGAAAAGGAAGTCTTTGATATTTTTGTATTTTCTGACAGAGACTCCTGCTTGGAGCTGGTGTCCTGTCTTTGATGGAAAACAAGAGCATGTACTCCCCTATCTGAAACCACTGGGCCCAAACTGATCTTTCAGAACAGACCACATGTGACATGATCCCATTAAACAGGATCAGTCACAAGGAAAGTCCAGAATGGTTAAGGAGAAGCAGCAAAGAGATGGACAGATGGAATTCAACATATTGCTATAGTCAACTTGTAAGGATTTGAAGGGTGTGGGGGGCTGAGAAAGCTTTCAGAAGGTCTTGTAATACTGCCAGTATTCTCAGGTAGATTTTTGCTTTGTGCAGCCTCTACCTCATCACTCATTCAACACTGTGTTAGGAAAGTGGTAATATAAATTGGCAGCCCCAAACTTGTTACAGTGCTTGTAAAAATTCTGTTGATTTAATGGAATTTTTGCTGTCTAATGTAGAAATTAAGGGAGTGGTTCAGATGTCACATAGACTTTGGTTTCTGGCTGTGCCACTGACTGCACAGTCTGGGGCAAATCACTTCTTGTCTCTCCTTGCTCTTTGATAATTTGCTGTTACGGGCCAGCAGCTTTTCTGGGTGGGAATTCACTCACACTCTTTCTTTTACAATGCATTGAACAATGTAACAATTATTAAAAAATACAGCTAAAAGTGCTTCTATTCACTTTTTATTTTCCCCAGGGAATGTATGTGTTTTTGCATGCAGTAAAGGGAACTCCTTTTGAAACACCCGATCAAGGGAAAGCTAGGCTACTAACACACTGGGAACAACTGGATTATGGAGTACAGTTCACATCTTCAAGAAAGTTCTTCACAATCTCTCCTATAATTCTGTGAGTTCAAAACTGTGTTATGAATTAATTGAATCATAAAACCATGATTTCAAAAGCTGCAGCATAATGGGTTGCAATTTACATTCCAAAAGCCTTTTCTCTTTTTTTGCTTGATTGTTTGTTTGTTTATTTCTTCATCAGAGAGTAGGGAGTACAAATTTATAGGCCATGCAATCAACAACCTTCCTGCTGCTTTTGACACGGCATATATTGAAGTCAAAGTTTGTAAACAGTTATTAGTGGGGCAGGTTTTAAAGATTAAAAAAATTGTGAGGAAAACTTACTGTTAACTCTTGAAGTTCTTTAAGAGATTGTGAAGTCATAAATACTGAAAATCTAACCTAATTGCCTTTGTGACAGCATTTGTTAACCATTTTGCAACTTCTGAGTTTGGAGGAGTGTGTCAGTCCTTCCTGAATGGCGTTCAGTGTCAGTTTGACTTTGTATATATTGTCTTCTGTTTACACTAGTTGTGTAAGTGGCTTTGAAATCCTACCCACCTGTCTGTTGACAAAAGTAAGGTTGTGTAACTACAGGAAATCAGATATCTATTTAATATCCAACTCTAAAAGTCTTTCTGTTTTTCCCTGAAGAAAGTTGTCCACTTGCATGGCAGAGTGAGGGGGGAGGGATGATCGTCCATCATGTTTAGAAAGTGGGCCCATGAAGGATAGAAACTGAAAAAAATGTATTTAACTCCTCAAAAAAAATTTCTTTTTTCAAAGATAGTTCCCCACTTTGCAGCGGGAATTTTGTATTCCTAACAATAGCGTATGGCTCACTTGATGCGATAATAATGCAAAAGTATATAAGTATATCTGAATAAACATCTCTGCTTTGCTGGGAAAAAACCAACAAACCCCAACAATCTGATTGCCTTATTTCTGTGATGAGTTTTTTGCAAAGAACAGGATGAAATTAGTAGCTTGAAATGTAAAGGAGGTGGTAGTGAATGTGATTTTCTGAGCCCCATTTCCTTACTCTATATGAACAGGTTGTGATCTAGCTTTAAAGAAAAATCTTCTGGAAACATCTGCCAGATGGGAGGACTTTAAAGTCATGCCAGTCACAGATGTGCTCAGCATAAATCAGTCTTGCACTGAAAAATGCTTCAAATGCTTTGTCACTGAGTGTGCTAGGGTAGCAGAACTGCAAGCAGTTTGGTAGCAGATAGTAACACTATTTAAAATCTATATCATAAATCAGGCTTGTAGCTGCAGAAGTCAGACTCCAACTCAAAGAGGTGGGAACAGGTGCTGGAGGGAAAATAGTAGCAGTGAGTTGCTTTTTGACACCTTGAGAAGTATGGGAAGAAGAGTCTTAGACCATCATTTTGCTGTAGTTATAGAACCTCAGGCGAGGAAAAAATCAGTTGTTAACAAGTAAAATCTTACTGATTACTAAAGCACTTTTTTCAGCTATGCTTTTTTTGTTTATTTTTAAGACCAGGGTGCAATCAGCTAAGCTTGTTTCCTTTTCTCCTGCAGGTACTTCCTGACGAGTTTCTACACCAAGTATGACCCGATACACTTTATCCTCAACACAGCCTCTCTCCTGACCGTGCTTATCCCCAAGCTGCCCCAGCTGCATGGCGTTCGGATCTTCGGCATCAATAAATACTGAGGGGAAGGCTCGACACTGGCCACCTCTGACATGGCTCCTGCTGCTCCCCAGGTGAAGGAAACGAGTAGTCTGCTGTGCCCAGTATCTCATCGTAGCAACGAGAGACGCTTTCACATCTGAGATACAATCCCTGCTTCCTGCAGCATTGTCTGGGATGAAAGTTGAGTTTGTAAGAAGATGCGTTCAGATACTTAAATGTGAATTGGAAACCTGTAGAAGAAAGATTTCCATGAAGAACTGGGCAGGCCCAGCTCTAAAGCCTAATCCCCACTAAGACTGATACAAGTGACTTGTAAGGGAAGGTGCAAATAACAGCTGAAATGGAGAGCAGTGTTTCACAAATACCCATCATCCATAATGCAGATGGTAACTTTACATACAAATCCAGGATCCTCAATGCCAAGGACTGCTGAGGCCGCATTCTTAGGTTCAATGAAAGTAGCTAGTTCCTGCTGTATGGATTGTAGGTGGTTGTGCTTGTTATGCATTGTAAAAGTTTGTCTCACAGTAAGTACTGTGACAGTGAGCATAAACTGATGGTGTAATTCCTGCCTTCTCTGTTCCTGTGATTTTATTTTTTTTTTCTCACAATGACTGAAGAAAGTCCTTTACTGCCAGCTCAGGGGATTTCCACGTCAACCTGGTAGCTTGGTTTCTGTGTGTTTTTGAAAGTTGCTGCTGTTGTGTTTCTTTCATTTTGCTTACCAGGACACTGACTTTTCTATGTGTGAATGGGACATCCTGAAGAATTGGGATTTCTTTTTAGGTGTGGTTTTTTTGCTATTTTCTCTGATAACTGGCTGATGGGTTATTTCTCAGGAGCTGAGAGGCCTATGGTGGGGTCAGGAAAGGGTTGCTGGTGTTGTAGGAGAAGCAGCTCTGTTACAGCTGTGTCAGGACATAAATCTGGAAACTGGGTGGGTTGGAAGTTAGAAGCTGAACTAGAAGTAGGTGAGAAGGTAAATCACATGGACTTAACTGTATGCTTTTGCAGAAAAGGTATAGATAACTTGCATGTCTTGGAAATGTGGAGGAATACTGTGTTTTAGGGGTACTGTGTAGTACGGGAGGTTCTTGTATATAATGAGCTCTGGAATTAGAGTGAAGGAGGTACATCTGCAGCTCTGAGCACTTATTTCGCTGTCTTGGAAAAAGGATGAATTTTGAAGTCTGCTGTGTGTCTGCCAGTCAAAATGGGTTCAGATTTAACAGAAGACTCCACTTAAGACTGATTTACATTTCGGTTGCAGTGACAGCCGGTGAGCTGGAAAAAAAATAAATCTAAAAATAAAAATAAAAAAAAAGACAAGCCCTCAGTGGCACACTTCTTTTCTTGCTAAGGTGATTTTCTGGCTATTAACTTTATCGATAAAGGCGCTGTTAAAACAAGAAACGGCAATGAGTTACGAATTTTCTTTAGCAACTTAGCGATTGGTTCTCCGTGTTACTTGCCCAGGAAGGGGTAACTGATTTTTAGGTAGCGGCCTTTAAGGCGGGGGGCCGAGCCCCGGGGCCGCAGGTCAGGGGGCGGGCATGCCCTGCGATCCCGGAATTCCCGCGCCGTGCTCCGCCGCTCTCGCGCTCCGCGGCTGCGCCGGGCGCGGGAAGCGCCGCCCCGTGTCGCGGTGGGCGGGGCCGAGTCGCGGTAGGGCAGGGCGGGGGCGCGCCGTGACGCGCGGGAGGAGCAGCCCCTGCCCCCGGGACGGCGGCGGGCACGGCCCTGCCCGGGGCTCGGTCCCGCCGGGGGTGCACGGCAGCGCCCTCCGCACGGAGTCCAGGTAAAACACGGCTGGTTTTCCTTTAGGGCTAAAATGTGGTGTGCGGCCGTTCAGAACTTTAAAGGTAATGCGGCCTCTTCAGCGCACATGCTGGAAGACCCCCCCCCCCTGCCATAATCAACTGCGCGGTTCTCTCCTAGGCGGAGCCAGCGGGTGGATTTCTAACAATGAACAGTATTGCCCAAAGCCTTTTGAGGTCGGTTAAACGCGGCCGGGCTGCGTGGCCGAGAAGCAGCTCGGCTCGGCCTGGAAACCAGCGTTTTCGGAGGCTGGTTTTGGGAATAGAGACGAGCTGTGACGATACGGGCGCTGCGGTGGTGGATGAGGCTGGCTGTGTTCTGGGAGAAGCGCTGCACTCTCAGAAGGAAGTCCATTTACAGTAAGGATTGACTTCTCGGAAGGCTTTTGCCTTAATAACTGTTTAATCGTTATTGTTACTTGCAATACAATCCATGTAAGTTTTACCTGCTCCATAAAAATCAGTAAGAGGTGGGTAGGTGGGAAGATGTATCCCTCAGACCACAATACGTACTGCTGGAAATAACATGCTAAGGGTGAGGAAAGAAATGCTTGTGCACGTCACAACTTTCCTCCAGTATTTTCTTTCAGAAAGGGACAGGTGACTTCTCTAACTTGAATTAAAGATGAAATCATTGTTACGGTTAAAACCACCAAATATCTCAGTGTTTTTAAGCGAAAGTAAATATTAGCATTGGTGTCTAAGAACGTGAACTAGCAAGTGAGGTGTTGTGCATTTTAAATCACAGACATTGTTTTGGAACAGTGTTGAGATAACATTTAAGTATCTGTACCAAAAAAAAAGGCAAGTTACATCCTTTTCTCACTTCCCAGTGATAATTACGCTTTCTTCAGTGCCCTTTACACTAAACAAGGCATTTTGAGAATGCACTAAGAAAACAGGCAGGATATGGCAAGGTTAAGAGGTGCCTGGAAACTATTTTTATGCCATTCTATCTGTTACGAAATACTAATGTATTTTAATTCTGTTTTTACCAGAACAGGTGGAATAATCCCCGTGGTGGCACAGCAGCTTCACAGAGAAAACATCGAGCGAGTGGTGGAAGAGGCACTCCGAGCCAGCGGCGTTTCTGTACCCGAGCTTGCAGCTGTTGCAACTACAGTGAAACCGGGACTAGCTCTGAGCCTTGGGGTGGGACTGCAGTACAGCCTGAGCCTGGTGAACAGGCACCAGAAGCCATTCATACCCATCCATCACATGGAGGCTCACGCACTCACCGTCAGGCTCACACATCCCCTGGAATTTCCCTTCTTAGTTCTTTTACTCTCTGGAGGCCACTGTATCTTGGCAGTAGCACAGGGAGTTTCGGATTTCCTTCTGCTTGGACAGTCCATAGATATTGCACCAGGTGACATGCTGGATAAGGTAATATTTCCTTACATAAGCGAACCTAGTTTTGTCTACTTTTTATTGCATTTATACTACATAATTGTAGTATTATCATCAGCTCAAGGACAGTAATTCAGTGTAAAATGAGCTTTACTTAACAGGGTTTTTTTCTGTTTTGAAATACCATATATTTAGGACACAAGAGTCTGTTAAAAATGTGCACATAACATCAATTGTAACATATGTGTATTGATTATATTTTTAGTAAACAGGCAGCCTAACAACCAAAACTGGTGTTGGAATTTTCATTTACACCAATTATACAAACAAGTTGTGTGAATGTAAGATGATTGACAGTGCTATTTTAAAGGATGCTGTCAGGTTTAAAACAATACATATTGAAACATTTCTTACTAATTTTATTGCTTACAGTTTGAAAAGCGTGGTTTGGCTTTCAGAATCTTATGTTTTCTTGGTCACTCAGTTTGTAAAATTGGTCACTTGTGGTTTTGTTCTCAGAATTCTCAAACAGTATTTGTGCACATTAAGTAAAAAATTGGGGGAGCGTGTAGAGTCAGAAAGGGGATTTTAGAAAGTTGAAACCAACTTTGTTCCTGTGTATCTATTTGGTAATACAGTATGGCAGTTCGTGTGTGTTTCCTACAGCTTAAAAATGAAGTAATTAATGTTTCCTGCAAAATTTGTTGATCCTCATGTTTGCCCAAATTGTTCTACAACTGCATTTCTAAATACTCCAGGAAAAAAAATCCAGCTGGTGTTATGTCTTACCCTTACTGTGCCCTGTTGGTAGTTTCACATTGGATTGGATTTTGTGCTGATGCAGTTACAGAAGGAATTGATTCCAAGTCTGATGTTTATTATCTCCTTAGGTGGCAAGAAGACTGTCTTTAAGGAAGCACCCAGAGTGCTGCAGCATGGCTGGGGGAAAGGCAATAGAGCACTTGGCTGAGACTGGGAGCAGGGAACAGCTCGTGTTCCCACTGCCCATGAATCAGTATCGGAACTGCAGCTTCTCTTTTTCTGGACTTCTGAACCTTGTCAATAATGCCATTGCACAAAAAGAGAAAGAAGAAGGTATTTTTCAACAGTCAGATATAAACCACGTTGTTGATGACCCATACTACGGAAAACCCCTTTGATGGTACGTTTTTATAGGTGTTCAGGAAGGGGAGATCCTCTCCTGTGTTAAGGATGTTGCTGCAGCAGTACAACACGCAGTGGCTGTTCACATCATCCAGCGCACGTATCGGGCCATGCTGTTCTGCACGAAAAACAGCATCTTACCATCAAAAAATGCAACCTTGGTGGGTATGCTGCTTCTTCCTTTTTATATTTGACTGTATAACATCCTTTGAAGGTGCAGATGCCTGTGGTACTTTCTACCTTGACAGGTGAGGAAGATCTCAGTATTTATTACATTGTTAAAATACCAGGATTGACGTAATAGTGATACAAATATTTACAATGAAGTCTTTCATAGTTGGTTTTAAGCTAGAAAGAGATTTTCTTACCATCTAATTTAACCCCCCATAACTTAGGCCACATAATTTGAGCTTGTGCTCCCCAATACTTGATGGCTGTTGTAGTTTCAGTGGAACCACAGACTGGTTTGGGTTGGAAGGGACCTTAAAGATCATCTAGTTCCAACCTCCCTGCCATGGGCAGGGACACCTTCCACTGGACTGACATTCTTTTATTCAGGAATGTATTTTGGCAAAATAAACTCATTCAGCATTCTCTTTTTGTTATGTCTTTATCTTCAAATGCATTTTTTTATTGCTGTGTTCAGAACTGATAACCTGTTTTTAAACTGGATGCCAGTTGAGTGTGATCCATCAGGACTTTTGAGTTAATGACTTTTTTTCTTTTTGACACTGCTCTCAGGTTGTATCAGGAGGAGTTGCAAGTAATCAGTATATCCGAAAAGGCTTACAGAATTTGGCAGATGCAAATGACTTTGCTTTACTGTGTCCTCCTCCAAGACTGTGCACTGATAACGGTGTTATGATTGCATGGTAAGAGTTGTTTCTCCTTGCATGTGCTTCTATAATGTTACCATCAGAGTCCAGAACTTCTGTTCATGGTGACTGAACCATGTGCTCTATTCAGAGTTATGACATATATTTTTATGTAACTGGTTTCTTGCTCAGGAATGGCATTGAAAGGTTACGTGCAGGGCTTGGTGTTCTACAGAGTCCTGATGGCATCCGCTACGAACCGAAGTAAGTGACTGTTCATTCACAGTCTGTGCCTTCAGCGAAAGGGGAAGGAGGTTACACCAAAAAGTGGCAGAAGCTGATGAGCAGTGCCTTTGCAGCACATATAAAAGTTACTTTTCAAGGTAGTTGTGAAATACAAATGATCATGGCTGGCATTTATGTTTAGTTTGCTCAGAGATTTAAATTACCATACATTGTAACAGCACTATGTGTTTTCCTACGACCACTGGTACAGGAAAACTGGAGCCAGTTAAGCTGCAATACTCTCTTGGCTTCTCCATCACCAGAGATACAAACCAACATGCTCCAAGGCCAACTGTGTTTTTGTGATGAGCAATCAATTAAAAAAACATTTAACTTATATCATCTGATAATACTTTTTTTTTTTTTACTGATAAGACTGATTTTTTAAATTACTAGTTAGGTAACCTTGCTCTATGGATTTAGGCTTAAGGCCAAACAAAATTCTAATATTTCAAAAGTACCAGCTGGTCTTACACTTGGGATCTCTTTCCATGTCTTTTCTGTTTCCATCTTCAGGAAAACAGACTTGGATAGTCTCAATACAAAAAAATTGTATTACAATTTTCACATGAAAAATTATTAAATACTCTTCTTCAAAAACAACTTGCTGTATACATTTCAGTGAATAAAATACTAAGTTTTGCTTGCTGTAGACAATACATTATTTAAGATTTTCATAGAAAGAGACACCTGTAAATCTCTAGTGTGTCTTGCATTCACCAGTTCCATGTAAATGCAGTTTAGTTGCGAAACAACTAAAATTAGAATCTAAATAACATCCCCAAAAGATGGCTTTAAAATCACAACTGTGTTTCCTGAGTTTGGAATCGCTTTAAATGCAAAAATTTCCTCAGTGTGACGATGTTCCTGAGTACAGCTTCAGACAGACCATTTTAATGGTCACCCAGTCTTACAGTGCAGGGAATGTGCAGAAATACTGTGACTCCCATGGTAATTGTAAAAAAGGTCTACAAAGCTGTACATCTGGGTGATAGGGCAATAATGTTATTTATTTTTAACAAATACATAATTTTATTTTCTAGAGCTCCTCTTGGAATTGATATTTCAAAAAGAGTGGAAGAAGATTCCATCAAGGTGCCAAATTTAAAACAGATACGATGCTTGGCATCTTAAAAAGTAACTTAGTAAATGCAAATATAAATTGTTGAATAAAACCTGTTTCAGTGTTATGTTTACTGACAGTACTTGGGTTACCAATGTTGAAAATCACCTGTCAGAGAAGCAAAGACCATGTCCTATCACAAAAGTCATTCCAGTTGCTATTCCACGACCAAGTGTTCTCAGTATTAAAACAACCAAAAAAAAAATTCAAAGCACACTTTCTTATAAATACATACTTACACAAATGAAAATACCTCCATTGTTTACACTTTTTAACTTAAAGTTAATATATTTATAATATGTATCATATAACTTATCCATATAATTCATATAAAGTTTTTAATTGATGCTACATGTTGCAATTTTTTTTAACTTCCAGTTAGAGAGAGAACAGGTGAGAGCACAGATTTTCAAGATCTCAATGTGTTTGCTGTGCCACTGCAACTGAATTCCAGCGGTAACTTACTTTTTTTTTGCTGCTGTTGTAAGAAGCCTGTTCTTTCTTAAATAGAATTAAAACTTTGTGGTATATAGTGCCTTTTAATTTTCTACTGCAACTGACTAAAAAAGTTCAGTAATCACAATCTTTCCATACACAGTTAGAAAGACAAGCTAACCCAAGCTTCTCTTCAGAAGAACTCCATTCATATTTCTATTTCAATCCCATGACTGCACCCACATACTGATGGATGTGTGTGATGTCTGGTTTATGATGTCTGATGAAAGGGCAAACGTGATGTCTGGAGGGCAGATCTCCCAAGAGGTGACAAGATCCCAGAACCTCATCTCTTTTTGGCTCTGGCGACCCAGGCCAGCTCCTCACCATGCCCTCCCTTCCAGAACTATAACCCAAACCCTGTCCTAAAGCACAGCTGCAGGGTCCTGTTTGACCACACAGGAAAATCTACTGGACTGAAGTCAATATATGTGACAGCTTAGGCAGATTCAATACACTTTTTGCAACACTGACATCAGGAAGAGTGGGAAAACCAACTTGTGGCTATTCTCCCTTTCCCAAAGCTCACTATTCCCTTCCACCAGGGATGCATTCATAGTGAGTCTAGCAGAAGTACACATCTACATGTGTTACCTTGATGATTAATAAAAATAATGTCTAAGTTGTGTAAAAAAACCCAGACCAAACATTCTAAGAAAACCCCAAAGATTTACTGAATTTGCATGTAGAATAAATGCAACATCTCAAGATGTAGCTCTATAATTAATCTACTGAAAGTGACTTCAGTCTGCTGCATGTGTCAGAAGCTTTTTCATTGTGGCCCTCTAGTTTTGCAATGCGAGATCCGAACTGTACAGCCCTTTTTGGCAGAACAGTGGAGGCTGTGAGACCCAGCTCCTGGCCTGCAAGGCGCAGAATCAATTTCTCACCAATGCCTCGAGGCAGAGTCAAGTCAGCTTTTTCTGAGACAGGCAGAGAATTGAGGAATGAAACGACATCTTCATCAAGGAAAGGAAACCTAAAAGAAAGACACACGTGGGGAAAGACCCTTTAAAAACTAAATACAAATGGTTTTGGTTTTCCCCTTTACTACATGCAAAGACTTCACAGGCTGTGTCAGTTCCTAACTATGGATGTACCTTAAATCTTAGTGTCACAGTACCGAGACAGTTCTCCAAAGTAGTTACACTGTCCTGGAGAAAAAAATCCCATGATATATCACATTTACACTCAGAAGCCTGCAAGTTTTCAAAAGTCAAGCAAAGAATAAGAATAAGGATCAGAAATCTTGGGTTTATACAAAACAAAAATCATGAAGAACATTAGAAGCTACACTGGAAGAGCAAGAAAAATTTTTAAGTAACACCAAGGTAACTTCTAAGTATTAAAAAACAACGTGTGAAGCTACACTGTAACTTTTAAACAAAAATATTTACACAACAAATTCTGGCACCATTCTGAATTCCAGGCATGATTAACAGCATTGCCTGTCTACTGCAACTGTTTTTACGCCAAACTGAAAATGTGCAACTAAGAACAGATTTGGAAAACCACTGGTATAAACATCACATAAACCTTTCATGCACCTGAGTGGCCTCTGCTACTGGACAACACCTGTGAAAGTTTTTGCAAGCTGGTGGTAGCATGGAGGAAGTAAACACAAATAAAAGGATTCTTGAACCATTCAGACTTAATACCAGGAAAGAGTGGATATTGATCATGCTTTTACTGCATGGACAAGAATACACAGCTCCTATGTTATGCTGTCATTCTCCAGAGTCAGTCCCCAAATGACCACACCAGAACACCTCAAAGTTGGGCAGAAAACTGTTCCACTTGAAATGATAAAATCTACTTGATTTTGCCCATTTCAACAACTTCTTCTTAAAACTTCTAGATGGAAATCAAGTTACTAAATTTCCTTAAGTAACTCTTCCACAGTACTACAGACTACCTTTTAAAAAACAAAACCAAAAAACTCCACAACACAGTACACGTTAACAAAATTGCAACAGAACTAGAGACAATAAAACACGCAGAAGTTTCAAGTAGGTTTTCTGTTGGACTGTTAAATAAAACTGCCTCTAACCTGCAAAACCAGTTTTGCTTCATGTTAAAACAAAAATACCTGGCTTCTTTTCCATGATCACCGATAATCCTGTCATCTCTACCAAGATTTCTAGAAGAAATGCGGCCCAATTCCATTTCAAGTTCTTTATTCAGACCCTCTAAGCCATAATTTTTGAAGCAAACACGATGTCGAGAATACCCAGCAAGCTGTTCATCTGCTCCAATTCCTGTTAGCACAACCTAAGGAAACAGAATACAACAAGTCTTAGTATCTATGCAAGTTAATATGTAACAGATCTTAAATGTTTAACTACATCTTTAAGATGTTATATTTAATACAGTCTTCTAAAGATATTATCACAATGGGCCTTACACATTCACAAAGTCTGAAACAGTTTCCAATAAAGTCACTGGAAACTTGCAACAGGTTCACAATCAGACCTAAAAGTACACACAAACATTTCTAAATATGAAAGGAAAAAACATCAAAGTAATGTCCTATGCACCACAAACACACCAGTATCTTTGAAGAATGTCTTTGTTAGTTTATTATTATTATACACAGCATTTTTTTATAATAAACCAGCCTTTATTTAAAAAAAAATTGTTTACAAAGATCACTTCTATATCATATGTTCTAAATAGTTATCTGAATGTACACCCAGATTACTATTAATTTACCACCTACTGGGTTAGAAACAACTGCATTACACAAAGTAAAAATGGCTCCTAATGTTCTGTCTGCATCAGTAAATAAAAAACCCACTACTAAATTTGGCCAATCACTGTGCCTTCAACAGCAATTCACTGTAAAAGTGGAAGTCTCTTAACGAGCAGTCAAGTGTGTTTTACTTATTTGATACCAGTTAGAGGTCAACTAATTTTTTACCTACATTGTAGTAAGTAGCTGATGGGAAAATGACACTTTCTGCTTTATGCCTTATTAATTCATGACCCATTTAAACATATTCTGTTGAAATTCATCATTCTAAGATGAAATTGTATGTTTTGCAAATCTGAGATGCATATCCTTACGCACATCTGTCAACTCTATCAACTGTGTGCCACAGTAGTTTTTAAGTGAACTATTGTGGTTGTTGGGGTTTCTGTTGTTGGTGGGTTTCTTGTGGTTTTATGATCTAGCATTTATTAGAAAAGTAACAGGAGCCTCAAAACAGAAAGGTGATGGTTAGCTTGTAAATTCCTTAAAACAGTTCATTCTTCCCTACACAAACCATCAGAAATAGGGAAGTGAGAAATCAGAATTGAATTCCAAAGAAAATCATCTAGTTAGTAAAAATATTTTACTTAATACTACATACATAAGTTACAAAAAGGCAAAAAATACTTTTCGTATTTCTGTCATTCAGACTTCAATTACAAAAAATGCCAAGTAGTCATCTTTTCTGCCTATGTTATTTGCTATTGTCTCACATGAATAGCATGCCTAAATAAGAAAATAGCAGTTTTACAAGGGGTGGGATGCTGGTGCAAAACAGTAGTACTTAATAATTAATTAACACTTATGTCTAAATTTGTTAACACAGTTTGAACTGAATAGCTGTTACCCTCTACTGGAATTGGAACACTGAAAATGATAAATTATAATTATTTTTCTTCTGGTCACATTGTTGCTTATCCAAGTTCACTGAAAAGCCATAGAGATCACATGATAAAAGAACTGAATGCACTTCTAACCCTAGAATTACACAAAGATTATAATTACAGAACTATTCTACATTCTGCCATTGAATTTCAGAAACCATTCGAATAGCAAAGATCCCACCTGATTTCTGAATCAACAAAACTGTTTTTACATTCATAGGTCAAAGATAAGGCAGAAAACAAAGAAAGAAATAAATCAGTACCTTTGCAGGACTTTTATATGGCTTCAGCTCTCCTTGGTTACTAATAAAACCCTCCCCTCTGGAAGCAAACCAAATGGCACAGCCAATGCTGTCATCCAAGACCGTATCCAGTGGATAGATTAAGTGATTAATGCATTCTTTTCTCATCTTTTTCAATTCCCCTAGTGTAACATTAATTTCCACAAAGTTCCAGGTTCTTGAAGGGTTTATGGCTTCTAATTCCTTCAGTCCTGCCCTACCAGTGATTCTGTCAGGAACATCAAAGTAAGATAAATGAGCACCAGTTTTAGCATCTTGACAGGTTTCTGGAGGACAAAGCAAATCAAGCCCTACTTCATGGCTGGTACGCCTTTTAGTGGTACCCTTGTGCTTAGCTTGTCCTTTTAGCATGAAAGCTACGTTGAGAAGGTCAATTGGTTCCTCCAAAGGCACATGTTTATCAGCAAGGGCTGCAATAACCATGGAATCAATGCCACCAGAAAAGAGCACTGCAACATGTGCCTTCTTATGAGACCCGCTTGGAACTTCTGTTTCCTGATCTTGATCTCTGAAGAGACACAAAACTCGTCTCTTGACCGCTTCGTTTAAAACATTGATAAACCGACATACTAATTTTTTCTTGTGTTCCTCTGCAAGGAATCTTTGAAGGGTTTCTACAGAAACTGCATGGATAGTGTTGCTGATACTGGTGCCCAGACATTGACCTGGAGCTTTGGAAACCGTTTTATTTAAGGGGATAACTGGTGCTCTGAGACATAGCTTTGATTCATTCACCATGAGCCATACATGGCTAGGCAAGTCTTTTGACACTTGGTCAAGAACATTAGTGCATGTTTCTTCTGCTGCTTTCTCTATGTAGCTGTATTTCCATGGAAACAATGTTAAAGACAAAGATTTAGTTGTTGCACAAGCTTTGAGATCAATTTTGAAAACTCCAGATGCTGGGACTTCTTGCCACTGGTTGCCTGGCTCAGAATAACCACTTAGAGATGTGAGACAGAAAGCACTGCCAGCCCCAGTACTGAACTGCCAAAGCAAACTACGACGACCAAAATAATCTCTACCAAACCATAAACTGTGACTAGATGCTTGGTAATAAATAAAAGACCAAGGACCCTGAAGTGATGAAAAGAGTGACAAAATGTCCTCTTCACTCCTGCATAATGTAAGATGATGAAACATTACTTGAGTGTCATTCTGTACATCTCCTACATGCACTCCATTGAAAACTTCTCCATTCCAAAGAAAAACATTGTCATTGGCATCTTCCAGAGGCTGAGGAGTCACCAGTCCCCTCAAGTGAAGTACATGGCCAGAAAACAGACATTTGTAAGAGAGATCTGATGCAGTTTTTATCAGCTGTTGGCTACTGTCTGGTCCTCTTCTTCTAAGACGGTGGAGTATGTCTTCACTAAGGAAATCAGGAATAGCATGTTGGCTACACAAGGTAACAACGCAACAAATACCACACATTGTGACTTGGAATTCACAGGAACTATTTCTTCATTTTAGCCTTTTCCGAATTTTCCATTTCCTGCTGTGCCTTCTTTAATTCATCTAATGTATCTGTGTAAGAGAAAATGGTGCAAATAATCAGTTTTGTAAACAGAAAAGTTTATGAGTATATCTAAGAAATTAGTAATTCCAGCCATTTGTTCAATTAAAGTGATAAAACATAAAACACTAATTAACCAAAGTGCTATGTTTGTGTTCCCTCATTACTATAGCTCACTGCAGTTTATTCCTCTTTAATTACACAAAGATTATAATTTTTTTTCTCCAAAAAAACCCCACACTGCAATAGGCCAACTATTGCCTATATAATCAGTATGACTTACACACTTCTATTAAGAAGAGGGAACTGTCAATTAAAATGTCAACACTCTTAGCCCAAATGAAAGAAAATGAAAGTAGAAATTGTTCAATCAAAAAAAAAATTAAATTTATACATCTAAATTTATGCATTTATAATGTTTCTTCCACCATCACCTCTGTTATCTATTCTCCTAGCTTCATAATCCCACAGACCCATCTTTCAACTGAAGATTTCTAGCTTAATCTCCAGTTTAAACTTGTTATTTTCTTTCTCCTCATCCTGTGCAATTTTAATTTTTTTTAAGGGTCACAGCGCTACAGAGCTTCCCAAAGGCACTGAGAATAATGACTCCTCTGTGGAGCAGATGTTCTCTCTTTATCTTCAGCATTTGCTCTTTTATCACATCCATAAATCAAGTGAAAACATTTTCATATTTACCCAGTAAGAAAAACAAGGAGTCTGAATTCTACTTTGCATTTGACACACAGTTCCCAGTTTTTCATTCCAATATACCTTTGAAATCAGCTACAAATACAGCTTTTAAATATTCAACTACTTGATATACTTTTACACTGCAAACTTACTTTTGCATTGAGACAGTGTTTCTGTTCGGTCCACAAGGAAGAATATATTGCTATTGGGTTGCTGCTTATAAACTTTCTGTAAAACAAACACCATCCTGTGTTAAGTCAAAGCAACAGACTCTGGAACCACACTGCAGGAGAAGCTGGGGTGGGTCTGCCGGGATAACCCTTCTCTTTAAGGCCAGAAGTACAAGTTCTGCCCTAACAACACCAACATTAAAATGTTGTAGCATCAAAAACATTTAATAATCAACCCACGGCTATTCTGCATTTCTCATTTCCTCACACATGAGAAATCACACTCTGTTTTAAACACACGCACAGAAAAAGTAAGAATACCTCATGAAGGCTTCTGATCAACTCAAACATCTTACTGAAATAACCCAGAAAAAACACAGAAAGGCAAAAGACCCCCACAACATCCTGTGTGACACTGCACAAGTGTACACAACCAAATCATTTGCAGGACAAATTATTCTGAGAACAGCAGACCACATGTATATTAAAATATGTATTAAAGCCAATTAAAGACAGCATGCTCTGGTTTTGCTTCCACTCTTGTCTCTATGCTTATTTCTCCACTAAAATGAAACAGACAAAGCCAAATTTATAACTACTTACCCGGTTCTTCTTCAAATTAGAAAGCTCATCGACTACAACCTTCTGCTCTTTAATCTGAAAGGCAAAAGATGCACTTGAATTTAATTATTAAAAATAAACCATCATTTTATAATCCTAATGGTGAACACTTACTGATATTTTAAGACAGCTACATGCTTATATAGCTGCTGTTCTCTAATGAACTGCTGAAGACAAAGTAGAAGTAAATATAAAAACTAAATACTTAAAATAACCGCTCTAGAAACAGGTTATCTTGCATGCATTGGTATTTCTCCTGCCCGCAAAAGCAATCACTACTGGGAAGTCAGAGTACCTATTTATAACTATTTATAATCAGAGTGCATTTTTCTCCCCCAGAAGAAAACATGTACACAACTAATATAACATCAAATAACTTTAGAAAACAAAATTTACCGTAATATCAAGAATACACTTTATAATCATAGGTATGCTCCAGATTCAAAATGAATGCAATGAAAATCTAACTAATCTAAAACTGTATTAAGAGCAATGGAAGCCTTTCCACTGCTCTGGATTTTGTAACTTTCTTAGTGGGATTTATCACTCTATTCTGCACTGACAGATGTGGCAGGTTTTCCCATTTTCTTTTAGAACAACAGCTCTAAATGGTAAAGCCCAATAAGAAGGACTGCCATAAAAGCCAAAATCCAGAACAAAATCTGATCAGAGGGCACTTATTGTTTGCTTCTAACAAAAAGCATTATGGTTTTTTTTGTTTTTTCCTTTGTGCCTCCCAGAATTGATGCAACAGTAGGAACCTGACCCAGAGCAAGGCTAGCCAAACTGAATATGGCATACTGAAAGTACAGCTTCTCCTGCAGCTACATCGATGTCTTACATTTACAAGAGCAACAAGCAAACCAGCACTGCCACCCTTTGCTATGGACTAAACCTGTGGCTCTGTTATGTCCCAGCTTTGCAGCTTCCCAAGCAATCAGATTCCCCACTGACTCTATACAACATGGTCATATAGAAGTAATTTTTTCACAGAATCATAGAATGTTAAGGGGTTGGAATGGACATTAAAGATCATCTGGTCCCAACCTCCCTGCTATGGGCAAGGACATCTCCCACTAGACCAGGCTGCTCAGAGCCCTGTCCAACCTGCCTTTGAACACTGCCAGGATTGGGGCATCCACAACCTCTGTGGGCAACCCGTTCCAGTGTCTCACAACTCTCATAGTAAAGGGGTTCATGATGAGCACCAGCCCCTGTGGCTGGAATCTCTTGGGACTTTTTGGGCAGATAAGGATGATGTAGGTAATACAGAGAAGCCATGAGGAGCAGCTGAGGGCACTTGGTCTGTTCGGCCTGGAGAAGAGGAGACTGAGGGGCGACTGCATTGCATTAACAACTTCTTTGTGAGGGGAAGAAGAGGGGCAGGCACTGATCTCTTCTCTGTGGTGACCAGTGACAGAACTCGAGGAAATTGCCTGAAGTTGTGTCAGGGGAGGTTTAGGTTGGATATTAGAAAAAGGTTCTTCATCCAGAGGGTGGTCGGGACTGAAAAGGCTCCCTAGGGCAGTGTTCACAGCACCAAACCTGACAGAGCTCAAGAAGCGTTTGGATGACGCCCTCAGGCACATGGTGTGACTCTTGGGGCAGGTCCCATGCAGGGCCAGGAGCTGGACTCTGATGATCCTTGTGGGTCCCTTCCAGCACACGACATTCTGCGACCTTGTGACAAAAACCTCCCTGCACCTCACCTGACACTTCAATCTCAGCTCGGGGCACTAAGAGCCAAAGCAACAATCTGACAGGTTTCCAGCGAGGCGACACGTGCTGGCCACAAGCGGGGCGCTCTGGGGCCCGACAGCGCAGCCCCGGGTACAGGATGCCCGGTGTCCGGCAGCACCCGGTGTCCGGCAGCACCCGCCCTCCTTTCCCCTCCCCTCCTCTCCCCTCCCTCACGCTGCTCGCACCCGGGGCCCGGCCCGGCCGGCGCTCACCCGCCGGCTCAGCTCCTCCCTGTGGCGCAGCGCCGCGCTCTCCCCGTTCTCCTGCTGCGGCGGGCGGCCCGACATCCCCCCGGCGGGCTCCGGGCGCTCACACCCGACAGCGACCACAGGGGCGACAGCCCCACACGCACCGACTGCCGGCGGCTACGGCCGGTCGCGACACAGCGCGTGCGCGCAGGCGGGGCCGCGCAGAACACCAAT
>VWZG01009037.1:114872-170746 GCA_013396735.1 Grallaria varia
GGCAGCCGTGACACACCGTGCTCCGTGAGGGCACCGGGACGGGCCGGACGTGGGAAAGATGTTTGCGACGAGGCTTGGAACTGTGCCCCTTGTGGAGTGTGAGGGAACACCCGCAAAAGGAAAGGAGCGGCTTGGGGCAGCCGGCACTCAAACACTTTTAAGCCGTTTGCTTAAAGGTATTCCAGGGGACATATGAATGATATATTATTTACAGATACTAGCATCATATGTTTCATTACGTTCATCATTGTTATATGTTTCTACAACAGAGAGGGACATTTGACAAGGGCATGCAGTGACAGGACGAGGGGAACGGCCTCAAACTGACAGAGGGCAGGTTTAGACAAGGTATTAGGAGGAAATTCTTCCCTGTAAGGGTGGTGAAGCCCTGGCACAGGTTGCCCAGAGAAGCTGTGGATGGCCCATCCCTGGCAGTGTCCAAGGCCAGGTTGGACTGGGCTCTGAGCAACCTGGGATAGTGGAAGGTGTCCCTGCCCATGGCAGGGGGTTGGAACCAGATGATCTTTAAGGTCCCTTCCAACCAAACCATTCTATGATGTTATGATGTTATTACTATATAAGATAGAGGCTTAAGACCTTCCACCTAGACCATCCACCATCCATCTCTTCCATTCTACCAAAGATATATCATAGTGATGCATCTGTATTCCTGTCTTTATAAATACATCATGGGACAAGTTGTTTAAGTAACAGGACAATGACAGAAGGACAAATAATACTATCATGATTTGCTATCCTAAATAAGTTTAAGTTGAGAAATGGTATCAGGAGCCAATTACTGTGACACGAAGGTTTTGAAAATGTCTTCCAGTAGCACCAGTGAGGAACACAAAATTAATGTAAGAAACTGATTTACTTATGAGAGGAATTACGTGTTCTAATCACTAAGTTAATTGGTGAATGAATGCACATCTCAGGAATTCAGAAATTTGCTAATTTGCACACAAAATAGAGTGTATATTTGTTAATAAGAATCAGAGGCTATCAATGGGGAGTTCTGGGTATGACATTGTCAAGGTGGCTGATGTAGGAACAAGACATTTGGGGGTTTTGTCTCATTTTTATCCCTTCTTTTTAAACATTGTTGTATCATTATTTGAAATCCTCAAGAGTAATTCCAAACTTACAGACTGCTACTGACAGTTCAGCTGTAAGATTTTATGATCTTTCTATCCCTCGTCCCTATACTACAGCTGCAGTGCAATACAGTTCAAATCTTCATGAATTATTTGAAGTACTTGATAATTTCATAAGTGAGGTAGGAGTGTTGACTTCTGCTGCTTTGTGGCTCACATAATAAAAATCATACATATTATATATTCTGATAGTACTTAGAGCTCATGAGCAAGATTGCACCTTGTTTTGGTAGAATCCTTGAGCTTGGTTGGAATGCCCATGATGATGATTGGAATTTTTGGTAGTGACTTAGAGAGAATAAGGATTTTGGCTCCCAATACAAGCACAAAGAAAGACAATTTGGCCATAAGAAATTCTGACAATACAGTAACTTGCAAATGTTACGCTTATTTGCCTTAAGCAGAAAGAGAAACTGAGGCTACATCTTCATAAAACATCAGTCTTGCTCTTCCCTCCACCTGCAACCACACACTTGTGCCTCCAGCCTTGCATCACCATGGCTGCAAGTGGGACCGAGTGGTGGGACAGGTCAGGGACCAGATCCATTCTTTGCAATGCACCAGTGCTTGTGTGGTTCTGGAAGTTGCAGAGCAGATAAACTGAAGCTGCTGGGGAATTGTTACCCAGGGACTGGAGTGGTTCTGAGGCTTGTCCTTCCAATTCTAGAAGAAATCCACATATCTGGGTCACGTAGAACAGTTATGGTGATATTGCTCAGTGTGCTTTGTAGTTTGTCACTCTTGTTGAGTAATTTGTTTAATCTGACCCTCTGCTAACCCTCTGCTGCCCGAGTGTTTATTTGTTGTTGATATGTTACAAAGGTTGACAATCAAGTAACCCAGTAGTCAAAGTATAATTCCTTTTTATGTTCAGTAATAAATGTAGTTAATGTTTATTAATCAAAAATCCATCACTCAGTTTTATTAGTTGGTTCAGAAGAGTGGTGATAATGGTCTTGAGGCATAATAGCAAATGTGGAATATTTTCAGCTTCTGGTCTTACTACAAATGGGTGATTCTTCTACCAATATGTAATGGGCTTTTTATAAGTCCTTTTCAAAATGAATTGATTCTTAAGACAAGATCACTCCTGACATTGCAGCCATATCCACAATAAGAGCAGCTGTGTTTAAAACTCCACAAGGGAAAAGGTCAGCACCTTTTAACTCCCTGTGCAGAGCTGTGACATCCTAATTCAAGCTCATTTCAGAACTGCTGTAGTTCTGTTGTTGGGATGTGCTTGCACTGTTGTTCCAGAGAGGTGGTGAGGTGAGTAGGAGCTGATCTGGCTGACTGCTAAGTGGGCAATATAGTTCAGGGATACATTTCTCATGAATCAGCTTGTGTCTGTGCTCTTGTGACAGCTCTGGTGCTCTGAACTATTTTTCTTTTTACTAGCATAAAACTATTTTTTGGAGGTTAATAATGCCTCATACAATGTTAATAAGGGATCAAGGAATATTTCATTATTTTAAAGTCTTCACCTTTTCAACATCTGGCATTTTTAAAAATATACAAAATAACACAAATTACCCAACAAGCAATGTAAACAGTTACAAAACAGGCAGTAGTCACTGATGCCAGAAAGCATTTGAAGTTGCCATCACCTGTTAGCAAACACATGGCAAAAACAGTATCCTCAAATAACCAAGGTCAGGCTCTGAAAGGCTGCAGTTAAAAACACGCTGAAAAGGTGAGGTCACTGTTCTGAAAACACTTTCATCCTTGAAGATCTCTTTGCATGATGATGGCAGTACATTTGTGCCAGAAGACTTCACAGATGTGAGGGGTACAGGGTAGGACTGATGCTGCCTTCAAGGCTCAGCAGTGCCAGGTTCCCGTGCTTTGCTGCGGGGTAGAAATCCACCTGTACTCAATTCTGTGTCTCAGCTGATGCTTGGCAACATGTTAAACCACAATAGCTTGGTTGTGTGTTCAAATTTGAGTCATTTACTAGGTTCAGCTGTAAGTGACTGTAATCTGAGGAAACTTGTCACGCTTTAGAAGAACCAGTCAGGGAGGTTCTTGGAATGGAACACTACCAGGACAATTGTAGCTCTAATGTTGGCCACAAGAGAGCAAGCCAAAACTGCTGGCTGTTCAGAGACAGTCCAAAAAAGAACAGAGCCAGGGATATAACACAGGTGGATGAGGACTCTAGAAGGGGAGTGTACAGGCAAAGGCCTTTTGAATTTGTGTAGGTTTTTTTCTGTTTGGAACCTTTTCAGTTCTGATCGTGGGTTATTTTGTTATTTTGTATTCAGGCATTGTAACATCAGAATCCAAGTGAGTAGATTCTGAGATGTAACATTGATCTGTGTTAATTTCTCAGTGGAAGCTGTATTTTAATAATTTGCTAACTCATACCAGTCTAAAAAAAACTTGAATTGTTGAAATTAGTTGGATTTACGTTGTGGTAATCCTTCATCTAATTTGTCTGAGACATTAGGATTTGGAGGGAGTTAATTTGCACAGCCAGGGGTCTGGATCTATGTACAGGAACCTAGGTAAAGTTGTGGTTTGTTTCTTTAGGTTAAGTATCTGGATTTTGAATTGCATAAGAAACCTTGCTAACCCTATAATCATTCTACTTTAAAAGGCCTGTCACTGCAAGTAAAACAAGAAGACTGAGCACTTTTAGGAGCTTGAAGTACAGTCAGTTTTTCAACATTTACTTCTGATACAATGTTAAAGTGGTCTGAGAACTCCTTTGCACAAAACTTCTGCATAGGTCACATGCATAAAATTCTTAATTTTCTACTTAACAGCAGAATTTAATAATTTTCACATGGACGATCTTAAGGCCTTTGTCAAAATAGCTGAGAACTATCATCAGTCTCTCATTAGTTTTTACAATCTGATTGCATTCCTTAAGGCTTTTAAAAGTGCTGACTCAAGCAGATTGTTTATAAAATACTCTCAGCAGTCTTTCATCAGATGATTATGAGAGGATTTAAAAATAGACTTTTTCAAGTCCACTCTGTGTTCTTCCATGTAAATCTCAAGTAACTTTAATGAATATGAAAGCCTTTATCCAGATCTTGTGTTGCTGTAGTTGAGAAAACAGTTTGACCTTTAATTTTCATAATTTTTCCTTCCTTAGTGCAGAACAACTTTTTTTGCACTTTGTTTGAGTTTAAAAGAGCATGAAGTTCATGTCAATGGTAGTTTCACTTACAAAGGTAGAAATAAGATTTTTGGATTTGTCTCTTGTTTATGGACTCCCTTTTGCTATAGAGACTTCATAACCTGGCAGGGCAGTCCCTCACATGCTTTGAAGAACCAACGCACAGGTTTACTGTAGTGACAGTCTAGTTTGAATGTGAGATCAGATTTCAGATATTTATTTTGAACAGTGACTGTTCAGGGATCTTAAAAAATCAAGTGCTCTGTCTTACAATAACAAACACTTTGTTTGCAGGATGAAGATACAAGCGCAGTACATGAATGCTGGAAGCTCTTCTGTTGATGCCACCAAAGAGCAAAGGTATGAGAGGCTTAGAACTGCTCAGGAACACTGGATGGACTGTTGCCTCCTTTGCATTATCTTGGATTGGGCATGTTAATACAAAATCAGAGCAATGCTTAGATTTCTGCCTAGTGAGAAAAGGAAAAGACAACAGCCCCCAAAACACCCTGAGTGACAAGTCAGCCTGCCCAGTAAGTCTCCTTTTTGGAAGCTGAGCTAGGAAGCTGGAGAAGACTATAGATAATCATGTGCTTGCCTCTCTTTCCTGTTGGGAGTGCCTCCCTGACAGTAAGTACTGTGTTTAATACTGCATACAACTGATATTTCATGATGATAAAGCACAGAGATTAGATTGCTTTGAAGGAGCAGGCAGGCCTGAGCAGGATGGGCTGAAGGTACAGAAGTAGTGGCCTCCTGTGTTACTAAAGTATGGGTCTCCTAGAATCAGGGACTTGGTCATTTTGGCTGAGACAGTTACAGTCCCATAAAGCATGTTCCTTAGACACCAAATGGATCCGCCTAAGCGTGAGCTTGAGCAGACCAGAACATGTGTGAGTAGGCTGGAGAAAGGGGGAAATGCATAGTATGTTTGCAAGGCTCTCTGAGGCAAGAATGAAGGTAAGGCTGTTCGTTCTAAGACACCCAACTGGATTAGGCTCTTGCCTGGATTGTTTTATTAAATGTGTTGCTCTCATGTGCTTTTTGTGCTTTTGTTCTCATTGTCATGTACATTTGGACTTAGCTTTTGCTAGTGAGTAAATCTAGCACGTTGGACACCTTGGACAGGTGACAACACCAAGGACAGAGACTGTTTTTCCAGGTTTGGAGAGGGGAGTTATTTGAAAGAAAACTCTTGGGTTTTTGAATTCCAGTGTGCCAGAGGCCATGCTATCAAATGGCTTGTTGGGCTTCACTTATTTTTAAACTTCATTCTTTCTGTCTTAGACTACTCTGAGGGCTTCCCATTTACCCCATTATCTGTTGTGATTATTCCTCTTTAGCTTTTTTTTGTCTCTACTTGAAGCTTTGGTACAAATCAGCCTGCACACATGGAAACACAGATAACCCAGATAACCCTTATTAAAACTTTCTGTCTTGAGTTTAATACCTGTTTATCATCCTTTTATTGTGAATATGATACTTACTGCTTTAAGGGGCCATAGAACTCAAAACTCAAAATGCCTGACTGAGATAGATGAGCACAGAGAGGAAATCTAAGCCAAAGTTGTGTGAGTTGGCAGGGAGAGGAACAGAACTTTGAGGTTCTGGGTTTTTTTCACGCATTCCACCTATGAGTATTAGTATTTCTATGTTTAAATTACTATTTCTATATTTAAAATGAGGCTATTTTTGCTTTATGAAGTCACAGTCAGAAAACTACTCATTACAGAAATATTCACTGCACTGAAATAGCAAGTTTGTATCTATTTTAATTTTATCACAGTTCTTATGTTGACTGCTTTAAACCTTCATGCTGGCTTGGCATCCTAGACACTTCATCTCAGTAGCTGGAAGGAAAATACTCTGATCAAGTTCTCATGGAGCAGCAGACTAAGCATTCCACATCTGGGTGAGCTCTGACAGAAAAGCTCACAGAAAAGATTACATGAAACATGTATTTTGTGTTATCACAGAACCAAAACATTTCCCTTTGTCATGTTGACATAAAACCTGAAGAAAGGCAAAATTCACTGGTCACAAGTTCCTGTGCCTTAAGCTTTACTATGATTGTCATCTTATCTGAAGTCTAAACATCACTGGGATTTAACTATTTTGCCCAGCTATCCTCCTCTGAAACTCCATCACTGGTCCTATAGTCTTTCCCACTTTTAACACACTTTTTGGCATAATTACAGCTGTTACAATTAGGGAAGAAGGACATATGGTAGTAAAAGAGTGGGCTTTAATAACTATGAGGTGTAAGAACCTCATGTTTTAGATAGTATAAGAGTCCTCAGAAAGTTTCCTTCTCTTCCAAGGGAGAATCAGTAGAAACTAAGAAACCAGCAATGTAAGTGTTGATAGGCTTTGAATGTTTGTCTTATCTATATCTCATACAGTTACTTAAAATGCACTAATCTGTCTACATTCCTAGTATTCAGAGTGCTGTTTTTTTAAAATGTTAATTCATCATTTGGACCAAGAATAACCACAAGGGAAGTAGAGGTATCATCGCATAATTCTGGCATGTATTTTAATTGCTGAATATCTAGCAAAACATTGCCCATGGCTCTGAATTTAATAGTAGTTTAGGTAATAGAATAAAGGTCTTTCTGCCAGTGACATACATTATCATATATGACAGAGGTAGCCTAGATAAATCATACAATTTTGTAACATTGAACATTTGAGGAACATCTTTTTTATAAATATTCTGACATTTCTTTGAAGAAAAGTACTGGTATTTAGCACTTCTGAAATTGGGACAGTAACTGTCTAGAAAACAAAACAACCCAAAACTAGCACTAGATACCTGCAAGTTAATATCTCAGCCTACACATGATGTAGGTTCAGTTAATACTGTTAAAATAAAATTTTTAAAGCTTTTCGTAAAGAATATGAGAGTATCAGTGTAACTTGACAGACTTACTCAGAAGCAGTGACCTTGGTTAGCAGTGGAAGTCAGAAATAAGAATACTGGATTTAGAATAAATAACCTTTGCCAAATTTTGCTTGCAGTCTCAATAGGTTGAAGTGGAAGTACTGTCAGTATCATTTTACATGGCATAAAGGAGGAAAATTTAGAGTGGCCAGTAGTAGCATATGAAACTAAACTATGGAGCCACTCTTGGTAAAATTACAAGCAACATGAGCAAGATCTGACTACATTTGATTCTCTCCAGACCAGAACAAAAGTAGAGGCATGGCAATGAATTGTAATGAAGGAACATGCATTTCTATAATTATTCCAATCCAAAAGGATGAAAGTTGTCTCTAAAGAAGGGAAAACAGGCAATGACTTTCCACCTCCTTTGTATCATTTACCCTTCTCTGCAGTTTCCACCTTCAGTGAAATGTCAAAAAATTATTATTGAGGAGACAACAAATTGATCAAAATCCTCTTAAGAAGAGTATTTGTAGCTCAAAAGACAATTCAAAATTTAAAGCAATTCTTAGACACAGAGTATAGTTAAGATTTAACTGCGGGGGTTCTTGAGCTCTCTGTCCCAGCAGGAAAAAAACCTACACCCAAGCCCTTGAGCAGTAGTCTCACAGGCTGTGTTTGACCTATTGGTGAGCAGAATTTAAGTGATAAATCTGTCACAGCTACTATAGAATTTATACAGTAGCCAGCACTATTAAAGCAGAGCAGACAGGTTTGGTCAATACCTGCTGAAAAGGCCTCACAGCCCTTGCAACTATCAGATTTACTCTATTAGTTATACAGCTACTGCAGAAATTACATTAAGATATCTGATTAAAAATTGTATTAACTACAAGGAGTTAAAAATCAGAGGAAAAAAATTATTGTTCTTTCTTGTTTTTCATTTTACTTTTTATCTGAAGTATTCAATGGACTTTTAATCCTCTATTAAATAAGTCTACTATATACAGCCTTACATGGATTGTCTGCTACTGAAATGGATGCAACAGCTCCTCAGCAGTACATAGAACCATTGAAAGTATTTCTGGCTAAGAAATGAAAACTCTAGCATTCAGTTACTGTGCATGTAACTTACACCTATTTGTTTGCTGTCTTTACACAATGCGTTGCCAGGAGACATTGCCAGGCTTATTTTCAATGATGCATTAGACCAGACTCTTGCAGACTGTGTGCTTCCTCCTTTAGTGCTCTACCTTTAATTTTTTTTTTAATAAAGATAGAAGATAATACCTTGGAGAATAAAATATATATTTGAATGCCTGAAAAAATTGGAAATTTTTGCTCATACATGACATTGGGAAATGAAATGCATTTCTTGTTCTGAGTAAGAATTGTAAAAAGGATTTCTTTTTTGTTTGCTATCATATTTGGTATTTTTAACTGTAATTAATTCATTTAATATCATTATATTATATGAGAACTTGGACATGTGATCTGCATCTTTCTTGTTTAAATTAATAGTAGTCCACAAAGCCAGATTCTGCTGCCTTCCTCTTGTAGATAACTTGAATTGAATGACTGATGATTGCAGGGCAAGATTTAGCTGGTGAAGAACTATTTGTGTGACTGCATTCTTCTTGTAGGGAGTATAAGCAGCACAGTCTTGAAAGTCTTGCTGCTGGAGGATTTTCATTAGCTCTAATGGAACTTAAGGTCTCATTTGTATAAATTTAAGTGTGTGCAAGTTTGTGTGTGAGTACAGAAATCCAAGTTTTTATATATATGCTCATAAGCATACTGTATTAGATAATAATCCTAGATATTCTATTTATTATTGGTAGCATTTCTTTATGTTATAGTATTCTATATTTCTTAACTATGTATGGTGTCAAAGAAGGACAAATAAGTTTAGTTTTTAAGTTAAACACTTAAAAAAACCCATACAAACAAACAATTAAAAAACCCAAAAACCTACTTCAGGAGACAGGAGGAATTTTAAGTAGGTTTATAGTTTAAGAGATGCTGTTCTTAGTGCACTTCTGACTTGTCTTGCCTACTGATACAGAATTTTCTCTAAGGCTTGATGACCTCTGAGGATGCCAGATGCTGATTTGAAAAGGATTTTTAAATCAATGTGGATATGTAATATTTTTTCAAGTTTACCAAAGGAATTAAATTAAAATACTTATATAAACAGAACAGCAAAGGGGGCAGTTTCCAAATCACATGCAATGAATCAGTGCTTAATATGTATCTGGGATCACTGCAGTTTGCCATTTTCTTTCAGGCACTTCTCCATTCCAAAACTATCCAGAATGTCTTAGTATTTATCTTGGTAAGCATATTCAGTATTCAGTGTATACCTCAATATATTATCTTGATAATATATTCAGTGTTATTCAAGCTACTTTCAGATTTTCAAAACTGAAGGTGTTTTTGTTTGACAAGGCTGCATCATGCACACAGCTGATGAAGAAAGCTGAAGATTTGACTCTAGTTACTGGACAATTCAGTTTTTAGCCTCTGCAAAGTTGTGTGTTGCATATTCTGATGCTGAGGACAAAGCTGATTTCTAAAAGATGCTAAAGGTTTTGTGTTCTAATTTTAATAGAGGCATATATATTGAGGGAGTGGGGGAAGAGAAGGTTTGTAGTCTTCAGCATCTTCCCAGCAGAGCTTCTAATGACACGTTGCAACATCTCTTCTGCTGACATACCTAGCCCTAATGCAGAACACAAATGAGGAAATACTTGCTGCATGATTGGCAAGATGATTGCTAACAGTGTTGACAGTAATTATCTGTCTGATCTAACACTTCATTGGTACTACATGTTTAATGTGTGGGAGAATTTATTTACAACTGTATCAGTCCTGGAAAAATGTTTGAATGTTTGAGACATCCATATAGCAGGGATTGTTGCCTGTTTTATAACAGAAAAAGAACTGATGGTTGATGGGATGGTAATGTATTTAGAAGGGAGAATATTCATGTTACACACATTCGGTGGGTGAAATGCAATGGCACAGAAATTTCTAGTTTTAAAATGCTGGGGGTTTGGTTTTGTTTTTTTTTTAATAGAATGATTTTCTTAGCACTAATGACATTTTTTGTCATAGGGTACAGTAGAATAAGGAGAACCAAATCTCATGCTTCATTAGGTGTCAGAGAGGAATTGATTTAAGCCCCTCAGTCTCCTTTTGTACTGGTGTGTGCAAAAGCAACATTGAAATGCACAGCTACTGAGTTGTGCTCTGTAGTACTGGCTGTTGTAGAGCCAGGCCAGAATGTCAGGCACTTGGATGAATGCAGTGGATCAAATGCTGCAGGATCAAACATTCCTTTTAAGAAATCAACCCAGTGGCACAGTATCTTGTGCTATACCTAACTACTGCTAGCTGTTAAGTGCTAAAACAATTTCACAAATGCCAGTGTAGTCAGACTTGTTCTTGTATCAGAAGATAGGCAGTTGGCAATGCTAAGCTTTAGTTATCATCTTCAGTTTTGAGGTTTCACTGTGCTAATCAGTATGACTAATTAAAAATAACTGGATTCCCTGAAGTTCTCTGCATTTTTATTTCACCATTAGAACATTTTTGTTTGTTTGTTTTCCACTGAAGCATTTGCTATGGTTTCTACTGAGAGATACAATTAAAAGGAATTCTGCTTAGGTATTAGTACAACTTACTTTTAATGATTTTCTAACTAGTTTATCTTTAAAAGTAAGACTTTTTAGTATAGATGTAGACACTAAATAGGTCTTTTTGCAAGGGCTTGTTTACTAAATATCTGTCGTTTTCTGATTAGCAGAATATATAGCAGTTGTTTTCAAATGCATAGGAAAATGATTTAGCAGCATTTCACTATTTAATTCTTTATAGTTTGCTTCTCATCAAACACTGTACTATGTGTTTGGATCAAGTAGTTCTTACTGCCTGTGGAGCATCTCCTGTGTGATCCAACAGCAGGCAAAATATTTCAGGTAAACTCAGCAGTTGAGATGAACAGGCTGAGGATATTTTTTTATTTGTTCAATGCGTTATTGACATTTTATGTGAGACTGTACTTTTAGTTCTTCATATTTGAAAGTCATTAAGCAGGCTTCCTGCTTGACTTTAGTGCTGTTGTTTCATGTATTTATTTGCTTATTGTTTAATTGTAAAATAAAACTTTACCTCTGAGAATTTTCATAAATCATCACCCACTCTGCATAAGGTATGAAGTAATCTCCATTTCCGGGCCTAAATTATTGCATAACACCGCAGTGCACAGCAGTGGAACAGCTGCAACATCCTGACTGAAAATTCTGCCTTATGTCTGAGGAGGGAATGTGGTGTAACCAGGCCAATATTCTGCCTTTGAGCACACTGCAGTGTCCACAGAATCATCTAAAAAAATGCCAACTTCAGACAGGAAGGATTATTAATTGGAGCAAATTTCCTGGGTAACCCAGCCAGGTTTAGAGCATACATTGTGAAAGGCTCTTACTAGGCAGTAGCTTTATCTAGCAAGCTGTTTGCCTGCAAATAGGGATTTGATGAAAGACCAGAGTGCCACACCTCTGTGCACAGGTGTTGGGAAATTTCTTGCAGAACGTGGCCATGTGAGCGACCCTGCGATTTTGGATGCAGTTATGCTGCAAGGCCTCTAAGACTGCCGTGAGAAACTGCTTGTAAGAAGCCTCTGTGGAGATCAACAGGGACAAGAATGTAAACTTGCAGGGACTGCGGCAGAAGAACTGGAAAACATCGGCCACAGAGAGAAGTCACAAGAACTTTATTTTACACCAATAGAGTTGTGTGTTATTCGTGTTAACCAGTCACAGGGTGGTTTGCAGTGTGTGTGCTATCTGGGTTATTTAAGGGGTGTTTTCACAACAATAAACGGCATTACCTTGATCATATTGGTCAGTACGTGGTGTCCCTAGGTTTTCCCTAGTGCTCCCCTCGCAATATACAGGTATGGGAAGAACATTTATCATTGCTTTGGTTGGGACCCAACTGACGTTGCTGATTTTTAATTTGCTGAGGTGATGAGCAGCCTGAACCCTGTCTCAGAGCGCACACAGGCACACCTCAAAATGAATAAAAATCCATATCATGGAGTATTTTGCTGTCCTTTTCTATTTCCCTAACTACTTAACTACTTCTTCCGCAGCTGTTGCTCTCGTTTTGACTCCCTGCAATTCTCATGGTGCAAAATATATATCCACTTACTCCAGTTATTGTTAGTCACTGTTTTGTTGATTATTTTGGCAGGAATGCTTGTACAGCTGCTTCTTGTCCCTCATAAAACATCCCTGGGGACTGAAATCCTTGTTCTTATGACAGTGAGAGTATTTTCAGCTTTTTCTGACACCACGTGGATGCTCCTAAAATCACTACACTGGAGCCTTTTAGCCTACAGAATTTAAATAAACCAACTGAGTCTGCTGACAACATGACAGTGCCATCAGCCAATACTTTACAATTCCTGAACAAAGGTGGGAGGGTAAGTTTATAACACAGCATCATCTTCCTTGGTTTTTATTTTTATCATAATGCCACAGCAATTAGGTGCCACTAGCAATAAGGATGAAGAAGGAACAGATGCAGGAGATATTTGGCAACTGGAAGCATTCATTAATTTCTCAGATGAGATAAAAGAAGATGCAGATGAGGACAGTGGAGCAGTGGAGCAGGTTGACCCGGGAGGTTTTGCAGTTTTTGAGACCTAACTGGATAGAACTTTGAGTAACCTGATCTCATTGCTGACCTTGCCTGGAGCAGGAGATTAGAACAGAGACCTTCTGAGCTCTTCTCCAGCATGAATTGTCCTAGTATTCAAATCTTTGAGATCAAGAAAAACTTGAAGGTGTCTAACATCTCACAAGGCCCATAAAACCTGCCACAATGTGGCCTAATATTCACCTGCAAAATCTTCCTTTTATCGATGGCTCTTCTTTCCAGTGAGCCTGCTCACATCTGCTTCTGTTGGATGACCTGTGTCTGTGGGGAATGCTAACTAAACCCCATTTCCAATATTCACTGATCTCCCACAGGCTCCAGTACAGAGATTGTACTTAGCAATTGTCCCCAAGGCTGCAGCAGAACTTCCGTTTAACTTGTGTGAAGTTATATTGGAGAGAGGAGAGAACAAGGACAGTATACACCATATTCATTGTATTTGCAGGAATCCTTACTTTCTTTTGCCTGTTTACATGACCAATTCATCTGTTTTCCTACATTTCATGCTTTTATCATACTGTTTGCAATAGAAAAAAGCTTTCTGGCCTGGCCAGTCAAGCCACTTGACTCCAGCCATTCTTTAATTTCAATGTTTTTCTAATGCCTAAAATAAATTAATTGCATATTGCATTTCAGATTTTACATTTACTCATTCTGCTTTCCCTCTTGTCCCCTCCGTTCATCAGATAAGTCTTTGCTCCTGCAGGAGCTACGTGCTTTGCTGCCCTGCCACAGTCCCTGTTCTAACAGCTGCACTTTATCTCACAGTTCTGGTGGAGATTGCTCACCAAAAAGCTTTTGCACATGAGATAGCACATGGCAAATACAGTGGGAAGGCAGGCATTGGGGAAAGGGCTACGAAGGGAAAATGGTGCCTCTCTGAACTTGGCCCCACTGCTCACTACGCAAGGATCTGCTTTCCTTGAGAGACCTATGGTACTGTCAGACACACTGGTCAGTAATTTTCCATGTGACAAGCTCCAGTGCTGTTAGCTAGATTTTTATATATAAATACACACACACATATATATGCATAAAAATGATGTCTGAATTACCCAATACTTAGCTTTGTCCAACTGCTTTGTTTCCATGACACGTAAATCCTGCAAGCTGCACGCTTTCCCCTTGGATTTTAAGAAGTGCTCAGCATCCTGCCACAAAGGAACCTGGCTGGTACCACTGAGGGGGAGCTCACCTGACTTTCAGTCCTTTTGAGTTTTGAGTGTCTCATTTAGGGAACAGTAGTTCTGTAAACTGAACTACACGTTTCCTACAAAAATAATTCTCGACAAAAAACCAACGAAAATTAGTCCAGAGAACTGGCCTCCTTTTGTGAGCTCTCTGATTCATAATGTCACAACTAATGGAGTACTGGGTGCTAAGCCTCTGGCATTGTTTCGTTCAGTTGGTAAAGTATCATCAGCTTATAATGGTCATTGTTCTAACACCACCCTAAGCACAATAACATCACTGTTCCCTGTCTCCTGCTCCCTGGCCACTCCGTAGACTTAAACTTTATGCAGGATGCTTGTGGTGAAACTAATAAGAAAATTTGTTGAATGCTGTCTCCATTTTCAGGTTTTCAGAATACTTGACTGACATCGACGAATTTAACCTCTTAGTGACCTGTTAATTATAACACATAAAATAAGCCTCATTCTATAGATAAGGAAATTGGAGGATATAAAACAAGACATGACTGCATATGACAGCACTCTGAATTTACTGTGCAGGACACTATTCATCCACAAATTTTAGGAGACATTAGAAAATATCTGTCTTTTTATAGCATGGGAAACTAAGACAAAATATGCATCTGTTTAAAAAGACACAAAAAACTCCCCACAGTACCACAAAAAATAGACTCTGACCAGTGGATTCTCACTCTACAGCCATTGTGCTGCTGATAGAGCATAAAGGAAAACAAGACATACTATTGATATGTTTTTTCTAAGGTTAATAGAATGCAGCATTAGCTCAATATCTGTACCAGCAGGTATGGCAGCATAAAGCTCACCATGGGCTGCCTGAGCATGGACTCCGTTTTCTACACAGGCTGTGTAGGTTCTGCTCAACTGAGCACTGCCAGAACTAGATTGGTGTAAAAGGCTGCATTGTAGGTGCCCCCTGCATCAGGGACAGAGCCCCAGGCAGGAGGAATCCAAGATTACTGGTTAGCAAGCTGCTGTATCATTTCATTTTGGTATCATTAGGGAGAAAGCAGGGAATTATCAGTGGTTCCATCCAACTTTCAGTTGAGCCGCTCAAACCACAAAAACACCGTTGCTTTTCTTTCATATTCAGATGTCAATATTTAGATGTAATGACACTTTCTGCAACTTCTCAAGTGATGTTGTATGTGGTGTTCTTGAAAGCTAGTGTGCAATGGTTTGAAGATACAGCCTCTGTTTCTAAACTAGCTGTTATTTTGTTGTTATATAATTACAACTTGCTGTCTTTTTTTATAAAACCTATGTGTGTGCTTGGTTTTGTTCCCATTTGAACATCTTGCAGAGATCATAAATTATTTTTCACTGGGTTGCCCTAAAGTATAAATGTATTAAGCCAAGAAAGGAAATTTTATCTCAGAATTTAATAATATTTTGGTCTTTCATCAGGTTTTCTAGTCTCCTTAGAATGAAAATATGATTTACTCACTGATTATGTACAGTAGAAACAAAAGTGGACCAGTCTCTTGATTGGTGTGGCATATCAGGTATTTCATGTAGCAATTCACACTGAAGAGCCATCTTTCCTACTGCTGTCACAGATATGATAATTTCCATAAATCAGTGGCAATACCTGACCAAACACAGCAAATCTTAATTGCCAACAAACTAAAAATATAGTTCAACAATATTTATGAAATAATTTGTTTGAATCATTTACAAATAAACTTGATTTCAGGACGGCTAGTGAGCTTTTATCAATTGAGCTTTTTTCTGTTACACAACATTACCAAAGCAGGTCAAGTTGTGATTTCATAGATAGTTGAATCTATAAAGCCTGACACACAAAACTTTAAATAGACTCATATTAAAGACAGGTATATTAGGTTGGATAGAAATTACAGTTTGTTTATGGCACCCATAAAACATTAATGGCCTAACAGCTAAGACTGTTTTGCCGTCCTGAAAGACTTCAGCCTAGAGCAGAGGAATCATTAAGGAACGTCAGTTTGTGGTGTTTTTTATAAATATATTTTAATAATACAAAATTATAACAAACACCGCCTATCAATGTTTACTTTGATACTAAGGCAGAAAAATGGACCTTAAAAATGGTTCCAACCTCAGAGAGCTGATGACCTAATGTCACTTTTTTGTAACTTGCCAGCTGTTATTATTTGAAAAAGTGTTTATCAGATGTTTCTGTAGATACATGATAATAGATAGCCCTCTATGCAACATTTGGTCTTGGAATCTAATCTGACAATCAGTTGGGCACATGATTAACTTTAGCTGATAAACAGTTGTACACATATGATTTGCTTGAGTGTAATAATAGGTGAAAATAGGTAGAGAAGAGAGTAGATGGCAAGAACAAATGGCAATTTTTTGCTTGCTTCCTATAAGTATAGACTGTTTTACTGAAAAGTTATGAGCAAGTCAGTTCCGTGCGCTCCTGCATGAATTTGGCCTTTCATCTTCAAAGCACTTTCCAAACCTTTATTAATTATCTTTACAACAGTCCATAAGGCTAATAGATAAATACCAACCTGCTTATGAGAAACTGAAACATAAAGGTGGAGCCATTAGTTCGCGGCCACGGGGTGAGTCAGCACTGAAGCTAAGATCAAAATCCAGAAGGGCCTGGCACCCGCGCTGCTGGTCACTCACTGGATTTACTCTCTTTCTCAGTCTTGTTTCCCTGTGGGCCCAAGCCTTGATTTTTATTTTTTTGACTTGCTTTCTTCCCATCTGCCTTCTACTTTCTGCAGCCCCCACTGGAGATCAGATCATGTGCTCACTGGCAGGTACAGTTTTGAATTTTCTTTCTTCCCTCATCCTTCCCTACTGAAGTAAATGCCTAGCCTTCTTGTCCCATTACATCCTATCTTTGGCCTGTGCATTTTAGAGAAAGCAATAAACCTTGAATTGACAGAATCTTTCATTTGTTAATTTGACATATCAGAGCATAATTATGTAATTTTGGTGATTAAATGGCTGTACCTAACAAATAACAAGAATGAATCTCATGTCTTGAATGAGTTAAGGAAATACTTCTTTTGATGGTTTCCTATGAATCTCCATGTGTAGGCACCTATACAAAATGTTAAGGATCTGAATTATTTTATTCCAAACAGTGATTCCCACAGCCCTATCCTTGTATTTAGTTATCTAAGGAATAATGATTGTGAAGACAGTCTATTTTCCCTTGGACAATTTGAAATGATTCTCACCTTCCTAGTGAGCACCTTCTTGGGTTCCAACTACAACCTGTTAATCACTACAACAGCACAAGCTCATATTTTGTGGAGACCTCATTTTCTTCTTTCAGAATGCCTTCTAAAATTCAGTCAGGACAAATTCCCCATTAAGACTCCATCCAAGGCTTCTGTTGGCTCTAAAGGATCATCCTGGACATAGCTGTGTAAGGCCAAACTCGGGCCATACAAATTGCAAGTGGGTCATAGTGTTTCAGTTGGTTAGCTGTAGGGTTTTGCAGTGGAAATGCTGGACACAAAGACTGAAGTCAATTTGGGAAAACTGAATGTGGCTCTCAATCTCCCTGAACCTCAGTTCTTCCCCAGTGTTGTTGTAAAACCTAGCACAGAAGTGCTGCTGAGTCTGAAGGTAGAAATACTGGCAAAGTACTCTGAAAAAAATGCAAAACCCTGCCATGCTAATAAACACATGCCAGCCTCAGTAAGGTTTTCAGAAAGTAGGAATTAGATTTGTCTTTCTAAATTGAGACATCGATTATCAACTGAGATGACAGAGGGTATCCTGTCTGCCACCCAATCGTGCCCCAGAAGAGCTCAGGTCTCTTTACAGGATCTATGTTGTACTTACCATTCGTAATACATAACATCGAGCGTTGTAGTTTCACAGGGGTCTCTTAAACTAGATGCCCATGTTTAGGGAGCTTACTTTGACACTACATAACATGTCGTCACTGTGCAGTTTTTGATCTAAATTAATCACTGTCTTGAAACTTGTTATTGACAAAGCATAAACAAAATACTTGTTTTGCAATGGGAGGTATGAAATCAATTGCTAGCAATAAGAATGTGGTCAAAACAGAAAGACTACAGAAGAAAGGAATTCACAAATGAAAAACCTGTGCTCCTCAGGATGGATGTGAATATTGTGTAAATAGACATTAGTTAGAGGTTTAATTGTGACAATGTTGTCTTTCATAATTATATGTTACAACAACTGTTCTGTTTCTTCGCAAGGTTAAATACATCACAACAAAGCTTCTGACCATGTCTGACATCCAGAATTGCACCTTCACTTAAGAAACATCCTCTGCCTGTTTATCCTATATAATTTCCCAACCACTTTGGAGCCCTATACTTAATTGACTTTGGCATGGACTCTCATCCTGAAAACACTTGGAAGCACGTGCATAATTAATGTTTGACTATTTCTACTGAATACAGTAATGGGCAATTATGCATTTTATAGGACTGAAGACATAATTAGTGAGCAGCCCATAGATTTAAAAGACTACTTACCTGAAATATACTCTGAGAAGCAACTTAAGTCAACCTCTTCTGCAGTGAAGCAAGAGTCCTCCCTCAGCCCCAGCTGAGGTCAGAAGAAAAAATAAACGTACTATGTCAAGAGACAAATAGAAATCCACTGATCTTGCCATTGTTTTGCTTAATAAATGTGTGAACCCATGCGGAGTAGTTTGAGAATATAATTAATATACAGTGTGCTGGTACTGGTATTTGCTGGTGTATTATGGGCACTGGTGTTTGCAGTACACGTAATATACAAACTTTCTTAGATTTCTTCCTTCTCATAGTTGTTTTAAGTAGTTTGAAAATATTTTCTCTTTTTCATGACACTGGTATGTCAGGAAAGGATTCTTGCTACCTCATGATTGATTCATATGCCAGGCTTCATGTGACCAGGACCCCATGATGTTGCTCACTTTCCATATCAGTTCCCTTAATTTATTAATGTTTGATCTCATGAAGTACAAAATCTTAGAGATCTGATTGTGCTTAAAATATTAATTTAGCTTTGATTTAAATTGGATGGACTCATGAGCAATTCTTCTGTGACATCTAGGTATATACAAGCCTTTTCAAAATTTAAATCAATATTGTCTTTTCAAACAAACAAACAGGATGAGTTTTTGACCGTTTCTTCTTCACTGCACTGACTCTGCTCGGTGGATCTTTAGTGGCATCTGATTCCTCTTGTCTTATTGCACCTCCAAGGAGAGTTTGGCTCCACCTTCTGTGTATTCTCTGGCAATATTAAGATGTGCCCTGAGCCTTCTCTTCTCTAGTGTGGACAGGCTCCTTCATGCTCTCCTCTTATGTGGTATGCTCCAACTCCCCGACCATCTTGGTGACCCTTTGCTAAACTCACTCCAGTATGTCAGTGTCCTTCTTGTCCAGAGGAATGGTCACAGTACTTCAGAGGCAGCCTCACAGGTTCCAAACAGGGGAAAGGATCAGTTCCCTGCATGTCCCAAGAACGCTCTTGTTGAAACAGCTCAGTTCAGGTGGCCTTCTTTGGTGAAAGGACACACTGCTTCATGTTCAACTGATCCATGCTCAACTTGTTGTCCACCAGGCCTCCCTGATCCACTTTTTCTTGGCTTTAAAATTTTCAAAGGCACTTACCTTGAGACCTGATTTCCCTAATTATTTAGATGTATCACAATTTAGGCCATTGAGCATGGTAGTTCTGTGAAAAATTGTACTTAAGCCAACTCTCTTGGTTAGGATAAGGGATCTTTTCATCCATTTGGGAGTGCTAGCCATAATAATAGGGTGGAGAAGTATTAGATAACACCAAGCTATCACTCATATCTGTGTTTTCTTGTTAGCTGATTTAAGGTACTGAGTAGATTTGTGCTTAAGATATTGGAGGGCAGGGAGGGGGAAGGAGCTGTGCAAAAACTGTGAGCCACATTTCCAGCTTCAATAGTGCAGTGCTTGCACAGAGCTGAAACTGAGGGCTCAGACCACCACTGTGACCAAAGGTTTTGGAAAACATTCCAAGGCAGAGGAATTTGTATCTTGTCCCTGAGGACACTACATAAATATCCTGGTGCCAAAGATTCCACGTTCCATTTTGGACATTGTGGGGTCTCCCCAGCAGTATCTCTGTAACATGATTCAGGCCAATGGATGTCATTAATGAAACAGGGAGAGTGCTTCCTGTGGTATTACCCTAACTTTCACGTCACATAAGTTAGAAAATTAACAAAACTATTAATATGAATGTTCTTGTTAAAGCCTTTATAAAAGACATTTCAGAGAAAAATTAAATTTTCTTTTTTTCCCCATTTTCAAATTGCTTATTAATGCTTGTTAGCTTGAAGATGGACAAAGCTTTCTATGGGGACAGCTTTACCTGGCTGAAACAATAATTGATGTTTACTATGTTAGTGAAATCATATACTATCAGTGACAGAAGGTATCTGATTGAGTCTGATGGGTAAACTACTCTTTGAAAGCTAAGGCCAGAATTTATGAGAATCGAAAGTGAAGTAATTGTACAATGATGGGTAATTACTAGATTATTATGTTGTTGTTATTATTATGAATAATCAATACAGTGGTAACACCAAAGGATTATATTAATGATATTGCAGAAAGGGAAAAGATGGCTTGCTAGTTCTTAATAAGATATGGCAATCTTGTTAACCACAGTCTAACATCAAATACAGTCAGATAGTAGTATAGGGTTTTTCTTGTACTCCTAACTGTGTGTCAGAATCATCTCTGCAGGTTTTGCTAAAGATGTATTTAGCTAAGTATCATGCCCCAGTGCAGAGCCCTGTTCACACAGGGTGGGTGAAGGGCTCCACGAGCAAAACTGATGGCTGTTGAGGTGGATGTTCTTTATACGACTGCAGAACAATTCAAATTAATGATTTTATTTGCAGACATATGCTTACTTAATAATGTAATTCTAAACACTTCCTGTACTTCATGCTTTGCCTTCCAAAAAATTGCTTCCAAGTTGTGCCTAATTTGAACAGAAGTGTATATTGGTCTCCAAAGACAAACATGTTTTCATAAAGACTGTTCTGAGAGACACCCAGAAGCAAAAATTGATAGTGCAACTGAAGATCTTACTTTTTTCTGCTGTGGGATCACTGATAGTACAGATTGTTCAGTTCAAACTAATCACAGGTCAAAAGCAACTTTCATTCCCTGGTCAACTTCTATTCCAAAAAGTTTTTCAACATTATGTCAAATCTAGTAATTTTTATTTGGTTTTTTATTGAATTGAAATCAAAGGAAACTAAACTAGTGCCTGAAGTTAAAAACATGTTTTTAACTATTTCCTTGGCATAGAATCTGAATAAAACATTGCAGAAAGGAGAAGAGGGATGTCGGAATCTGACTGTCATAGGGAGGTCAACCATGTTCTCCAACAGGAGCTGTCCAAGAGAAGAATACCTTCTACTTATAACAGGATTTCTTTTTTAAGGGATACAAATACTATCTGACTTGCTTTCACATTTGATTTTATTGTATGTGCCAACATTCCTGAACAATGAATTAAGGAATAAAGGCAAAATTCACAGGTGTTAGAAGGCTGTGGGGAAAACAAAAAATATGAGTGTTTTCATAGTGCATATTAAAATACACACAGGAAACAAAATACTGTTTATTAACTATTGTTGTATTGTTTAGTAACAGAACAATGACACCCTGTAGGAGTCAAACTGCAGTAAGTTCTAATGAAGAAAACAAACCAAACGAGCTCAAACTGCAGATAGGCTGTTTTCTCACCCTCCAGACTCATTTCAGCCTCTTCCTCAACACAGTGTTCCAGTTCAAATAAATAATTCCCACTCTTGAGAATGAGTGTGCAATATGATACAGGGAGTTTGCAGAAATGTTACCCCTGACATTTGGGTGCAAAACATCCACTTGTCCCTGTAGATGTGGTGTCTTCTTTTCTTTTAATTACTTTTTTCTCATTTGGTACGAGATGTTTTCCTTATTTGTGCTTAGGGTACAGTGTTTTCTTATCACTGAGCAAGATTGGATAAAAGGAGTCTTTTCTTGAAACAAGTTGTCACACCTAACTCATGATTTTAAGCAGGCCGTTTTGCTCATTGCTCACTAGTTAGGCTATCGCTTGTCAGTTTGCAAACATCTTAGCTTGGGCACATGAGCTGGAGTTGTGTGTAAGCTAGATAATTCGACCCTCTCCTAACAAACATCTCAATTCTGAATTTGCTAGAGCTTCTGGATGGTTTTTTCACTAGAGTTTGTCACAGGAGTCGAGCTTTGGTCCAGAACATTATGAATGTTTCAGGTTCAAAAGTCTGTGCTCTGTCACCTAGCCCTGAGAGACAGGAGCTGTCACTTTGAAGTCACTTTGAGTGAAAAAACCCAACAGGAGAATCACACTGTGGATCTTAGAGCAAGTGGGAGGGAGCAGACATTTGCTTAATGACCATTAGCAGATACAGATATTCAAATTGCTAACATGTAAGTGAAATGAACAGTTTTGGAGTAAAAAACTTCTCTTTTTAAAGGAAGCAGGAGTTCTAAAAAACCTGGGAGACCCTTTTCCATCTCATCGCTGTCTGCTTTCCTGTGCAAGAGCATTGCAACCTCTGAGTGTCATCTGATAGAGAGACGTTAGTTCTGAGCGCTGGGTGTGTGGGGTTATGAGCTACAGAGCCACAGCTTTCCATGCCTAAGTCATAGCAGGGGGCAGCACAGTAAAGGCTTTTGTGCTTCACCCTTCAAAAGACACAGATTATACATAATACGCTTTCCGGTTTTGCTAGTCCTTGTGTGAGCTAAATGAGTAAAAAACCACTCTGCACACCAAGAGATGCATCTTAATGAAGAATGGTAACAGCATGACAATTAAACTCTGTGAAGCCTCTCAGTTGAGCACAAGATCTGAGCGTGCATGAGGTCTCACTGATTCATTCCTCTTTGCCTAAACCACGATGACAGTCGTGGGTATTATTTTGTAAAATTGCTATTGCTCTGCATTCAGCAACACTATTACAAGCACAGTGCTTAAAGAAGCTGCCACTGATGTGGGCAGTTGTTTAAAGCCAAAACACAGCCTCCTTTATTTTTTAAGATGTTTCTTTCCTGGAAGTATATCTTTGAATATTCTTCACATCATAGTTATGCACTTACCAATAATTAAAACATTTGCAGTTGTTTAGATCTTGTAATTGAATTCTTGCCCTTGTTTCCAGATAAATTATATATACTTTACTTTTTTTTTGTTCTAGAGAGGTGTCTCATTAGAAATATTTGGAAGAATGTCTTTTGAATGAAATTATTTTTTATATTTTAATCATAAACTTAACAATTCTAAAAGATAATTCAGTAGTTATATTTCTTCACTCAAATAATAACTAGAGAGATGACATTAGTGGTATCTTTTTAAGAAAGCATGTAGAATTTATGCACGAAGATTATAACATAAATACATGTCTTTTTAATTTAAATACCTTTTTTTTTCTCTCCACTTCCACTCTGTCAGTGACCATTAGTCAGGCCTGGTCTCAAATCTGGATCTGGTGTGCTGTCCCATGATGTAAAATCTTGCTGCAAGACTGCTGAGTCACGGCTATACCAAGAAAAACTGGTAACTCCTCTTGTGCAGCTTCCAGCTACTAAACACCTCCCTAAATGCATCAGAAATCTGTAAATGTTGTGGTGAAAAGACTCTGGTGAGCCAGTCAACCTGAACAAAGAGCTGCATATTCACAAGGGCTTCACATAGCAATCTAATAAAATTTGGATTTAGTGGAGTTTTTGTAAGAATATTTGGGACTTTTTTAGCAGCATCTTAGGTGTAAAAATCAAATTGCTCAAGCTACTGTCTTAGGTTTGACATTGGTTTTGTAGGGAATGTTCTGTTATCCCTTGCTTGACAAGGAAAGAGACGTGAGTCCAGGCTTATTTTTAATGAGCACGTTGGGAAAGATCATCAGCAACGTGGTGGCAAATTCAGGAGAAAAACTATAGATTTTCTATGTCTGCCAACTCCCCTGCTTTTGGAAACAGACAAATGCTTCATAAAACAGGAATGACCTTTTAGCTGTATGTCTAGGACCTCTGGACATTTGGCAGGGAAACTGTTAGGAAAGGATATAATATACATGGCTTTGGATATAAGAAATTCTGGATGGTAGCTATGGATAGCAGGTACCCTATATCATGTGTACAGCGACTATGTCTGGGATATGAGTGATGAGAAATTCAGGGAGATATAGCAACCATTGTTTTTAAATTTCAAAGGATGGTAGCTATGTTTTCTTTGCCTTTTCTCACCTTAAATATCACCAAATAAAAAAATTATTACCCAGTAGAAAAAAAAACAGTGATGATGATTTCACCCATGTAATCAAATGCACATGTATAAAGTTCAGCGAGCATTCAATTAGAAATGAATATTTAAACTCTAATTCATCCACATTGTTCTATAGTAATAAAATGGGATCTAACCAGCAGTACTGTCCTGATAAGTGTTCCTGGGGTTAGTGGATGGACAGTTAATCTCTGTAGGATCTGCTGCATTACGTATGGTACCTGACAGACCAGATCAGACCCCAGATCCATCTAGTCCAGTAACCAAACCATAACAGTGGCCATAAGTGCCATCAGGGACAGAGGTGGAAAACATGCAAGTTAAATGTGTTGGTTTGTGTGGACCAGGCAGGCATCTGTCTCAGAGTGCTCCTCAGGACTGTGTGCTGCCTTGCTGCTGGGGTAGGAGTAACAACCAGGGGCTACACCCGAGTCATTCAAATGCATCTACATGTGGATTACACTGCAATTGTCAGGAAAAGTGCAAGCACTTACAGATAATAGATGTAAAACCAACTAAATACCAGTTGATGTTGATATATGGGAGGATTTTATTTAATATAGGCTGATAATATTAAAGATGTTAAGTTTACGGAAAAGAATTTCTTTTTAGCTGTTAGTAAAGAAGACAATTTAAGCATTAAGGCTTTATAAGACAAGCCATCAAGAAGATTTCCTGAGCTTTTGACGCCAATCTGAGAAGATTTTCTGCATTTTTTAGGGAACATACCATAAGAAGAGACACATAACTCACCTAGGTATAACCAATCCTATTGAAATAGCAATTTTAGGCTTCCTATGTTTATATGAATTTTTATTTCTGTTTGTTTTTTTTTTTTCCCCCGAAGGTATAGTTCCCTTTATGCAAAGGGTAATCCATGATTCATACATAGAAATTCATCTAGTTAATGCAAGAAATACTTTGAACAACATCACAGGAGTGGCAACACCAGAGCAGATTACTGGTCTGTTACATCAGGCATTTGCTTCTGGAATGGCCTATATACTTGGGGGTAAAAAAATCCCCAAACAAAACAACACTAAAGAATCCAACCCCAAAGCAGTTTTACACATATGGGAGACAACATTGCAATGGAAAAACCATCTCAGCTCTGGCAATCCGTATGTTTTCAACCACACAAGGACAGATACTTCTTAAATATGTTCATAGTATCCTGGGAAAAAAATAGCTTATTGTACATTTTGACTGGTTTTGAAGTTCTATAAGGTTCTATAAGTTATCTATAAAATCTGTAAGGTTTTGGTGATGGTCAGTACCAAAAGCAGGTCACATAGTGTGCAAAAAGGGTATTTACAGTAGGAAGTGAGACGCTTCATCTGAAGCAGAGCCTGAGCCAGCATCAAATGAGTGAATTCTGCACCATCTTCAGTGTTTTTTGCTTGTTTGGTTGGTTTTGCTCGGAAGCTCTGAATTGGGAGCACTGTCATTTGCAGGTGTTTCAACCACTGGCTTGTGATACTTGGCGCTTCTCTTACAACCCCCACTCCCTGACATAGGTGCCTGTTCAAGAATGTCACGGGTTTTAAGACGCAGCAGACACCAAGGCAGCGGCAGCAGCAGCAGCAGCAGCAGCGAGCCAAGGCAGGGGCAGCACCGGCGGGCCCGGCAGCTCTGCGAGCGTGGCTGCCCTGCCGGGCTCTCACAGCGCCGCTCCGCGCTGCGGGATCACCCACGGTGGGGACCCCCCTCCGCCTGCCCGCCGGGGCCGGGGCAGCACCGGGGGGCCCGGCAGCTCTNCCCCGGCAGCTCTGCGCGCGTGGCTGCCCTGCCGGGCTCTCACAGCGCCGCTCCGCGCTGCGGGATCACCCACGGTGGGGACCCCCCTCCGCCTGCCCGCCGGGGCCGGGGCAGCACCGGGGGGCCCGGCAGCTCTGCGAGCGTGGCTGCCCTGCCGGGCTCTCACAGCGCCGCTCCGCGCTGCGGGATCACCCACGGTGGGGACCCCCCTCCGCCTGCCCGGCGGGGCCGGAGCCGCCCCGGGGGCGGGCGGGGGCGGCGCCTTCGCCGCTACAAAGGGCGGTGCGCGGCGGGCAGAGCCCGTATTGCCCGCGGCGGCGGCGCCGAGCCCGGAGCTTCGAGCCCCAAGCTCTCAGCCGGGCGTCGGTGGCGCTCGGCCCCTCTGCGGCGGAGCGACCCCGCCGCCCGCGGCGCATAAGGCCAAGGCTTTCCGACTTCAGCTACAGTGCTGGCTAAGTCGGGGAAGGCAGCACGGAGAGAACGGCGCGTCCCCCCCTGCTGCGGGCGGCGGGCCGGCATGGCGCGGGGCGCGGAGCCGCGGGGCCGGCGGCGCGGCGGTCAGTGCGGGGCCGGGCCCGTGTGCGCCCCAGCGCGGCCTGAGCCCGCACCTCCCTTAGCTTCTGTTTCTTGTTTCTCGTTTAGGATCTGTGGTTGCCTATTTTACGTCTGCAAAGTTTCTTCTTTATCTTGGGCATGCACTGTCCACTTGGGTAAGTAAAATACCGGCCTGCCAGAAGTAGGATTTTATTAATCTAGCTGTGGCTTACCTGAGTTTTATCGGTACTTTCCAAAAAAGTCTTCACGAACTAGCACACCCCCACAAAGGCAGAGGTCTTGTCACAACACCTTGCTGTTAAAAGGCTTCCTAATCTTTACATGAGATGTTGCAGTGGGTTCAGCTTTAGTGCAGGGTAATGTGCTGTTCACTTTCTTGGAGGGCCTGGTTCTGTTCCTTTTTATATTTTTAAATAACTACAGAACTAGTGAGACTCCTCTTGAAGAGGGTCCATTGCAGCATATATTTGAAGGAATTGTGTATTTACTAATGGGAAATACTCAGTGCTTAGAATGGACCCATTACTGCCACTCATTAGCAAACCTGTTGATGCTGTCAGATGTTTCTTTTTCTGTGAAAGTCGTTTGCCTTCTGAAATGCTTCCCTTCTGTGCTAAAGTAACTTACTACAACAGTTTTTAATAGTTGAAGGATATTAAAAAGAAAAAGCCAAAACCTTAAAGTATGTACTGAAAATGGACAATTTGGTTCTAGTCCATATAATAAAATTAAGACTATTAAGTCACCATGTAATGACTTCTTTCAAAAAAGAAAAAAGTTTCCGCCAACTACTCCTTGTTTTGTTTTCTTAGTCCTGCATTTGGACTGTTCTGATGCGTGCATTGGACAAATGGCTGATCTATGGTTACAGCACTGCACGCCTAACTCGGGCAGCTTCTTGCTTTCCCTAGCCTGAAAGGTCATACTGACGTTTCTCTTAGAGCAAGAGGGCTCTGAGTGGTGTTAAATACACGCTTAAACAAGTGCAGTGTTTTGGAAGTTGTTTATATTATTGAAGGAGCTGAGTGGTGATGTTTGTGTTTGGTTTGCTGCTTTTTAGAGGTCAGGGTTGTTCCCTGCCGCAGTTTTTGTCAGTCATGCCCACAAAGCCTGGTTACTGCTCTCTGACGAGTGCTTCGAAGCTTGGCGGTGGGATTGCTCTCGGAGCTCGTGAGTAAAGGTGACAAAGCAGAGGTTGAGAAAAATGTATCACACCATAACAAACATTAAACTGCAAGATGTCTCTCCAGCTGTTTAGCAGTATTAATAGTATACTCCTGGTAATGTTCTGGTGGGGTTTGTGCTCAAAAAAACCCTGACCCAATCTGCTGAAATAACAGCTTATTTTTGTGTCTCCCAAGCTCTACTGTTCCTGTAGTCTGAAGGTTTTTGGTAACAGCAACAATGACCACGTACCTAAATCTTGAGAACTCCAAGTAATAGATCGTATCTGTTCTAGAGTGGCTCTGTCCGCAGGACAAAACCTGAGAGAAATGGGGGTAATGCTGTAAAGGAGAGAGCTAATTAGGTTTCTGTGTTACTGTGCCATTCCCAAATGAAAAAAAAAAAAAAGCTGTAAATGATTAAACGTGTCACATCTCAACAAATGTTCAGACTTGAACAAAGTCTAGACTTTGTCAGGCTGTGGCTGAGTAAAGCATTTGAATGTGTGCTTGGCCTCAGGGATCTTGATAGGCTGGACTGCTCTGCTGAGCTGGGGTTTCAGACCTTATGCTGTTGCCTTTGTATTTAATCGGTTGCTGTCAATGCCTCGGCAGTAAAGAGAGCAGGATGGAACTGGGTTCACCTTGTTGCTTCCCAGCCTTATTTGTGCCCCTCAGACCTTGGGAAGGCCGGGCAGTAGGCTGGCTATTGCTTAACTGGGCTTCAGTTCTGTGGTGGGATTGTATACATTCCATTTGAGATGATTGCAAGGGTAATTTTAATTACAGAAGAGGAAGAGCTGTAGCTGTCCAAAAGTTTTGAAATACCCACATATTGAAGTGAGATTAAGTCTACATAATCAAGCATTTGCCCAATTCTGAGGACGATATTTGCTGTTTAAGTTTCAGTAGAGCCTAGTTTGAAATTACCTGCTTCAAGCCTCTGTAATTCACTAATATTCCTTTTATGACACTCATTTATCTTTGCTTGCTCTTTGTCTTTTAATTCTGGAAAGAAACTCATGCTTCCAGGCTGGGACAGCTTTGGTTACCCCAAGAATCATCTCTGTGGTTTGGTCTGATCAAAATACTCTGGGTAAATGTGTTGGATAAGGTTCAACAGTGTTCACAAGCTCTTTAAATGAACTATATAGCAAAATCATGATTTCACTGGGGTCAAAGGAGCCTTCCTGTGAGTTTCAAGGGAGATTCAGTTTTTCAGTCTGACAGTAGTGGCTGGCACTGATTTTCACAGGCTTAGAATTTTTTAAAAATGCCTTTTTCATCCTGTCAGAATTCGGTTACTGAAACATCTCTGCACAGAGAAAAAAACCAAACTTTTTCTATAAAATGTTAATGTGAAAGTACATTTTTGACTTTTTTTTTTTTTTAGCTTAATAAATAATTATCCAGGTCAATCAAAACTTAGTTTTTCCACCTACTTGTATTTTAAGTGAAATTCTATAAAGAAGGTCTCAGGTTAAGTTTAAGTGAATGCTGGACTTGGGAAGTTATATCCCTGTGGATTCATTGGTGGAATATTTTCTATATATTTCTACTAACCAACCATGGAATCTAACTTAAATATCTTTACAGAAGACTTTAGGTGTCTCTTGAGTGAAAATTGGTTTATTATATATGTGAGGGCACATAAAAGGTGACCATGCTTGTTGTAGCATTTTTCATTGGATTTAGTTAAAAACCATACAAAATACCCAGAATTATTCTTTGAACAGATTAATTTTTTCTTTCCAAGTGACTGTAATGTAATTTTTTCTGCCTGTGATTAGGGAAACAAATATGGAAGTTTACACATTACAATGCTTACTAAAACCTCCTTCAGGGAGCTCAATTAACATTAAAAGGCAAATGCTTTTTGTGTTTGTGCTATACTGAAGACTTTAATCAAAGTGCAGTTATTTTTGACCCTCTGAATAGCATGCCTTTTATGTAACTCTTGATTGCTGTGGTACATGACAAGTTAGGTTGGCAGGCTTTGCTTTTTAAGAGTACTTTTATTTTACACCTCCCCCAGCCCTTTAGAATATTTGAGGTCCTTAGAAATTTGTACTCTTTGCTGTATCACATAGCAATTGTTTATTTAAGATAAGGCCACAGAAGAAAACAGTGTTGTGTTTGGTTTGTGAGAGACTAATGTTAGGGATCCTTATTAAACAACCTGTGTGCCCTAGAATAGTATGAATGATTTCTATTCATCTGCTTTGCTAGGGGTTCCATAAAGCATTTTATGTTGTGTATTTCTTGCAATATGTTAAAGTGAGATGTGACTCCCATCATGTGACAGCAGAAAAACTTCATGTATTCATTAACAAACCTAAAAATGTTTTGGATAGTATGGAAATTACCTCACTTGAAAATGTTTAGCAATTTGAACTTCTTTTTGTCCGGTGGTATCAGAACATAAAAATGTGTTCTAAGCACTAGGTTCAACTAGCAGTAGGTTAAATGGGCTGAACTAGTAATGACTTTACAGCAGATTAAAGGAGCTCTGATATTCTCCATCTGAATAATATGCCACTGCTTAACATGAAAAAGAGCTGAAGTCCTTTGACTTTGGAAGCTTCAGTTAACATTTATCCATGTCTGTCCTGAGTTGTATGATGACTTGCTTTCATTTGACTCACTCTTGTATTTTAAAGCAGCACTTAAGCTTTGATCATCTAAGATCAAATTGCTGTCTCGAAGTTATTTAAATAGTATCAGTTAATCTGTTGTTAATACTTGATCTGTGCTGGAGAATTTGTGTAGGCTTTTTGAGGCATGTTGGATGTGGCTGGACTTTGTCCTGTAATACTATAGAAGACAATATCTGGGATTTTTGGATGTGATACTACAGGTTGTAGTGATTTAATTGTTTAAGATAACCTTAGTGATAGTAGAATAAAATCAGTGGTGACAGCATGTAGTAATAGAAAGACCCAAAACAAACCCAACAAAATCCCCCCTATACACAACGACCTTGAATGTGTGACAAACCTTTTAGTACAAACTTTGTCAGGGCAGTAGTGAACCTGTGTGCTTGCCAAGCTCAAAGAGTAATGCTGTGTGTGTGTTCTCTTACTCTTGAAGGGAGATCGTATGTGGCATTTTGCTGTGTCCGTATTCCTGGTTGAACTCTATGGAAACAGTTTACTCCTGACTGCCGTCTATGGACTGGTTGTGGCGGGATCCGTTCTTCTCCTGGGAGCCCTTATTGGAGACTGGGTGGACAAGAACTCCAGGCTCAAAGGTTGGGTGTCTAGAGCAGGTTATTTATTTAAGGATGGATCAAATTAATGTTAAAGATCAAGCTGTTAAGAGTTAATTCCTCAAGTTACATATATGAGAATGGGACTTCATTTCTTTGTAAGAGGGGTGGAGTGGTATTTCAAAGTGGTGATGTTGATACAAAAATACCATCAAAGACGGGAGGAAAACAGTTTTAAGTAATATCTGTTAGTCAGGCTAAACCTATGCAATGTGTGGAGATGTATGGAAATGCAAAAGGTGAATCTTATGGACTAAGTTCTTTACAGTCTAACACTGATATACCTTTGCATTATATTTCACTTCAGTGTAAACACATGCTACATTTGCATATTTTAAATATGTATGCACTAGTCTGTTTTTTATAAAAATGGCGTCAAGTTCTTCATGGGAATTTTTACTTTCCAAAAGTTTATGAAACAGCATCCCGTCCGTGGTAGGTTCAAGATGAATTTTAGAGGCTCGAGGTAGGCTTTTACTACTGGAAACAGTGTCAGCACTTAAACAGAGGTTTTGATTGAGAAGACCTACTGGACTGTAAATCAAGAGTTGCAAAGGTACATCAGGTATTAATTTGTTTCTGTAAGACAATGGAAGACCAAAATGTAATATGAAGTATACTTTTGCTGCTTATATTTTGGGGAGAGAGTAGGAAAATAAAATTATTTAAAGAGTCTGTGCATGTTCCTTAATTATATCATCCTTAAGGTAATAGTCAGCTCATTCTTACTTCCTAACTTTTGTTCTCTGTTTTGATTTAAAACAGTGGCCCAGACATCCTTGATTGTACAGAATGCATCTGTCATCCTATGTGGTATTATCCTGATGGTTATCTTCTTGTTTAAGAAAGAGCTCTTGACATTATACCATGGATGGCTTCTTGTGAGTGCTTAAACTTGTTAATAAGAAATTAATTTACAAAGTAACTTTGGGCAGCATGGGAGATGGATAAATTTTTTTTTCTCTAGTCTGTTTAGACATTCCTGGGAGCTAAAACTGGCAAATGAAACTGAGCTTGTTGAGTAAACAGAGATTGTTTTCTGCCAGGATTTGCAAAGTAGATTTGATCTTGTTTTGTGTGAAGAATAATGCTAAAGTTTGTGGATTCAAATGTAAAAGCCTTTTCTGCTTGTACAGGAGGTGGAGATTTCCTTTTGTCAATTTTCTCATATTGTAACTCTTTCCTCCCCTCTCTCTAGACAATGTGCTATATCCTGGTTATCACAATAGCAAATATTGCCAATTTGGCCAGCACTGCCACAGCGATCACAATTCAGAGGGACTGGATTGTTGTGGTTGCAGGGGAAGACAGAAGCAAACTGGCAGGTGAAATATGTTGCCTTTTTAATACTTTACATGTCTTACTTTCCAAGCTTGATTTTTTTTTTTTTTTTTTAATCTTCCTATTAAGACTAGAGTTTTACAGAGATTAGTGCATCTTTGAGTTCCAGATATTATGATTAAAAATTGGTGAAAGGGCAGCCTTTATTTTGCTCTTTCTTGCTCTGGCTAAGATCAGAAATTAGAGTTGTGATTACAACTCAATTAGGCATCCCTAAGCTTGTTTTGTCCTCCTTTTTGTCCTGCTGCAGCTCTGTCAGGAAAACTGGTCTTGCTGAACAAGTCAAGTGTTGCAATACTTTATTTTTAGGCACCTGGAATGAAACAGAAAACTCTTGCGTAACTGGGCTCCTCTCACAGGGATCAGAGAGGCGCATGAGAACGAAGTCCAGAACAGTTAAGTAGGTGGATCAGGAAATAGCCAGTAGCTAACACTGCATGCAGACACATTTGAAATCTTGCACTTCTCTAGTATTAGATGTCTAACTCAGAGCTGTGAACATTCTTCTTCAGTTGTCAAAGGAAAGTAGAACTTCTGATTCTATCTGATACATTATCTCTTTTTGCCTAGAAAATAGTTTTGCTTCCCCCTGCCCTTCCTTGCACTGGTACCATTAGGAGAGAGAATGAGTTCGCATTCAAATTCTACTGCAGCTTGGTAGTCATGACACCTCTTGGATGTGAGAGATTGGGAACCTCCCCAAGGATGCATTGACCCTGACTCTCCTTCACTGGGGGTACTTGTGGCAAAGAGGCAAATGCCAGCAAGGGGGGTACGATGGATCTTTGGCCGTGCTGCTCTTCTGATTGTAACGGGCAGTGCGGGAAGCAGCATTTTTTGCAGTGATTTGGATCAGGCTGTGTGGGCTTTGAATCAGCCCCATCAGGGGTCTTGAGCCTTCTCAGGTAGAGGAACTGATACTGGAGTTCAAACAAGGAACAGAGAAACTTAATGTTACCAAGACATTTATAGCTCACTAACTCTGGTAACTAAAGTTAGTCTGACCCAGTTTAAACACCTCCAGGACTAGATAGCATTTCAGCTTCTGGACTCTGATTTTGTGTGAAGCTACTTAAATTGCCCATAAAATTCAGAGTACTTTTAGGGATTTGACTCCTGTGTTCCAGATTTTTACTTGATGTTTTTCTCCACTGAAGGAATATTACTCATCCATCTCATCCAGGAAAGGCTAATTCTTAGATGCATTAAAAGTGTCATCATACTTCCATTTCTGAGTATACAAACTTTCCCCTGTAGTCTTTTATTCTGACCTTGCAGTCCCTTTCTAGGTCATGCCTTTTGTAGAGCACCGGTACAGGTGAACTTTCTTCATACATATGAGTCACAGGTTGAAAAATAGCAGCTGTCTGTAAAAGTCTGTCTTAATAGTTGTTGTTAACCTTTCTTCTGTGTCAGATCTTATTCAACAAATCATCTTCCCCATCCCTGTGCCGCATACCACACATGAGATAAGGTACAGACCACACCTGTGGAGAACTGCCTGGGAGGTGGTCCTGCCTCTACTGCTTCATGATCTCAGCCACAGTTGTGTGACAGTGTAGATTTTTGTACTGAAAAATCAGGCAAGGGGTTGCTCTACAGTCTCATTCAACTTCACTTAAAAACAAAAACAACCACTGAATTAAGCACCTTAGTTCAACAGATTTATCTAAAGTATCTCTTCCAGGCTGAATAGAGTTGTGCTGGGTTTAATCATGATTCATCTTGGAGACTGCTGGAGTTCCTTAACTTAAAGAAATGAAGTGCCAGCATTGACTTTGCAGCAGACACTGTTATCCACATCTGCCTTATTATCTTTCCTCAAAGAGGAGCCTAAGTTACCCTAGTTAGTGGAATAGGGAATTAAAAAATGGCCTTGGCTTCCCCTGTTTCATTGCCATTGATTAGTTTTCCTATTCACTGCCACTTTTTAACCTTTCCTTAGTGGAAATATTAGCATTCCTCAAATAACTCCAAACACCAAAGCTCAGTTCTTGGGATCTCTAAAGCAAAGTAGTATACGAGTATCTAACTTAACCTGGTTAACCCTCAGTCAAATAGTTAACATTGAATTGACTCTAAATTCTAAATAGAATAACTGTTTCTTTAAATGACAAGGAATAATTCTCTACAGATTCAGTAAAGCAGCTTCCTACTGGTGTACAGTTTGACTTGCCTTTCAAAAGCTCTAATTTCATGATAAAACTCTAAAATAGGCTTGAAATGTACTTCTAAGCAGCCTGAACCCTCATGTGTGACACCATTGAGTGTCTAGCACCTTCTGCCAGTGGCACAATGGCACTACTAAGGGGGAACTCACAGCAGCTGAGGGTTTAATGACACTAAAGTGGCTAAGATTGAGGAGGGTGAGACATCCCCTACCAGCAAATGGAAGATGCATTTGTTATAAGAATGGGCTGCTTGTTTTGACTGTAAACAGCAAAGGGTGGAACAGAAAGGAGTGAGGACTTTGCTCAGTAAGATCTGAGACCGCCTACAATTGCCATCAACTGTGTGACTCCACAGTTTCAAAGGTCTGCTGCTATCGTGTTGGTACTGTGGTCACCAGTTGTTAGAAGTAAATGGAGGAGAATAAGAAGTATGTATTGCAGTACTGGGAGATAGTTTCGGCAACTGCTATCTTTAAAAGAAGGAATTCCACCTTATGAGATTCCTGGAATTGTGCATACTAGGTTTGAGTGTTACAGAGATGGACTTGGGAGTCTGCAATATCACTAGTATGTGAAAGAGATCTGATCTCATGACTGGCAGTTTTAGCTGGAGAACTTTCACTGTAAACCCAGCATGCTAAACCTGCAAGACCTCATGTAGGCAGAACTGGCAGGAGTAGTGATTTGGTTTAGAAACACCATAGTCGATGGCAGCAAACTTAAACATTTGAGCAATCTGAAAGTGCCTCTGGTTACTCCTATTGGAACCACTTACAGTCAGAGCAAGACTGCTTAGCTTGGTGTTTGTACTTGTGCAACCCACAATTTTGTTAGCGAACGTTTCACTGTAAGTGTTCAGGAATTATTTTATATCCTCAAATTTCTGACAGATATGAATGCCACAATAAGAAGAATTGATCAGTTGACCAATATCTTGGCCCCAATGGCAGTTGGTCAGATAATGACGTTTGGCTCCCCAATGATTGGCTGTGGATTCATTTCGGGCTGGAACCTGATGTCAATGTGTGTGGAATATCTGCTGCTCTGGAAGGTTTACCAGAAAACCCCGACTCTGGCTCTCAAGTCTGCAAAAGTTGAAGAATCAGAACTGAAACAACTGAATGTAAAGAAAGGTACTGAAAACACAAAAGTAACTGTTGAAATTCAGTTTATTCATTGCATCAGTCAAATGAAGTGTTGACTTTTCTACAGCCACTGTTTTGAGGCTATATGGCTTTCTACTCATAGCTTGGAGATTTCAGGTTTTGGATACAGACACTAGTGACTCTAATCTAAGTAAAAATACTTTGTACAGGTGTTTGAGGAATTCCATAAAATGCAGCCAAAGAATGAATTCTCTCTAAGCTCTTAACTAACCCTTTAGAGTAAGTCTGCCCTTTAACTTAGGGCTGATCATAAGGAATGCTGCCATCCATCTGTACCATAGCTAATAATCTGGTCAAAGCCTTTGACTCTGTAGTGTCTAAAGGAAAAACAGCCTCTGTAAGACTTCTAACTTTCTTGCTAACTCATGTCTACTTATATATAACATTAACAGGCTTTCAGGAGGTCATAGAACAGGTGGTCATATTCCTAGCCTAGTGTGCTTGAATGATTTCCACATGCTGCAGGAAATGGTGGAGAAAAAAGATAGTCTACATTGACCTTCACTTCTGCTTCCTTGGCAAAGCAGAACAACTGGGATTTGCAGTGTAGTTGGCTACAACTATGGCTATTATTATAAGCAACCTTAAAATTGATACTAACGTTACTTCAGGTAGACTCAATATCAGAAATTAAAATCATTTCAGCAGCAGACTTCATTCTATGAAGTATTTGAAATTAGATACTGGAATACCGAACTTAAAGTGCTTTCCCATTTTTAAGGTAGCACTATGTGAATACTTCTGAAAGCTCATATTGTGGGCTCACAACTACAAGAGGTTGTAGTTTTGCTTTTTTTGAAGAAATATGGGGAGTTCCTGCTTTTTGTTTAGATGCTAGCTGGCAATCCTTGGGCAATACATAGTGAGATAGGAAGCTGCTATTGAAAGCACTAAGAGACTTATCTTGCCAGCTGTCAGATCCAACGTGGTAATAGCTGGTCCAGTAAGCTGTTGGACTAGGCTGATGGCAGCCCAAGATAAGAGTGTAGAAGGCTCAGTAGCTTTGGAACTGGCTCTTAAATAATTCTGAAGAATGAAGCATTTAGCAAATATCAGTATGTAGGAAACACCTCTTAGTCTTTGCTATTGCAGTATCTGATTTCAGTTGAAGATCTGTTTCTTTAAAAACTTCAAAAATACTGCGTGTCTCACTTGCTGTATATGGAGTTAATTTTGAGCTTAACAGGATAAAAATATGGCTCAGGCATCCAGACATTTGTAGAGTTTCTATCCACATTATTGATGTAAATACTGCTGTGGATAATTTTTTTGTTTGTGATCAGTCAAAGTGCCTTTTTTCTGTATTACAGTGAAAATGGAATTGTAGAAAAGCATGGTTTGAGGTTCAGTTTGGTTTTAAGTCAAACTTTGAAGACTTTGGCTGTGGATAGGCTTAGTTCTTCTACTATGAAATGAGATATTGACAAGTGTCTCAGTATTCCATTTTTTCTGCAATTAGTGCATTTAAGCACACAAAGCTGTGCTGACAAAATGTCAACTAACACTGACATTCATTAAGCAAGTAATCTCTTTATGGAAATGGAGCATTCAGTCACAAGTCTAGAAGCAGGCAGTGCTTTCTCCTTCACAGTTTGATGAAATAAGCCAGAGTTTAAATTGATAGGGATAAGCTTCACTTGATCTTACTCTACAGGTGGGATTTGAGGACAGTTTAAGTTATTTAGGTCATTAAGAGAACGTTTGGTTGTGGTGTTTAACTGATGCACTTCTGCAGTAGTGAATTTACTAACGATGTCAGTTGTCACTGTGCCTGTTCCAGGCAGGAGTGTATCTGACAGCTGCGTTTCTGTTTACAGAGAGTGACGTGAAACCTGCTGAAGGAGTGCAGTTAATTGTTGAGAAAGATGTAACTGGCTTTGAGCCCCCACAGGAGAAGGAAGTTGGCTGTGCTGCCCGGATTGCCGAACCCTTTGTGACATTCCGCGATGGATGGGTTGCGTACTACAACCAGCCAGTGTTTCTTGCAGGCATGGGTCTTGCATTCCTGTACATGACTGTTCTGGGCTTTGATTGTATCACTACAGGCTACGCATACACTCAGGGTCTGAGTGGCTCCGTGCTAAGCCTCCTCATGGGTGCCTCAGCAGTCACTGGAATCATGGGAACAGTAGCTTTCACTTGGCTTCGTCGCAAATGTGGCCTCATTCGCACGGGCCTGATTTCTGGAGTCGCTCAGTTTGCTTGTCTGATCTTATGTGTCGTCTCTGTATTTATGCCTGGAAGTCCTCTGGATTTGACTGTTTCCCCATTTGCTGACATCAGTGCCAGGCTGTTTGAAAATGAGCCATTACCTACCATAGCATCTCCAGAGGCCGAAATGATTTTGGCAACTGGAATGCCCAACTTGTTAAACGGGTCTACTACTCCTGCCAACAGCAACCCAGAGATGAGTCCTGAGCCCGTGCCTTTAATCTCTGTAAGTCTCCTGTTTGCAGGAGTCATTGCTGCTAGAGTTGGTAAGTATTAGGTCTCTAAAACTTTGTTCCTTAATTGCTTTTCATTCTAAAGATTACAGTGCCTATCGACTAAATACAAATCTGGGTTTGGAATTTTAAGCTGTAGTTGAAGTGTTATATTGCATTTCTAAGGCTAATTGATTACAGTTCACATAAAAATTAAATAATTCTGCAATAATACCACCAGAGCAAAGAATGCAGTACTAATTTCTTGTAGCTTGTATGTCACTAATAGGAAGAAGTTACCACATTTGCAGGTGAATGTAACTTGTCTTTTGGAATGCATGTCTCCATGATATTCTGTCACAACCAAATGAAACTATTTCTAGCTAGGAAATAGAACTAAACACTTCTGCTATGAAAACCTCCCAACTTTGCAGCTTAATAATTTAATCCACTTATTAAATTGTCTAATCTTGGAGTTTAGAATAGAAACTTTGGTTCAGGAAACTTAATTTTTTGATGAATTGCTGGTTAGTGTAGGATTAGTATCTGTCAACAACAGAGGCATTCCAATGCATTAATGTAATACAATAGATGATGGTTACTGTTTATCTTCATACTTCTGCAGTTTTTGCTTAATTCTGGAGGAATAAAATACTCGATTCACATGTATTAAGTTGCCAGATAAACTATTAAAGCTGAATCATTAATGGACTAAAACAGCATGGGAGTTAGTGTCAGGAAATATTAGTAAAAGGGAAGTAAATTGCTCTTGACTGTGAAATCAATTCTAGCCATGCAAGAGGATGTCTTACCCTCTGCAATTTTGGCAGAAGCAAATGTTTGGAAGGATTAATTGAATTGTGCCAGTGATGAAACATGAGCAGCCCAGTTGTATGGATAACTGTTTTTTTTTTCTCTGCAGGCCTTTGGTCCTTTGATTTGACTGTCACACAGTTACTCCAAGAAAACGTGATAGAATCTGAAAGAGGCATCATAAATGGTGTCCAAAACTCCATGAATTATCTTCTTGATTTGCTGCACTTCATCATGGTCATCTTGGCCCCAAACCCTGAAGCTTTTGGCTTATTGGTGCTTATTTCTGTGTCTTTTGTTGCAATGGGCCACATAATGTACTTCAGATTTGCCCAAAAAACGTTGGGAAAACAACTTTTTGTTTGTCGCACTCCTGATCCCAAAGCAGCCGCTGACAGTTCACCACCTGGTAATACATCTACTGTCTGAAAGGATCACTTCACCTACTAACTTTGCTGCACAGATATCATGGTTAGACACACATACTCCCTTTTATGACCCTGTCTGAGGTGTTTCTCTAGAGTTGAATGCATGGCTTAGTTGTCTGGGGAAGCTGTCCCAAGAGAAAGAAAATTCATATTACAGTGACCCTATAAAAACGCTTCCCTTTTGACAGAGAACAGCCTAGTTGGATCTGGACAGCTCTTGTGGCAAAGGTTCCCAACAAGTCATATACCTAGTGTTTGATCTCAAAAATAATGTTGAAGGTCTTTTGCTGACCCCCACAGTGATACTGTTCAGTGGTTATACATACTCAATTTGCTCATGAATTCTGAACAATTCTTGTGTTCTTTGAGTAAAATGAGGGGTTTTTTTAGTTGCTTTGTAATAATTTGTTCTACAGTATTTAGGTTTTTTTGAGTTTTTCCCCAATATTCCCTTACCATGTACAGTTCTGCTCCCCTACCTTCTTAAATTGGTATGAGCATCCTTTATAAACATTGGACTTCATGGTACTTGTGGGTCCCTTCCAACTCGGAGTATTCTGTAATCCTTCATGGAGTCCTGAAGTGGACTCTTGAAGTTTTCAATGTTTTCCCAAGACCATTATAGTATTTTACCTGTTTTGGTTTAACTTTATGGAAACACCTTTGCAGGTTTTTTTTGCATGTTTCCTTACAAATTAGACAAGTGTTAGGTACAAGATACTGTATTACACTTTTGTTGCACTTAGAGTAAAACAGCCTCATTTAGCAGAAGCTATTGATGTAACATTACAGAGCATGGCTTTTTAATTGCAAATGGCAGGTTTGCTCAGGTTTGTAGCAGAAAGTGCTAAGGTCAGGAGTACTGGTACAGAAAGATAAATTCTAGTGCTAACTTTAGTTTTTGCCTCAGAGTGCAAGCAGCTTTAATTAACTTTTCAATATATCAGGCTTTAATAGAGCTTCTGGAAACAGTTATATTTTAAGATACTTACTCTTTCAGGCAAAAGAAGTAAAAAGGTGGATTACTTGCATGTATCTGATGTGTATGTGCATTTTTACTTTGTTCTAAAATCTTGCTAAACCAATGAGATGGTGGACTATGTGACCCTCTAAAGGAACTTCAGAGCAATGAAAATGATACATCCCTCTGTTCAAGCAGTTCTTGCATTTTTGGTTTCGTTTCTTTACCCTGCATGTGTACTAACACAGTATTTCCATAGTCATTAGCCCTTTGTGCACTTTTGTGGAAACTATGCACTTTGCTTTCTCAGTAGAGTTGAACCTGGTGGTGTTCTGCATTTTCCTATGGCATGACGTCTGACTTCTAAAATATTGGTAAAAATGTTTGTTTCAAAATAAGTAGTATGCAAAACCAAAATGTCAGTAACTTGTGAAATGTATCCTCTGTAACTTGTAAGGGTTTTTTTTATTATTTTAGGTACTGTCCTTCATAGTCATATGTTGCCAGACTTCAACCCTGGAATGTGTGTGAACTCCACTGAAATTAAAGGCGTTACACCAGGGCTGAATCTAGGCCATTCATCACAAATTTTGTAACAATTACATTACCTATCAAACTAAATAGAATGTAAAGAACCTCAAGTGGCTTTTGTTTCAGTACAATGTTTTGTAAGAGGAGTAAAAGTGAAGTAGTGGGAATCCAATGGACTTCTAGGCAACAGTTTTCAATAACTGGATGTAACAATTTTTCTTCTCTAGTGGACCAAACCAAATTAGTCTATGTTGCTGAAAGTTTCTCAGGGATGTTTTCACTAGATTTATAAATATTTGTACTTTGACCAAGTGCTGGGGGTTTGTTTTGTTGTAATAAAGTAAAATATGTCATTTAGAGTAGGTTTAAAATTCGTGACTCAATCCTGAGTGTAATGTAAGGAAAAGGGAATTTTGTCATCAGCAGAATTTGTCAGAAGACAAATAAAACAAGCTTATCTGGATTTGTAGAACAAATATGCCCACAGGATAGCCTATAGGATGTGTGATGAGAACACCAGTGAATAAAATACCTCTGGTTTGCCAAATATGTTCTCTCCTGTGTATATAATTTAAATTGGGACCAGATTTAAATATTGCTAAATATAAATAAAAGTAGTCCAAATTTCAGAGAATGCCTCTATCCTGCACTTTGATGAACACCTGAATGCCACTGTATCTGTCGGACTCCCTGGCCATCAGGGAAACAAAGCTGAAAATACAGCTTTTTTGGAGCTGTCTGTAGCTTACTAAACCTGGTGTGCCTAAAACTTAATGCTGTAGCACTAAGCATCAAACATCCCAGAAAGGATGTTTTCCTGAAGTTTAGAGAGCTCCAGAAGCATAGCAAAGAGAGCTGGGAGCATATAATGTTCCTGCCTGTTCCCAAAATACTGCGGTTTTTATTGTTTTTTCTCCAAGGGCAATTTAGTCTTATTTAAATTGAGTAGCAATTTGTTTCATAAGTAGTTCCACCAGAGAGTACAGTCGGAATCTCAAGGCGAAAACATAATATTGAGAGGGGACTGGACCTTTGTATTTTGTGCACATGTTAAGATTCATATATGTAGATCACAGCTGGAAGGCAAGACAATCCTAAAATAGAAAAGTGGATGCTAGCTTTAAGAGGAATAAGGCAGTCTGAATTGGAAATCTTGTATGTATTGGTCTGAGTTGGCTGTCAAAAAATGTTTGCTGCTTGAGCAGAGCCCATTTGTGTGCCGGTCTAAGATGTACACAGACACCTGTACTTGTTAGTGCTTGGAAGCAATGTGGAGCCTGAAGTCTTACTTAGCAGGACTTTCATTAAGTAAGCATTTTTGGCCTTGTATTTATTTATTTTTTTAAAAAAATGTGTCCAAATTGGATGAAAACTGCCCTTAAAAATATACACGCTAGAAATCAATCTTACCAGAATATTTTATTATACAACCTTATGCTGGACATAGTATTGATTTATGTATTGTTAAAGCTAATGAATAAATTTGCATAAAACCTTACTTGTCTTGTATTGTTCAGTTTGTGGGTATGTTGATATGCTACATTTGGCATGTGTTCTTTAGATGAAGGTTTTCAATATCATGGGCTGGAACAGCTGTGAAGAACAAACAGCACTGAGGAAGAAGCAAACAAGTGTAGTCAAATACTTTCAATGACACTGTGACTCTTTGGTGAATTGCTTTTTATTTTTACCAGTCAAGACACAATGTCAGAAGGTGGAGTTGTGGTCTTACAACCTCAGCCTGGGTCCTGGATTGGTGATAGAGCAGTTTTGTGTCTTGGCCTGCAGAGCAGTAGAAAGCAAATCATATTACCTGCCCACTCATAATTTTCCCATCCTGAATTTGAGATTATGGCCTTCTATGGCAGCAACCTGTAGGAGAGAGCGCTAGTCATAGGAGTGGTCACAAATAAATGCAGTTCTTTTAACACTCAAGTACTTTTCAAGACTAAAACCAGAATATTTAATACAGGACTGCTTCTGGTTATGTGTATTTAGGGTATGTTTGCATGATGAATTGATCTTTAGAAGGATGATGTGTTAATTCACTAGGACTTCTTGGAACTGATTCCTCTTTGAACTAGTGGCTTTCCTAGAAAAAAACCCACAAAACAACAGGTTTTTCCCTGGTAGTGTTACTACCTTGTTCTTTTTCTATGGAGTTAGAATTAGTAGTAGCAATTGTTTGTTTCTGTGTGGAAATTAAGTGTGTGGTGAGTTGGAACTACAGTCTCTGTTGCACGTATCAGACTTGCAGCACTGGGGTATGCAGTGCATCTCTTTAACAAGAGTTACCTAAATGTCAAAGTCAGTTAAAAAAATTTCATTTTTAGCAATGTTTGCTTCCTTCACCACCACTTACAAACTAAGACAAGCATTAGAATACGGATTTGAAAATATAGTTATATATATAGTATGCCCACTCCTGTAGGTACAAACGTACAAAGAAAGAGTTGTGACTAATATTGTATAGTATACTTAATGGATAAAGAACACTTTTTTGACTAAAGGAGACCCTTCACAATTTGCCCTTTGGTTTCACTGGTTTCCTTCACTCAGTTGTTCACATTTTGGAAAGTTCAGAGTTTTTTAAGCCCTGTGGAATTCAGTGGCTCAGCAGCCAAAGGTAGAATGAAACTGGTTTGTTTGTTGCACTACTTTGCTTACTAGATAGCTGAGATATCAGCCCTGCCTGTGGAAGGCAAGTTATATTGTCAATTATGTATTTTATTATTTTGCTCTTGAATATTTCATTACTTTTGTTTTCAAAAGCATTTTCATGAACTGAACACTGATAGGGGGTATTGAAAGTTGAATCTTGTTAGAAGAAAAGGGAAGGAGTGAGCTCAGTCCTTTCAGTTTAAACTATTCTTTTTTTTCTTTAATGAGAGAACTCTCTTAGAGAAGGAGTAAGGAGGTTCACATCCAGTAGTTTCAAAATACTCCAGTCACTGCTGTATTTGCTTCTATACAGTATGTGGTGTGTCTGTCCCAGGTCAGCAAATTTGAAGTGATTTAGAGTAAAGACTTCCTGTTAGAGAAGAGTGTGACTAATAGAGTGCAAATTAGTAGCTTTTCTAACTCTAGCACTTTGGAGGGGGTGATGCCTTTCTATCTGACCTGTTTTCAGGTTCTCCAGGAATGTTTTATGCTGTATTCATGTCTTTCTCAAACAGTTAGTACTAGAGAAGCTAAAAGTGAGTATTACATGAACAGTCCTTTTTGTCTTGCTTTCTATGCTCATGCGTTCTTTTTCCTGTTTGTGGGTGCTCTTAACTGCATGGTGTAATAAGAATTCTTTTATTCCTGGAATGAGACCGTGCCTTTAGCTTCTGCTTTTAAAAAGACACTCTATTTTGCAACTCTGAAGGGCAGAAAAAAATGACCAAGGATGTTTGCTTAAAGGCTTGCAAAGAGCATGGACAAAGTGCATGCTGTTCAATAATGCTTTTTCAAATACTTCAGCTTGTCCTTGTATGGGTCACTGTGTCTTTCTAGTTAAACTTTATTGCATTTGGTCACAAGAGAAGCATGCAACTATATGCTCTCCACTCTTAGTCTAGGCATGGAGTGATGGAGCAATCTGTTTTCACACATGCAGAGCTGAGAGTTCTTAATCCTTTGTAAATGCATGGGAAGTTACTTATGGTCAGAAAATCTGAGTCTCCTCCTTTGGCAGATAAGGGAAAGAGAATGTACAGTAGATGCTGCTGCTAGAAGCTCAGTAGATACTTAAGCATAACTCATTAAGATCAAGAAAACCCACCACAACAGCAAAACCTGTTACAGTTGTATAGGTTGGCTCAGCAAACACCTCCACTTAGTTCATGGAAAGCTGTTGTCTGCTTCAGCCACAGGAGACACAATATCCAGGCTATCCACATCCCAGTGACCCCGCACTAGAGTCTGACAATAAGCTCTTCCTTGAGCAGCAGGACTAACAGAGTGTGGGTTTCTCTATCTACGTGTCCTTGGTCCGTACACACCCCCAGCTGCAATAGCTGCAGCTCCCACCCCTGCCTTGTGCAATCCTGCCCCTTCCAGGAGGTGGTCCTGCAGTGCTGCCCCCTCTCCTGTTGGATCAGCAGAGTGGAGCACGTGTTCTGCCCGGTCCTCTGGGGCCACACGTGTCAGGGATGGGTTGGCCACCTGACAGGACAGACAGCACACATAAGGGCTGTGCTCATGCCAAGGGCACTCACCGTGGGCAAGGGAAACAGCTCCAGGCTTCTCCTCTACCCACTTGCGGAGTTCAAGCTCAGAGACTTTTTTTTTCTCTTCCATCATATTTGGATTGGATTAAGGAAGTAGTTCTAAAGCAGTTTGTCAGGAGGTGATGGAGGTGACAGAATAGTGTGATTGTGTAAGTCCTGTGTCCTTAGAAAAAAATCAGGAAAAAAATGTCATGTGTGTAATGTGATGTGTGATATGGCTGTATGTCTGTTTCCAGCAGCACACCATAACCAGCTGATAAAGTGGTCCAGAAAAAAATAAGATGAAATCCAGCACAGACAAGTGCAAAGCAATACCTTTAGTCCTGACCAACTGACTCCTTAAATACTGGGTCAGGAACGCTTACCCGTTTTAACAGAAAATAATTGTGAGGACAAAGTACAACAAAAATGAAACATAACTAACATAAAAATAAGTGGAAGCAGGTCTATACCATGTATGATTCATGAATTGAATCATACAGACTACAATTCTCTTTGGAATTGATAAACAATTGAGCCCTGTATCCCATTTTTCCTTTGTATTTGTGTTTGTCTTGACTGGCAGTGCTAACTGGAGAGAAACCAGAGCAGTACAACAGCTGTAATCAGAGCTCTGGAAGTGCTGAGTAACGTGCTCTAGGAGACCCTGATGGGGCAGGGAGGTGGGACTGGATGACCTCCAGTGGTGCCTTCCAGTCTTACCCATTCTCTAATTCCATGAAATGAGAAGAGTGAAAGATTTCAGATCCTTTAGAGACTGAGAGCTGATGTGCTAATGATACCTGAGTATGTAAAAAGGAATGGGAATAATGTGTAATCTTGCTTGAGAAAACAAGCAGTAGTGAAGTCAGTTTAACGCATGCTTGAAACTCTGCAAGTTGTGGAGTTTCTAATCTTGAATTTTCACAGGCTGGTATAATTTTTTCCGTCTGTTTTTCTCCAATTGCATATAATGTATTTCTGCAGTTCTTCCTCTTCGGTATTTCCTCTAGTACCGCTGCTGAGAGAGTAGACTCATTCACACTGACTTCACACCAACCAGCTACCACTTAGTTGCCCTCCTGAGATCTGTCCAACTGTTGGCTTGTCCATCAATAAATCTATTTTTTCGTTTAATGTCTTAATGTTTGCCTTCAGTTTATAAGCAACCTCTGAATTCGCTGTTAAAAGTGGTTCTGCAGGATTAGCAAACATCCAGACATCTTTTATGAGAATTCAAGGTTTTTTTCTTGAGTACTGCCAAAACTTCACAGTGACCACAGATTTCATAGAGCAATGATAGAGCAGATCTTCAAAGGGGCACTGCTGAAGCCAGAGAGCTGAAACATGTGCCTGAGAGAACAAAATAGTTAGTGAGAGAATATTTATGCTTAAAAAGTATGAGTAAAGCAGCCTCAGCACTTTTTCATCTAAGGATTCTTTTAAGTAGAACACCTAAAGTGAAGAAAATATACATTACTCATCTTAACATTTTCAATACAGTTCAAACCACGGCAGATGTTTTATCTTGAACTAAAGGGCTTGATGCATCTCGATTAATGTTCATATAATTTCAGCAGAGAATCTTCTTCAACTAAACAAGGTCTTCTGAATTATTTAGCGGGACAGGGATTTTTGGGGTTTTCCTTCAACTATACAACAGTACAAATATTCCTGTTTCCATTGAGCAGAGTTGCCAAAACTATTTTCCACAATGTAATATTCCTGTGCAGAGCCTGCCTGCATTCTGTGTGTACATATCCTATCCAGTCTTCTTCTTTGAGCTCCTTTAGCTGTCAGTAGGCTGCTGATTTAGGTACAAGCTACAGACCTCAACTAAGAGAATCTGGACAGAATGTTTTCTGGGGCTGCTCCTAGAAAGGCACAGTTTGGTTCTAAGACTGTTGAAAAAGTAAATGCAATGTCTGAATCCCTTTATTTCTGGGAGCTTCCTTTCCCTGGCTGGCTGCATCAGGCATCAGACCTGACAGGGAATTACACAAATATGTGATCTGTCCAGCTGAGAAAGGGAGGAGGAGTTGTTGTCTGTGTTAGAAATATTTGTTCAGCTGCTCCTGGAGTAAGGCCAGTCAAAGTTACTGTTTACAGTATGAAGTGTGCTGCAGTCCATTTATCTTCTAAAGATAACCAAACAAGATAAAGAATCCATTCTTTGGGAGAGTTTTGACTTCATTTGCTTCACTGCAGTGCACTATTTCCAGCCATCCTATGCTGACCTTGGCATTGATCAGCCATGCTTGGAAGGAGCAAACTGTGACACAGCCAGGGGGAAAGAAACACCAAAGAGCCCATCCAAGCCGGGAGCTTCCTTGGGGGAATTCTAAGCACAGGCACAGCTGCTTTGTAGAAACCCCCTGCAAGTTTCAGTAGCGTCATCTCAAGGTAGCCGTGGACTGAATGGATGGCATCAGGAACAAACTCTCCCACAACCCCTGCACACAGTGGGGCACTTGGAGAGAAACACACAAAATAGCACTAGAAGTAGTATCTGCCCATGGAAGGAATGTAAAAATATTAAATGTCCTGGGGGAAAGCTTTTGTATAAGAACACCTCCTGGAAGTCTTTAGAAAAGTTTCTTTCCCCTGTGGAATACCAAGAAACTTTCTATGTGTCAGGGAGCCTTGGTTTACTTATTTTTTAAGACAGAATGTTTCTCTTCTTGTAAGTCTTCTTATAAAACAACAGCCATTTTTATCATGCACTCAAGGGCCTTTAACTATACTTCCACTGCCTTTACTGTCCCAGGATAGCCTCTCCAAGGATTTTCAATTGTCAAAGAAACAAACTCATGCCTTGACCTTTTTGTTTTCATCTATCTTCTTTGCTCTAATTAGTTCCTAAAGCTGACAGGTATCACAAGCCTCTGTGCAGTCCACAGTTGCCACAAAATAACAAAATACATCTTATCACCTTTAATTCCTTCCCTTGAATAAGTGTCATTAGGCTCATCTAAGCCAAAAGAGGGGAAAGAAACTTATCCCGCTGTTTGTTTCCTCTATTTCCTTAATTTTGTGTGACTATGTGGACACAAGGAGGAACAGACTTTCGGAAGAGAGGAATCAAACCTGAGAATGTCTAGCCTTTGAATTTAGAGCAAAAGCAGCCTGATTAAACTATAAATGATTTTTTTTTTTGAGATGAATTCTCAGGGATGTTCTCCTATCCAGTTCTAGGTTTTCAATAAAAAAGGCAGCTTGACTTATTTGCTTGGATTATTAACATAGGTTACCAGCTCAAATCTGGGGCTATAGTGCTATGTATGGTTTCATTTTATCTGCTTAGCTGTAATAAAATATGAATGTCGTGTTATCTAAATGGACAGAGCGTCCAGGAGAGACCAAGCTGGATGTTCAGCAGAAAGCTGTGATTTCAGGCCAGTTTTGTACTTTTTCCCAAGTTGCCCTTGCTGTGCTGTTGGCATTCCCCACTCAGCCGCAGAGGTTAGATGAGTATCAGAGCACGGAAACAGAAGTGCTGGAAGATCATGTGAGTCACTTCAGTGTGACAAAGGAATCGAAGCACAGATCAGCATTCTCCTCAACCACATACGTTCACTTCCACAGAGCTCCTAACCATGGGAATTGCACCTGTGTGTTCAGGGTAAGTGTGGATTTCTGGGTCTGTACATTTCCCCTGCATCACTTGTTTGCTGGAGATAATTTTGTACTCATTGACAAATTTGACCGTGGAAAAGAGGGACCAGGAGGGTACCCAGTGGGTGGCACTCAGCAGGGTTCTCAGTGGTTTTCGTGGGCTGTCCTTGTTGCCCTGGTGTCCAGCACGATGGCCAAGGCAACAGCAACTTTCAGATTTGTAGTTCACTGAATGTGTGCAGCATTGCTTGGGATCATAGTGAGGCATTACTTGAGGTCATTCTGTGCACACTTCCATGTGCTATTATAAATTCTGAGAACCTTCACCTTTGGAGAGGACAATGAATTCACAAAGATTTATATTCAGAAAATGATTTCTCTAGGACCATTTTGGTTTTCTAATTCTGTTCATTAAAGAACAGAATCAATCACAAAAAGTTACAGTTCTAATCCTCCTTGTTAACACTTCTGAATAGGAGGATGTCAGTATGTTATCCTGCTTCTTATTAGATACATTAAAAGCAATTTAGTCATTATATATTGCTGCCTGTGAAAGCTGTTACTAAGGAAAAGTTTAAGCAGTGAAATAGTGAGGAATACTTCACCTCAGCAGTATTGACTGCAATCTCCACAATGCACTTTCATTCTGCTAACTTTGCTTACATCTACGAATGACACTGTTACTAAAAAGGGAAAGGCCAGTTTCCCAGGACCATGGTGAGGAAGTGATACAAGGCATTCTTAGATGTGCTTGAGGATGACTCAGCAATCCTGATCTTACATCATGCTCAACAAATTATACCAGAAGTTTAGCTACGAGCACAAAACAACAGGATGGAGAAAACAAACCAGTTCTGGAGGCCTTAAGTACAAATGTTGGTTAGAAGTGAACAAGACAGTTCTGACCCAGTTTTCACAGAGCGGCAAAGTAAGGCTGTGACAGCAAGAGAGGCTTGAGAGAGAGCAGTTTCTGTAAAGGAGAATTTGCCTAGAGCCTGTTGAAGGGCATATTGGAGAGCTCAGGCTGGGATGATAAAGCTGTACCCAATGTTAAGGAAGTGGGAAGTACAGCAGCCCACCAGGAGCGTGTGACACACAACACACTGCAGAATAAGGATCATTGGTTTCAAGGGATTACCTCTCTTCTAGTCATTTAAACTCCTGCGCTCTTCAGACTTTCAGTTTATTCCATGGACATTGCCATCTTTCCCTGGTCCCTTACTCTCAAGCATTGCTTGTCTCACTACAGCAAACTGCCTCTAGATCCTACTGCAGGCTCTGAAATCACCTGGAGTGAGACAGTTCTGTGCCATCCTGCTGACGCTGACTGAAGGGTAATTACTGCCGGTTGGCTGTGTCTCAGGCTCACTGTCTGCAGGGCACCACCATTTCTGGGCTCTGATCATCTGCACTGTCACTGTTTGCTGTTGAAATCTAAACAATTAGCATCATGAGGCAGAGCCTGTTCGTGGATTTCAGGGAAAAGAGCAGCCTATCAGGCATTACCTAATGAGAGCTGTGCTGAAGAGTTCAGTGAATTACTCACGAACCTGTGAGAAACACATAGCACAAAGGTAACTGTGATAATCATGTGTTGAGGGTTCATTCTTTACAGCAGAAATATCTAGCACAAAGTACCTATAACCCCTATGCAGTGTGGATACAGCAGCTTTGCTAAAGTGGCAAATTAACTCAGTGTGTCTTTCCAACTGACCCCTTGTGTCCAGCCTACCACAAATTAAAGTTCCATAAAGGAAACTCTGGAAATACCACCCTCTGCTTTCTGAGTGAGCTGCCCTCCACAGAGGCTGCAGTGCCAGGCCGCCCACGCTTCCTGCCTAGAGATTAGTTTGCTTTTCAAAGATGGATTTTTTTTTTACAAAAAAAAATTACATAATGATATCAGAGTTGCAGACAAAATGCAAGAGCTGCAACTTCAAGAGGCTCTGTCACCGCAGACATTTTTTTTACCTCTCCTGTAATAAAAAAGGGCGTGAGAATTGTTTCATTGTGTGATACCCAAACTCATGTAAAGGTTACAGAGCAGATGGTTAACACTTTCTGTTCTTCTTAAGAACACCAATGTGTTTTCAATGCTCAGATACTACATGGATGGCAGGCAGTGACCGTGGAGAGATGAAGTCAGCCAGGGGCGTGGGCAGTAACACTCCCAAACTGAGTGGAGGAAACTGCAATAATATTTCTTCTCTTATTAGGCTTCTTGGTACAATTTTGCATTGCCTGCCCCTGGACGCTCTGATGAGGGGCTGCTTTGCCTGACCTATCCCTATCCCTATCCCTATCCCTATCCCTATCCCTATCCCTATCCCTATCCCTCCCAGGTAAGGCCAGCAGCAGCCACAGTGCTTTGGGGCCCAAACAAGAGGCTCTGCACACTGGCAGAGAGGCCAGAAAGGGGGTGGAACTTGTGCTGCTGGAAGAGGGGTGCCCAGCCACCTCAGGCAGACGTATCCAAGTTCATCCCAGCAGCCCACATGGCAGCCTTTCTGCTGATAAACCCAGGACTTCAGTCCAGGGCTCTGTCATACCAGGGCAGGAGCAATAAGGGAGAAGGTAACACAGCACGCAGAGAGACTCTGAAGGCAACTCTTGTCTCTCCTTCCACCTGTGAGATGCCAAAGGCCAGGAAACAGTCATTACAAAGCCTTTTAGAGAGCACAATTAACTCCAGCTGGAGCTTTTGAACTCAGCTTTGTAAAACCTCTCCCTTCTCATTAAGGGCATTATGCAGTCACCTTTTCCTAGACCCCAGAGAGAGCTACTTTCCTCATACTAATCCAATCTTCTTTAAATGATCAAGAAATGCTCTTTTTTCCCCTTAGGTTTCAGAAATAACTTACAGATCGTGTACTGAAGGCATCAGAGTCTCACCAGGGAGGATTACAACTGAGAGATGAGTGACATCTGCTGTGTGTGTAAAAAGGCAAGTAAAGTTTCTTCTAAGGTGTGTCAAACGCTGAGAGCTCACAGAATGCTTTGAAAATATTTTGGGAACTTTCTTGTTCTGTTAAAAGCTGATGTTTTCAGAGGGAGAACTACTGTAGGTGAAAACATATTTGCTCTTCTCTTTCTCTCAAGGAGCATGCTTTTTCCCCCTTCATGACCAGCAGTTAATCATCAGGTTTGAACAATAGGGAACATTAACAACTTGTATGTACTTTGCCAGAGGGAATGCTATTTTTGGTATGACTCTCAGGGCGTGATTCAGCAGTTTCTTAGCCAGCAAGTAGTTCAAACCTATCCCAGAGTATTTTAAGACTCAGTATGTCACATGTTGCTTAGTAATAGTTTTTCTCTCTTACTTTATCTATGAGTACTTGGCATTTCCATTAATGTATCACTCATTAATAATTGCGGGAACACATCAGGTTATGCGACATAGTGAGAGAACTCAGTCAAATGCATACAGTGATCACTAAAGGTATTCCCATTGAACAGAATTACTATAACTTTAGTTCTTGTGAGAAAACTAAGTTTGACCTAAAGAGAGCTGAAATCCAAGAAATATAAGCATGACAGGGTCAAATCATGTGATTGTACAGTGCTACTTTGATATCACTTTACATGCAGGTAGGAGGATTAGTAATATTCTTGAGGCTACTAAGATAGGGAAAAGTACTTGTATGTGTTTTTGGGATTGGGGTTCTGGTTGCAGTTACTCATTTGACATTGACGAGACAAATACAATAGTCAGTGGTCAGCTGTAAGGCTGGAAACTTGAACTGACAATGTAAGTGTGAAAATAATTTTATTGAGAAAGGTGGGATTCGACTATGTTAGAATAAGGGGTATGTGTGTGTGAGATGCTCTTGTTTGCTCTGCAGTCAGGGGTGCATTCCTGGAAGTGTCATGTGAGGAGTGTCTGCTGTACAGCAGAAATACAGTGACATGAGCAGCAAGCAATATTCTTGCTGCCTTTGCCATAAGAATCCTGATTAAAACTAGAAAGGAAACAAAACTCACATGGTGAACACTTCAGCAGTTTCTTTCCTCGCACAGGAACACTTTGCAGAGATCCCCTCTCCCCACTGCCCTGCCATGTCCCTGGGTAGCTGGCTAATAGCAGGAGCTCCTCATCCTTCAGCTTCCCTGGGTAGAATCCTGATATGCCGTTGTACTGTGGAAAGTCACTTTGGCCTCCTTGTTACAGTAGCCTGTTTGTTCCATAAACTCAGTTTGCATGGTCCCCTCCCCAATTTTCAGGCAGAAAATAGGGTAAAGCACATCTGATACCCCTTGGCATGTCCACCCTCTTTGCTGCATGGAGAGGAAAACAGCCTTTGTGGGCAACTTCCAGTATCTGTGAAATCAAACGATTTCCTCTGGAGAAAAATTCCATGGTATTTCCTTCGCAGGGAGGGGCAGGGAACAAGAAGTGGAAAGGATCCAACCTGATAGCACAGTCCTCTCTGAAAAAGTGAAAAGCACAGTTCTCACTGGAGTTAGTGATTCTTGTTGTTCATGTGGGAGTCAGGCACCTAAATACCTTTGTAGCTTCAGTCCATGAGCTAGTACTAAAGTTTCCAACTAGTCCATATAACTAGATTTGGTTCAGTGGCTGAACTGGGGAAAAAGAGACTTCTTGAGTAGGAGAAAAAAGTCCCAGACAAACACACTCAGCCTCAAAGACTTGAACATTCTTTGCAAAACCGAACAAAGGAACACACACTCTGAATTACATTTTGGGAAATACAAAATACCGAGCCTTATCCAAAGCGTGACTTAAAAAGCAACATTCTCTAAACACAAGCAACTCCGCAAAGCAGAACATTAAAATGTTATTGAATGTCAAACCCCAAACAGCTTACTTGTTTTTTTTTTTTCTCAAGTGAAGAGGAAAATATATTTATTTTGTTTGAAGCTGTCCTATGATTTAAACCAAATTCACACTGGAACCTCCTTAATGCTATAGTCCCAGCCAGCTGATTTTTATTTTAGAGGGGTAAAACATTTATGAAATTGAAATGGAAAGAATGAGTGTTGTGTCACATCGAGGCACCAGAATAACAACAAACCAAAGAATTAACAAAATAAAACTCCTCCAATATTAAATTAGTTGTCCTTTGGCGAAGTTAACTTAAAAAATGGTTGTTGAAGACTTGGGGGCTCCTGTGTTCTTTCAGGTGTTCACAGGCAAGACTAAACACTGTGCAGTGCAAACAGGAGGCATATCATGTGAGGGTTTCTTTTGGGCATTTCTGGCAAAGCAGGGCCAAGAGATGAATAAATCTACCCTCTCAGGCAACATGTGGTGGAGAGGGAAGTCTTTATGAGAAGGGATGTTACAAGAATTCTGTAGTAGCTGGATACCAGAGTGAAAGCTGACCTGTGACGAGTGGCTTAACACAGTCTGAATTAGTTCCTTACAGTGAAAGCTTTTTCTTTTTTTTTTTTTTTTTTATCCCCCTGGATCCCCACAGAGTTTACAGTTCTGTAAGCAAGTAAAGCCAAGTGAAAATATAAAAGCTGTACAGACCTCTGGGCTCGTCAGCCACTCTGTAAGGCAAAGTTCAGCTCTCTGCTCTCCATTGCTGACATTCTTGGCAGGCGGGACAAAGCTTTCCTCCTACCACTGCTGTAGCCTTGCCACAGCTGTTCTCAACATCTCCCTGGTTTAGGCTCTGAGGGGCTGGCAAAGGACATTGGACATTATACCTGTATTTCTTTTTTAAGTGGAAAGAATTAAAGCTCTGGGCTCTTGGAACTGCCGTGTTTCTTTCTTGAGAAACTCTCAAGGGGTTGAAATCTGATTGGAAGCCTCAAACACTTCAGACAGATGCATCTATTAGACAGAAATCCTTGGCAATTCAGAACACTGGTAAAGGTAATTATTTTACAGTATCTTACCCTTGTTTCAGATTCTTTTAGCAAAGGTACTCGTGTAATTCCTAGGTGGTGACAGCCCATACTTTCTGGGCCTTTTTACCTCTATGTAAGAAAGTCCCTTACTACATTGTGCTTCTGGATGGAGATATGCCTTGCTTTTACCTGCTTTAGTATCATTCTTCTATGGGAAATGTCCTGCTGCTCAAACTGTACAGGCCAGTGGTTCTGGATGCTTGGAAAACCAAAGACCCTTTGGTGTAAGCTCTGAAATCACTTCATCTGGATAACAGTGTTTAGTGAAAATGGGGAGAAATCTGTGCAGGACCTTCCATCATGTTAAAGATAAGACAGTATTGCCTTTACCACTAATATTTCATTTCCGATTCTGAAATTGTTTATTATTAGATTGAGAGGGACATAAACATAAAGGCTGGATGCCCCACATGGACTGAGGCTATGGATTAGAGGCCTAAATCTTAATTTTTTCAAGTAAAGTTTCATTTTAAACTGTTGCAGCAAGAGCTTTACACAAATAGATTCCCTGCATGGACAACTGCCTTCAGAAATGAAAAAGAACTAANCAAATTTCTCTTCTAATTTAACACCCCACCTACAAGGAATGATAGGGAACAATCACTAGAGTTATTTAACCTTCATGAACCTATGGCACTCAAACTCAAGTAAGTTTCTCCCTTTGCCTGTAACAGTGCTCATTATTGGTTCTGTTTGCTGAGTTAAACAAAAGCCTGGCAAACTTCACAGTTTAAATTGAGAGACTACAAGTGAAAAATAGACACACAAGAAGTTTTTCAAACAGCCCAAGTCCTGTCAACTGGCTGAGATGTAGCAGTGGGGGCAAGAAAAATTTTCTGCAATAACTAACACTCTAAAAGAAACTCTCATGTCTTGAGAATGGATTGTTGTTCATCACCCACTGCAGAAGAGCAACAGAAATTTGTCAGGTTCTGGTAACTTCTACTTTAAAACTAATGATGAGGTAGACATTTAATCTGTCCTATTCCCTAAGACAGTGAATACAAAGGCTCTCTATGAGCTAAGAGTAAGTCACCTTTAAAGGTTACTCTGACATTCAGACCTGCTGAACATGTTTAGCTTGATGTCCAAGCCTGAGCGTGTTCCTCCCCTGAGCTTCCACAGAAGTGGTAGCACCTGAAAGGGATTCACTATGAAATGTCTTCGAGCTCTTGCCCGCACCTTCACCACTTTCCCCTCCATCCTCCCTGG
>VWZG01009038.1:3693-28755 GCA_013396735.1 Grallaria varia
GAACTTGCCACCGGCTGCCGCAAGAGAGGAGCCCCAAAGAGGAGATACAAGGACGCTCTGAAACATACCTCAGCCTTGGCCGTATTGACTACCATCAATGGTCCACTTTGGCCTCCAATCGGGAGGCATAGAGACACACCATCCATAACGTTGCTGATTCCTTTGAGAATGCACGCAGAATCAGTCTGGAGGAGAAAAGACAATGCAGAAAGAACCGTGCCTCACCAACACTGCCTATGGAGACTTTCTGCTGTGCCTTTTGCAACCGGACTTGCCTATCTTGCATCGGCCTCTTTAGCCATCAGCGAGCTTGCAGCAAGCGTGGGTAGAGCCCTTCCCAAATCTTCGTTCGCGAAGCCTAGCCATGATGATGATGATGATGATGATGATGATGATGATGATGATACATATCTTCTCAAGGGTGCTGAGGAGATTATTCCAGGTACTTGGGACATAGTTTGGGGCTGGCAGATAGAACATGTATGTAACAATCCCAGGACATCCCTGGACTAGCAGCTGGAAGCCAGTCACAGTATCCTAGGTGTGCTTGTATGGAACTCAATTTCTAAATTTGCATAGCTGAGCTGACTCTTAGTGGAACCAATAAAATCTGCAGAGCTATTTAACTCCCTCTACAGTAGATGCCTAGATTTGGTCAGCTGAATACTCCATACTCCATTCACTGTATTGACTGGAGCTTAAATTATTTTCACGTTAGGGAGTTCGCTCATGCGTAGACACCTCCATGTTGATGCATAAATCTCACCTCAAAAGACAATTTGATGATCTGGTTTCTCAAGTCAATTGCATAAGCATAGGCATCCACCATCACTACTAATCCCTTAAATGGTCTAAAAAGTCTATGCTGACCTGATATAAAATGGAATTCAAACATCCTAAACTCTTCTGACCAGAGAGTCGAAGGCATGATGGACCTAAGGAATCCAAGATGTCACTAGTCCCATATACTGAATTGACACCCTGGAGACAGGTAAGATAAATTGACCTTGCTTGTACATTGCTTTCAAGAGAAAAAATAGAGATGTCTTGACTAATTAGTAAAGGATTCATTCTATTTTCAACATTCCTACGTGATTATTTTAACGCAATTAAATACAATCTCTACTGATCCATACCATCATTATATGGACATTCCTAGATGCAAAACAGATCTTTGCAATAAGAAAAGAATATTTTATTTATAATGAAACACTTTTTAAGATGCATACTAATAAAGGCATTTTATATTAATTTTCCAGTAACCAAACATCTTAAATTTTGCATTAGCGTGTGCACAAATGTTTAGCTCACTGACACAAAATAATCTCGTCAGAATACCCAATCTAAATGCCACCATCACCTGCTGAATGATACATTTCTGGCAACTATAGCAAATTTGCCGATGGGGAAATTTGAATGGAATGTTGCTATGGAACCAAAATCCAAAAAGTGTTTTTAAAAGAGTGATGAATGAGTGAAGTCCATAAATAGTTTTGGGTTATTTTCTTTTTTTTTTTTTTTTTTTTTTGGAGGGAGAGTGGTGTCAGGGTGGGGGTTCTGCTGCAAATGTAATATTTACATAGCACCATTTAATTGCATCAATGATGGAACTGACAACCAAATAAATCTGACAAAGAATGTGAAAAACTTGATATATCCTACACTGATGAGTGGAGGAGATTTCAGGGAGGATTGAACTAGTTATTTGCTTAATAGCAAGGTTATATTTGGTCTTATAATTACAATTATGATTTCATGGAATTTCAAAATACGGATGACAACAGCCTTCACCTTTTATGCAAAAAGCTAGGTATGTTCTCTTAGTAGCCTATAGAAATGTGACTCAGATTGAAAGAGAAAGATTTAAGAGAAGCTGTAAGATTTACTGTTGTAATAGATTAACAGAATAATTTTTTGCAAATATCTCATCGGCATGAAATTAAACTTTTCTAATATCAGAATGCCTATGTATGACTTCCTTCATGTCAATTTTTTATCTGTTTTACTTTTTAAGCTTTTATTCTCAATGTGATCTGACGCTTTTGTTTTTAAAATAAAGTCATTCTAAATCTTTTCTCCTAAAAAACTAAATGTAATAACATAATACCATTAAAATAGTGCCACATTGATGGTGTTAACTCTCATAATGTTTCCATTTTTTGTTTTGTTGGTGTCATAACTGTAGATTTTAGACCACACGAATACTCCAACTATCTCAAAATAACCTGCAGCCATTGTGAACAATTTCAGGGATAGTGCTACCAGTCACATCAATTCATGTTTGCTATTTCAAGTCTTGAACTTCTGGTAAATGTATAAGTTCTCTGGCATATCCTGGCTGTATTCTGTATTGAACTAGGAACTCAGATCTCCAAAGATAATGGGTTATCATGTTATTCTTAGAATGTATCAAACAGCAAGATGAATATCATGGTACAGGCCATGGTGAGAATCTTAGACACATTCCTCTCTCTGGCATTTCTTTTGGGGTTAGTTTAGGTATCAGCATGTTGGCTCTCATGAGTGAGTACCATTCATGAGCACCGGACTGTACCAAATCTTTGAACAAAGAATTTAAATGTATCACTTGGGATTGTGATTTCCACTCTTGTGTTCAAAGATCAAAAATTTCTGTGGCCTTACTGTGCTAAGTCCCCCAGTGTGGAATTGGTCTTTTGTTCTTAACTAGGCAGGCTGAAGGCTGAGAGGATAAATGGATGGTCTCTCCTTAAACCCTGGGGATAAACAGAAGAAGGCAAAAGCATTATTGTAAGCTAAATTGTCATGTTGGAATACAATAAAGAATTAAAAATTATTTAAAAGCACAGTTCAGAGTAGAAAATAAAAGAAGGACTCTTAAGAAACAAATGTGCCCTCCCTCAAAGTGTTCAAGGCCAGGTTGGATGGAGCTCTGAGAAACCTGGCCTAGTGGAAGGGTCCCTGTCCACAACAGAGGGACTGGAACGAAATGATCTTTAAGGCCCTTTCCAACCCAAGCCATTCTATAATTCTGTGCTTCCATGAAATAAAGTTGTGAGTCTTACAAGAAAAGTTATGAACAAAGTAACCTAACCATTTAGAAAAGGCTTTGTTCTGTTTGTGGTAGGCATTGTATAGTCTGTTTGAACCATAATAACAAGGAACTGTGCATGATGTGATCTGCTCTTCACACGGTCTTTATTCTTGGTAATGTTAATTAGCAACACAGAATTTGAAGTCATGTGAAGCTGAGGATCTCCTTTTTTATTTTAAAGTCTTTGTTGTGATTTATGATAAAGATACAAAGAGCTTCTCTTTCTCAGTGTGGACTTTACCTGGTAAGATCCTAAATCTGCTTGGAGATACATCTTTATCTACCAATAAAACTGTATATTCAGCAGTTCTTCAGCTTTTTCCTTATTCTACATAACCAGATCCTTTCAGGTAACAGTAAGATAAATATACAGTGAGTAACAATCTAACAAGGTAGCTGTAACTGGCAAGGATATGAATGCAGGTGGAAATCATGATGGACCCCACAGAAGTTTTTGTTTCAAACTTCGTTGGACTTGCTAATTCAAATATTTAAGTACCTCTTAAGCTGTACTTTTTATTGTCACAAAAGTTGAGATGCGATGATTCCTAATTTACTGAACAGTCTGTCTTTTTTGGATCTCTTTCTTATAGAGACAACATTTACAGAGAGTGGTATTACCTTTCCAAATTCCAATGCCCACACTCTGTTGGTACCTGCTTCTGAGATAATCATCCTTTGTAATTGGTGAAAACATCCTATCATGCCATTATTGAGGAAGACTTCTGAAAAAGTTTAGATGTATAAGAATATAACTAGTTCAAATCCAGATATTTGAGCACAGGTCACATGAATTCTGCTGAAAGGGATTGCCTCTGTCTAGCTTAGGCAACTAATTTTGAGGGATCTAGGGAATCATTACAGTAAACACCTGTAGTTCTCTGTATAGCAAAAGAAAAAAAGTAGGTGCCTGACTTAGATACCAAAAACTTAATGGGCAGTAATTCTTCTTGGATGACTTTGAAAGCATATACACTTTTCTGTTGACTTTATAAGCATCTAGTTTCATAGAATAAGTTCACTAACAACCTAAAATGAGAAGCATGCTAGATGTGTAAGCTAGACAAACAGTACTGCGTTTTTCACTGCCATCTCTGTCTGATGATGATACAGGAAGATTGACATAGTAGAAGAAAAGAGTGACTGAAGAGAACTCAGATGAGATTAATCATATATTGATTTCTGACTACATAATAAGTTAGTTCTGTCCTAGACACAAGTACATAAATCTGTAGATATGCAAAGAAAAGAGGGAGTAAGATAAACGTGGTAATCATCTCCAATCACTCCAAAAATAAGTAGGTACAGAACAAGGTGAAAAAATCAAAATCAAACAATTTTTAATCAAAGTAAATTTTTATTGTGGGAGTTTTTTTCATTGAGACTGTCTTGCTGTATTACGTGTCTCAGTGTGCATGAGGAAAATATCAACTACTAGTCTTCTGGCTCCAGAATGCAAATAAGATCTCAGAATGTCTTCTCTAGCTGAATGGAACAATTCAATGCCAGATTGTGTTGCATAACAGCATTTATACCAATGGTCCTGCATTCAATAGAACTCTGCAAAGCAATGCGCTGGGACATAGCTATTAGTCTGGCATATTGCAGTTATAGTAGAGAGGCTCTTCACTTGGATTGCTTCCTCCATGTTTCCACATCTACCTTCTTCTTTCTCAGTTCATGCAAATTGTGGTGATTATGCCTTATTACCTGTGCGCTTAAAACGAGGTTTTTGCCTCAGCTGAGTGCTGCTGTAAACCAAGCAGTATGTAACAGCTTCACACTAGGACGTTTCTCCGTGAGGGTCTTCACTCCTTCTCACAGCCTACACTGCAGGTATCACACAATACTGTAGTTCCTGACTGACATCAACAATGCATTGCTTTCGGACTGCATATCTGGAGTAAAAATAAAAAGTCGTATTTATCAACAGATAGTTTAGATTCAACTTTTATATTCCTAAATAATTTTGCAACAAATGACCAAACAGATTAATCATACATCTGAGACCTCATTAGCATTATCCATCCAATTAGCATTGAAAGAAGTGAGAATAATGAGGTATAGTGTTAACGATATTTACTTAACCTAGAGAATTATTTTCTTTGTTAGGAGAATCAGAAGTTGAGTGGTAGACAGCCTAATAATAAAAGATCTGCAAGTAGAATTGATTCATCTTCATCTTATTTCCAATGGAAAAAAAGTAAAAAATCTATACTCAAAAGCAAAGGAGAACATTCTTAAACAGCACACATGCCAGCTTTAAAACCATATGTTTAAGCACAAACAAAAAATATTTTCTGTACTTTTCTTTGCAAATTTCACTACAAGACACATTCAATATGCTTGATTTGTTAGAGTGCATCAAGTGTGCCATTTAAAAAGTAGCACTCATATGATACTGTGCTTACTTTCACCATAAAAATAGAACTCCCAGCACGCAGAAAAGATGAAAAGAGCTTCAAAAATAAGTATTTAAACTCATGTCCTAGACACCTCTGAATCTGCTCTACACTCAGAGCAGGGCAGCCTGTGCATGGGAAGAAGAACGCTTGCTACTGTGCAGAAGTTGTTGTTACAGAACTTGGCTTCTTTCAGAGCAATTAGAGCTTAATGGACTTTAAAAAGAAATCCTAGTCTCCCATATTCATTAACTATATCGCCTGGGATACAGCTCCTCTTCTTCATTTCTTCTTTTCACACTCAGGGTCAGAAAGAGGGTATTTTTTGACATCATTTAGTTATGTTTTCCCATTGATTTTTTAATTTTTTTCCAGGAATGACCTCAGCAGATCTTCATGGGTGCAGCTGAAAGCAGTAACTGGCCACTTACACCTCTTCTTGCAAAGGCATGATTTACCCAGGCAGGTGCAGGCAGACCTGAGCTCAATTTGCCTTTCCTCAGAGCTAGCTGACAGAGCAGGAGTGCAGATAGGATGAACTCAGGGCTGTCTGCACCCACCTGTGCAGGCATGCTCCATAAATCATTACTCACAGCCCCAGGATTAATTCCCTTAACACCATCCACGTAAAAAACTGGCTGCGGAAAGCCTGTTCCTTGCAGAGGTTCTCTCTGTCAGCAAGCGAGAGGTGGGCAGCTCAACTGGCAATTCTCACCACGTGATGGGGTGATGAAGGTTCCTTTGAAAATGTCCTCCGTTTTTATTGTCTAAGGGAACTGCAGCAATTGCCTTAGATTTCTGCCTAATTTTTAGCTGTTGGCATTAGGTGAGAGTAGTCTGACAGCAAGCACCTTCCATAGAGCGGGCACAGCTCACCAGAGCCAGCAGCAGGACACGGGCCAACGTAACCGCAGCAACCTTGGTCTGACATTAGAGACGGGATAAACCAAAGGGTTAATGCTGGGTTTTTTCGGAGTTATGAGACAAAATTAGAGCCTGGATAACGTGATGTCCTGGTCCAGTTTTAAACTGTTAGCAGGTCTAAACAGATTTATGTAGCAGTCATGGGCATTTACATTTAGGAACCATGGACTATTTAAATCCTAATAAATATTTTCTGCTGAACTGTGTCAAAACAAAGTGCAAGAAACCTTGAGTGGGTTTCTTAAACAAATTATATTTAACTTACTTAAATAATGCCCTCCAGGTATTATACTGAAACACCTGTTTTCTTGAGCAACAGCTACTCCCATGGGAAATAAGTTCAAAGCCAATATAGTAGCATACAAAATGTTTTTGCCAGATACAAATGCTGCCTACATTCAGTATTACAAATGGAATGTTTTTTTTCCATTTGCAGTCATCTTTCCTTAATAACTCAAGGTCATTTATACAACATGCCTATTTTTATTGGTATGAAAGAGATTATCAATAGAAATATTAAACTGCACACTTTTTAAAAGACTCTGTTAAGCTTAAAGGGAAGAAAACAGTAAATCTTTACCCAGATAGGGTTTTAATGTTAATTCAGAAGGGGAGGGGGAGGGAAGATTTTGTACCTCAGCAACAGTTTCCCTTTGGTCCTCCTCAAGAATCTGACAAGAAACCTGCCCAAATGAATGAAAAGATCCCAGTTTCTCTCAACAGGCTTTGGATTAGGGCCAACTCCTGCTCCCACTGATTTCAACAGTTCAGTCTCTAACCAAGTGAAGTGATCTAATTCTTATCTCTCCATATATCAAGATTACACAAAATCAATAGTAAATATAAAGTGAGATAATAATTAGGCCTTGCTAATGCTGACTTATTATTCAGAGTTAAAATCTAATTTGCAATGCACATTAGTTTTGAGAAGAATGACAGAAGTAAAGAAGAACAAATGGGAAGCAAGTAAAGGCTACACTGGCAGTGCCATCTCTGCCGTTTAGTTGACAGCTCAGTTTTGTTCAGATAGGACAGGATTTTATCTATTGCCCTCCTTGTCTGTGATTCATTTATGAATCATGACAGTTAAGTCTTCTGAGCAAGCAGAGAAGGTACACCTGGTTATATTTAGAGACTTTTCCACTACTCAGATTTTTCCATTAATTTCAATAGAAGTTTGATTGAGCCCTTTGCAAACACTAAAACCCACTGAGGGCTGGGCGTGAACATTTCCAGAACAAGTGGCAAATGAACATTTTCAGAAATAATGTTCAGCTAAAACAATTTCCTAGTAAAGTATTCACAAGCAGCAGTCTTCTTGCAGCTCTTGGCTATGCAAAACAATTTAATCATACCTTAAAGCCAACTGGAAGAAAGTTATCTAAGCCCTAGAAACATAACGGCTAACATCTCCAGTGATCTTTCCTAATTCCTGTTGGAAAGAACTCTTATTGTGCTACCTAGCAATTCAGTTTGCACTTTCTGGAAATCATTTCCAATGAGATGATTACCTCAGAGAAATTAGAAATTTAGGAATAAGCACAACTAAGTAAACAGAAAGATGTGAAATATCTTTCCTGTATGACTTTGCCAAAGCCAAAGTCAAAGCAAACTAAACTCTTAGAAAAGGACTGACATTTTTCTAGGCATTGATCAGTATTCTCATTCTAAAGACATCAAAGATATAACTATTTCAGGTATAGCTGGACCCTCCATAGATGTCAACCAGTGTTCCAGTAGCATCTTCACTTTTGAAAAACTAGCTGGAATGTATGGTCTCTATCTACCTACACATCCTTACTTGCCTTCTCACTTTTTGTAGTAACTTTATTGCTTGTGTCCAGAGCCCAGCAAAACTCTGCAGTTTTTACCAGGTTAGAGAAGTGGACTAAAGCTCTTGAAGTAAGAGACACCTGGAATCAGTAAAAGCCAGGGGTAAAAAAAAAAAGCCAGGCAAAAAAAACCCTCACCAGCCAACCAACCAAACCAACAATTAAGAAGTCAGATTCTTTGAGATCCCACCAGAGATTTCATTGTCATATCCTGTCTTCAGCTATAACTTGGAGTGAGGCTGACTCCTCCACTCTTGGGTTCTCTTCTGCTGTGACTACTGTCGGGAGAAGAGCAGGAGTGTAGTAGATTAATTTTACGCCTTCTTGGCCTAAAGGGCAACACACTCAAAGAAACTGACTAAAAGTAGTGGGGTAGAGGAAAAAGGTGGAAAGCTCAGCGAATATGTGGCTTAGCCCCACCTTGAGTTCTGGGGACCTACACACTGAGACCGCTTCTCAAGGCACTGAGATAACATCCTGGAAGAGGGAACAAAGAGGAAAAAGTTCTCCCAGAGGAGACAGCATCATTACAGGATCTACCACTGGGATAGAATGGCAAGCTGCTTTACCTGATTCATGGCTGTTGGACTTATTTTTGCAAGGAAATGCTTGCAAAAGTTATTTTTTGTGAGCTTAACTAAATTCAACTGGTCAAGCACAGCTATGTTATTACTCAACTATATCCTTACATCAGTTCATACATTATGAGTATGTTTTTCCTGAGTCCAGCAAAAGGTAGAATACTTGATGTTGTCCAGATTCAAGGGGAAAGGGATGGAAAGACTAAATGTCATTGGTGAAAAGGAGGGCTCAGCCGGCCCTACAGCAGTTTGACCTGAAGATAGCCTCTCGCAGCCATCAATGCAGCTGTCAGTGGAGTTTTCAATAGCCAGATGTTGTTACTGGAAAATCCATTCCAGAGTTCATTGGAGCTACTTGTAGTCCTAACCTTGTGTGACCAAGGCAGCTGATTCTGTAGCTAAAAAAATGGTATTGCAGATTAAGCTGAATGTGAAGCAACAGCTATAGAATTATGTGGTATTTTGCCAGCAAAAGTGTAACGATTAGAACATGCATGGGCCTCTTCACTGTGCCAGCAGAACTGCTTTCCTGTTTTTAACCTGTTCTATATATGTCATAAGGTGAACTTATCATTCAAACAATGGGTGGAGCTGATATATTTAACTGTAAAAAGTTTTTGGGGAAATAAATAAATAAATAAATGCCCTCCCATTCTGCAGAACAGGAAGGATTTTCAAGCTCTTGGAATGTGCTTATTTTTCAGCCACCCACAGAATGCGTGGCAAAATTAAATGCATTTGACATGTACAGTACATCATGTCATGTCTGCTGATGTGATTCAACAGAGTACTAAGAATTACTAAACTCAGGGCTTATAGAAAAAAAATAAAGGAGAAGATGATTGTTTAAAATTTACTTCTAGTTTGTGAAACAGGACAAATAATCACACATTCAAGGGAAGTGTTCCTAATTCCTGTGTAAAAAAAACAAAGTCAGTTAGAAAAACATTTTTTCTAACTTCATACAGTTTTTACTAAAACGTGTAGTTGGATGCTTAAAATTAAAATTGGTTTGCAGTATGAGATGTCCCCTTTCAGCAGTGAGACAGTAAAGGGAGGAGAGAATCAGTTATTCTGAATCAGACCCTATAGGCAAGGACCACTTATATTTTCTTACACAGTTCTGGATCTGCACCTGAAATGCCATTACACTTACTGAGCTACCATTTTCTGTATGTGCTGTAAGTTTTAGAAATCTGCATGAATCAATAGGAAATTTTACAATTCATCAGGTTATATCAAATTTTGACACTTTATTATACTTTGAAAAATACCCACATGGTTTTGGTGGGAAGAGACACAGTACTTATAATTCCCAGATTCCAACTACTGGATAGGTGTCCTGTGATATTAAAATTTCATTATACCTTGTGTTAGGCATGTTCTGTGGGCTCAGGTAAAAGCATTGTTCAGCTGTAAACTCATCCCTCCTTTCTCACCATCTTCGTTAAGCAGGAGGCAGATGACTGCAGTCATTCCCACCACAGTCTTGTTTTTCCAGGTCTCTTATTTTCTGTAGAAATAGCGTCACTTCAGCTCTTTTGTTTTTTGATACAGAGTTTACTTTTGCCTTGCTCCATCTCTTGCCATTGCTAGTGCTGATGGAATACCCCTTCAGACAGCATCTACTTGGTCTGTTTGAGGCTCTGTCAGAGGTAATCAGATCTTCATAATGAAATTTTTGTGTTACTGCAGACAGCCTGTATGTCTTACAGCTTCTCCATTACTTCTTCCTTCATCTCACTGTACTCTAAATGCTTCAGAATTTCTAACACCCACCTTGTAAACCCAGAAATTTTCTCTAGAATTTACATTATTTTTCTGTACTCCCTGCTGTGTGGAAGGGTGTTTCAGACACTGTACCTGAGGACTGGACTTTTCTGGTCTTCCTAAATGCATGGAGGTGTTTTTATTATACTGTTTCTCTTCATTCAGGTTCTTAAATACAGTCTCCACTTTACAAACGTTAAATTGCATATTAAAGGTATAATCAATACCATTTTAGAGTATGTTGATCTTTGTACACATTAGAGGGATATTATATTAAAATGCACTTTTAAGAAGAACCACAGAAAATCAGTTTTTATAATTATGACTAGGAAATGTATGTCTTAGGACATCTAATAAAACGCTATTTCAATTTAAAAAAAAAACAAACCCCCAACATGCAAACCAAACCAAAGCAAATAAACCATAAACAAGGCAAAGAAATGTTTTACCTATTGGAAATTTACCTTCTCACGTTGCATAAAGTTCTACTGTCCAAGAATCATCTTTTTGGCTGATTGTACCAAGTTATTACTGGCAGTAAACATTTCAACGGTTCATAGATAGAGCAAAAAAAGCAAACAAATTCATTAATCATTCAACGGAAGTAAACTTTGTAACTTTACTTACAACATAAGTAACCTCAACTCTGAGGTTAATTCCATGATTAAATTCCATTTGAGTATCTATGGATTTTTTTTACCTTTATTTTTATTAATGATAAATTGCCTTCTTTGGCAATTTGAAACACATCAAAGTCTATTTAAATTACTCTGAAAGGAAGAATTTATGATGGCAATATCATACCTACATATGTACAGAACAGTTTCTGAAAGAACAGCAGAGGCTCATGGGGGGTTTTTGGTTGTTTTTTTGTTTGGTTGGTTGTTTTTTGGTTTGTTTGTTTGTTTTTTTTTCAACAGACACTGCTTACCTCACAGATTCCTGTGTAAAAATTAAAGGCTGAGTTTATAAAATTACCGGCCCTACCCATGTCAGATCTTCTCCACATATTTCCAGCTGAAAAATTAGAGAGGAGACATTAAGCTTTATAGAAACCGACAATTATGAAGCAACAAATATGTGCAGAACCATTAGAGGTGCATTTGAACAGAAATCTGTGGGAAAAAAATGTGTTGATTGCCAGATTGAAAATGATTGCAGAATTACAAAGTGGTGGGACATTTGATTCTGCAGAGTCCCCATCCCTGGGGAGACGATTTAGGGTCTGTGGCATATTGGCTGTCTGAAATACACTGTCTGTGACCCTCTCAGGGCTAAATGGCTCTTACACAAATAATTTTGTGCAGAACCGAGTTTTTATGCCATGTAGACATTGCTAAAAACAAGGGGGCCAGGAACTGAGCTCTACGCTCCTGATGTTCCAGCCCTCTCACAGGGAGTAGCTTATATGCTGGGTTTGGTCCAGAGCACTCCTGCTGGCTCCTCCCAAGAGAATTTGTTCTGGGGATACAACACTAAGCAGCACACAGAGGAACCTGACTGTGGCACACAGTCAGGGTTTGGTCTGGAGACTTTAGTGGCATAGACACACCCAGCAATACAAATCCTTGTACCCCATTCCCAAGGCGTGCTGAGCCTCGCTGAGGGAGTAACGAAAAGACAGCATTTTTCAGGCATACATACCCACAGGTTAGCGACTGCTTGCAAGGGAAGAGAACAGTGGGATTGTAGCAGCACTGGGAAACTACACATATACAACGCATCTCACTGTCATAACTGCATATAATAGCCAGTTCATGTACAGAAATCAGACTTCATCTCACGCCAAAAACATCTTTTGAGTCAGATTGCTGGTGTCTTTTGAAGCATGAGCTGCTAAGCCTGAAGCAGCCTTCCAAATACCCTTTTCTGTTACGGCAATGGGATTTTTCATGGACAGATTTTGGAACTCTTACCACTTCCCATCCAACTCTCCTTTATCCCTTTATATGAGCAAGTAAAACCGTTGGACAACATTCTGTTGACAGTGCCATCTAAGACAAGGCTGCAGGCAAAAGAACATCCCTTTCTGGGTTTCTAGTGAGTTTTTAAGGGATAACAACCTCCATCTATTTGCTTCCTCTAATAGCAAGGGAAAGGGGCAGTGAGTACAGAAGAGATACCAGTCTGAGACCATAGCTCACGAGGAGTGGCATTGCTTCCTCTTGTCCTGAGGGAGGGTGGGGAAATAAGGCAGGTAGAAAAAGCCAGTTTGTTGGATGAGAGGAAGGCATCTTAAGGAGTTGTAATATATGGCCAGTCAGGAGGTTCTTTCTAGGGCTGCTTCATGCTCTTTCCTGCTTTCCCTTATCTTTGATCAGAGAACAAGGACTTCTCAGGTGGATGGGTAAGGTAAGGTCCTACACACAGATCAAAGAGTATCTCTTCTTCACTTACCAGGGTAGCCATATTTTCCACTCCTGGAGAAAAGTAGGAAAAGTGCTGGTTCTGGAGAGGAAGAAGATTGAGAAGCTGGAGTTCAGTGAGCAAAATACAGATAGAGAAGTGAGAAGGAGTTGTAGGCAGACAAAAAAAAGCTGAGAGAAAATCTGAGGAAAAGTTTAGGACCACACAGAGAGGACAACAGAGAAGGAAATTATGAAGTCAGGAATGCTGAGGAAGAAGAAAAAATTAGATGTAAAAAACTTTTGTCACGTAGTTTTGGTAGTAAATTCATGTCACAACCCTTCTTTCCCTTTTTTTTCTCTCTGTTGTGTTGATATATAGAGAAGTGAGTTTTGATGATTTTCTAGACTGTGTGGGTAGATAGAAATTAGTTTAATTGTTTAGAGCATGGTGCTAATAACTCCAAAGTCATGGGTTTGATCCCCATATGGGCTGCTCACTTCAGAGCTGAACTCAGTATTCCTTGTGGGTCCTTTCCAAGTCAGAACATTCTGTGATTCTGTGAAACAGATTGGCATCTCTGGAGGACATGAAAATAAAACTGAAGTGGAAATGGAAGTAAAAAGGCCTTCCATGTACATAGTGAAGAAAAATTAACATAGTGAAGAAAAATTAACAAGGGAGCATTAATATTTTTCTCTCTCTCGTGCATTTACATTTCCAGAAGGACAGTAGCTTATTGTGATGGTATGTGTCTTAAAACGGGACCTCTTGCTTGGCCATCTGTTAATCTCACTTTGGCTTTCCCTCATTTTCATAGCCTAGTGTTTGCATCTCTCAAGCATATGTTCATTTCTTCATTTTTAATCAAGTAGTAAAATACATAAGGAAATGGCAGAGACCCTGGAGAATGAAAAGTTCATAGTGGGGTCTGAGTGAACTTTCAAAAGTGAACAGAAAATTCCTTCTCTTTCTCGCACGGTGTTATGACTTGACCGGTCCCTTTTCTCCTTTCAAATATGTAATACACTAGAAGTTATAACTTTCAAAAGTTACAGTATTTTTAAAAATTTTCACTCAAAATTCAAGCTTTGCTTTATTCTAGTACCATCTAAATTTTTATTTTTATTTTTTTTAACTTACATGGAAAAACCTCATACACAGTGTGCTATTTGTACCAAGACAAATGGTACTTCAAATGACATGATAAATGAAATCTTTCAATATAAGTGAAAAAATACATCCACAGGGAGGTCAATCTAAAATTTCATGCGAGGTTTACATAGAGTGTCAGTGCTCTGTCAATCTCCTGTAAGGAGATGAAATAAAGAACACATTTTGATTAACAAGAGACATCAAAAATAAACTCCTGATTTAAATTTTCAAAACATATAGAGATTTTTAACTGTTTCAGGTTGCTCAAGTAGCTATCATAAAAGATCTTGGCGATAAAGCACTTCCTGAAAATCAAGGTCCTTTAAAACTGTCTCTGACCGAGCGCTGAGACACTGAGGAGGGCAGAAGTCACACTTCTCACACTTCACTGAAGAAACACTTTATTTGGAATTCTGAAGCATGTCAGCAGCTCCTGCTAAACACTTGCACTTGTTTTTTTCTCAAGACAGCTTGTGCAGTGTGACATGTAAGTCAAAAAAATGCAAAGACATTTACATTTGTATTGCATACATGTTGAACAGACCTCAGGGTATTTATTAGCCCAAAATAGGAGCTCAGCTGAGCTGGTTGAAACATTTTTCCTATGACAAACTCTGTGTTTGGCACCACTACTCAAGCTCCAGGTAGAACACAGAAGGGACTTTGCCTGCCCTGCTGATGTGGAAATGTGACAGAATCCAAATTAAAGGCTTTCTGTACCTGTTTCAGGGAATGGAAAACTAAAACTGGTGTCAACCACAACCCTTTTAGCATCCTTATCTAAAGCAAGATCTTATTGCAATTGCCTCCTGCTATATCTGTATAGCTTATATGAAGAGGTGAATGTTGAGGAGCTTAAGAAGCCAGACTGACTCTGCAAAAGCTCACAGCACATGGCTGGACTGTAGTCTTGGAGTCTCCACTCTGCTCAGAGTGAAGCAGAGCATCACAACCTGCCTCCACCATCAAGTGCCCTCACTCACATGCGGGTATTCTCTAATGGTTTTGTTTACTGTTTGTTTCCTCCCACACAAAAAAACACACCAGAGCTCTCCAGCAGAAGCAAACCACAGAATGTCAGAACCTCTGTGAACTGTAGCCATCATCCTCTGGCCACTGTTCAGGTGCAGGGCTGCCCTTGGCACTTGGCTTGCTCTCCAACATGTATCTGTTGTTTCGGCTTAACACCACCCACCCTCCCGTCTCTTTACTACCAGTTGCATGCTCTCCACACCAAGCCTTCCTGGTAAGATATATGAAACATGGGTAAACAGAGGAATACATAAGAGTTTTCAAGGAGCTGATGCTCCTTTTCTGTCTCTGATTTGACTCAACTTTGATCTTACCTGTTGGGTTTTTTAATTTTATTTTAATTAATTTATTATTTTTTTACAAGTGTTCTTCAGAAACAAAGATAATGAGAGCAAAACCATCCCATTTAAATTGCAAAAGGATGCAATGTAGGTATGACTGTATTAGGAAGGAAGAAAATAATTGAAAGACAATGATGAGAGTGCCATACAACAATTGGGGAAAAGACAGTTGGCATGAGAAAGAGACACAGCAATTTCTCCATAACCTAAGAAATCAACCTGGGAAATCTGGAAATCAGTAGGACTCTTCGAAGAAGGTCCGATGAAGCTTTCAAAAATAGCTGTATCTAATTTGTATAAGCATGAAATTCATAACAATTTGATGCTCTAATGCTACTCCCTGTGTTAAGCAATTGCAAGGCAGCTGAAAGGAGTGTGGGAGAAGGAGAATATCTTCTGCACATCAGAAAGGGGCAGGATGCAGGTTGTTTAGCCTAGATACTTTAACCAGACGGCCCACAGATCTTTTGCTAAGTCTTTAATGCTTTGTTATGAAAGGCAGCTATCAGCTGAAAAACTCCAGGCCTATTACTCACCTTCTAGTAACCAGACTGGCCATCTGTTAGGAACCGGTTTTTAAAAAATTATACCTAACATTTAGAACTGAAATTCCCCCAGCCCTCAGAGGACCTTTATCCTTACCATTATGTCGTGCCACTTTAAGCTGCTTTCAATATAAAAGCTAGAAGGTACTTCTTCCTTCATGCTGCATAGAGTATCTTATGGTCTTCAAAACCACCTGCCTCTAGTAAAGGCTGTGCAGTCAGCAAGCTTTCGTGGAGGGCACATAGAAGAAGCTGCACAGCCATAAGGTGACACGCATCTTTCCCTGAGAGTGCCTGCAGCCCATCTGTAGAGAGCAGATTCACCAAGCAGCCCTTACAGCCTGGTACACACCACTCAGAGTGTCCTGGACTACAGACAGATCAATCTGAAGTTGCAGCTCCAAGCATGGCCGGGCTAAGTTCACATTTGAGTTTATAAAATCTCCATAAGAGATCTCCCAGGTACAAACAAACACGGCTAAGTGTGGGTTTTTTTTCATTTTTTCATGTGTGTTCATTTGTTTGAAATGCTGTGCATGTTAAAGCACCCCTTAAAAGTGTGGGTATCTACTAATTTTTTAACTTTTAGCTGAAAAATTCTCCTGGAATTTTATCACAGAGAGAAAGTTTAATAAAACAGAGCTATTTGCCACAACCCTCAGTACAATATGAAGCTGTTTGTGTAGTCCGTTGCATCACAACCCAGCTCTATGTTACAGCACACAAATCAGTGTGCCAGAAGCTGATGGCAAAGGAGAGCAGATCTTTCACCTCTCTCTGGGTGGAAAAACAACTCTCACCTTTCTCCTCTCTCCCTTCTGAGTAGCCTTTGTGCTTAGGAAAAAATGATGAGCAACCTCCTGCACTGAAAATTCCTGCATAATGCCGAAATGCTAAACGAGAGAACCCTTTTTTTTTTTTTTTTTCCTCAGCAAATATAAACACATTCCAGTTGAAGGTACAGTTATAAAATAGCAAAGATATGATTAAAGAATTCCATGTGGATTCATTACAAGCTTTCATTTCTGGTAAACTAATAAAGCTTTCCAGATCATTTAAAAAAATAATCTCCCCACATTACACAGGAAGAAAAAATTATTGCTCTTTGGGTCTCTGATAGGATATTAGGAGAAAGGCAAAATATTATCTATGCCAGATATACAAGCCAGTATCGCAGAAAAACTCATAAAGTATATCAAGTCCAGGCAAAAACATAACAAGCAAGAGGCAGAAAATCACTTGAACTGTAGCAAACTGATGGTAGACCCATAAATATAACTACTGTGCTTGCAGCCAAAGCTAAAACCTCAGAAACACATTTTCAGAGATATACAATTAAGACTGGGCAAAAAAAAAAATAAAAGGGAGAGAGAATTAACAATAAGCCCAAAAGCTTTTTACAGAGATGTAATGAAGTAGGAAAAGAACACAAGGTACAATAATAAACCAGATGAGGTAATAATATACCGAGAAAGAGTTGAGAAGAAGGAAAGTGGACAAAAGTCATTCTTAGTTCAACTTGGCAGCAATTTAAAGAAGCAAGAGACAAATATATGTATGTGTGTTTGTGTGTATATATACACATATATATTAATATATGTATATATATACATACACACAAACATATATATATATTAATATATGTGTGTATATATATACATATGTTTAAAAACCCTTCAAGACCACTGCCAAGATTCCTTGTGGTGCACTATTTCTGTGCATACAAACATTCTTCCACAGATGCATGCGAGTAGCCACATGATGCAGGACATTAAGTACAGAAAACAAGTCTTCTTTCCATTCAAAGCCTTAGAATTTCTCTAATATTCAGTTTCAGAAGGTGGTGGTCTGAAGAAGTATTTGCTCATTCACAAAGATTTTCCATAATGACTTAGAGGAAGTTGTACTGTATGAATGTTACATGGATATTTCCGTCCTAAGTGCTATATAAATGGATTTTGTGTATTGGCAGCCCAGTAGATAAGTTAATGTTTTATACATTTCTTAGAGATCTTAAAAAAAAAACAAAAACAAACCCAAACCAAAATAACATTGAGGCTTTCAGTATACATTGAAGCTCCCAGGGTGTATTTTGCAAAAATCCAATGAGTTGAGTTTGAAATACATGTCTGGTAGGCTGTTTTCAAATCAGATTTTTAGTTTCATGTAGATCTTGTTATTCTTCCACCCATAGCAGTGCCTGTGATGCAGCTTTGTCCTGAAGGAACATCTTTTGACTATGCTTTGAAGAAAACAGAATCAAAAGGTGGTACTGTAAAAGCAAAAAGAAAGCAAATTGTTCCCACACATTTATTGCCAAATAAGAGAAACATAAAGAGCTTTCTGGAGAGCTGTAGCTACGATTGCAGCTACATCTTGACCTGCTATGCTGTTTTTTGTTTTGTAGTCCTCAGGGGCGAATTGCATAGGGTTCACCCTGGCGAACACTTAATCATCCAGCTGCAGATTCATCCCACCTTGTTCTAGGTCACTAAACAAATGCCTGTGTGAGAAGCAGACCTATCTTACCCTCTCTGTACAGCCAGTGGAGAGGGAGGAATTTCCAGAAGACTCAAATCAAGGGGTGAATCTAAACAGTCCCTAGAAGAGCTTCTGGTACATCAAGGATAAGCTAGTTTCATGTTTTAATTTCTAAAAGGTTTTTGAAGGGCACTCTGCTAGATGTTCTAATTTTGTGTCGGAAAAAAACCGCTTCTTTTTAAGCTTTCCTTTGTACTGTTTTCTTTGCTTCCCTGCTTTTTGAGTCTATTGTTCCCCCCAGATAGTGGGGCATAAAGGAAATAGCTTCACTTAGTGGGATACTAAATAATAATGTGTTAAGGAGTGCACTAATTTTGTGGGGGAGCCATTGAGGATAAGGCACTTAGTGGTAGCAATATTGAAAGACTCAACCTTGTAAAAAGGGAGTTTGCAGGCTTTGTAAACCTCTGACACCATGTTCTTGGTGCTCTGAAGCTTCTGACTGCCCTGCAACTTTGTGGAGGATTTTTGTCCTCCTTTTTTTTTCCTGGAGAAAAGGAGAGAGGCAGTACCTTCTGGTACACTCTGCTGCAACTACAACTAATGCTTGTGTTGTTTTAAAATCCTGCTTAATCCACTGCATCCATTTGAGTCACAGTGTATTTCATCCTGTTTCCCCAAGTGCCTCCTTCCTGCTCCAGAGCATTTGCTAAAGCAAAGCTCATTCACCGCATTATACAACCCCAAATTACTCCAGGAATTAGGACATTTCTGATCCTGCTGCTAATACTGGTGTTATACAACTAAGGGTTTCTCCAGATCTGCTCCTTTCTAAGGGCGGATAATTGAAGTTGCTGAGAAGGACGTGCATTTTGCCAGGTCTGGGCTCCCGTCTGCCTGCTTCAGATGCTGGGGCCTGATGCTGAAGTTTGCAGCTGAGATCCACTCTCTGCAGCAATCTGCTGGGTGGGGACTAGGAAGGCAGACTCAGCTACCAGCTGTGGCCAACCCAAAGTGACCAAAGGTTTAGAGAGTGAAGGACTACATGGAAGCACTCTGTCCTGATGGAAAGTGAAGCCAGGGGCCCAGCTGGCCTCTAAATGAGCTGCTCCCAAGAAAAAAGGTTTTGTCAGATCCCAAGGGATTTTCTAGATTGATCAAGGGGGAAATACAGATCAGAGAAATCTATCCACGGCACAGACAAGATTTACCAGAAGCCAGGTTAGTGGTAGAGCAAGGGCCAGCAGAGATCCCTGGAGTTTAGGACCTCCACCAGAGATCTGATAACTGTTGCGTTTCTTGTCTAGCATCCAGGACACAGAGGCAAAAGTCTGGAGCAATGAGGATTAACTTTGGGTCTGAGAGCTAGTGGCTTTTCTGCTTATGAATAACCAATGGAAGGTGCTGGCAGCACAGTGTTCAAAGGCATTCATACATGTCCATGTGAGAGAAACAGAGAAAAGCAGGCTATCACTATCTCTCAGCCATATCTTATTTCTATATTAGAAAGAAAATAGGCTTTAGTGTTTGTGATGTTCTTTAAACTGATTTCAGGGTCATGTCTTTATTTACTCCTACTGCAGGAGTTAAGAAACAAACACTCCTTAAAACACAGATTATAAAACACAAACTTATGGCCATCTGGAAAAAACATACTGATTGATTAAAGTTCAATCAATTTGCTTTAAGATCAGCTCTCAGTAACTGCAATGATTGCAATTCCAGCTGTGAGCATTTTCTTCTTAAAACATTCCTTGCTCTTATCAGACCAATCACTCAGCAGAACTTTCACTTATTTATGTATTTCAATGCCCAGGACATATCTGATAGTCTGGAGCACAGCTCTGCAGAGAGAAGAACAGGGTTTTGGGCCTGGTGACTCAGAATTGCTGAGGAATATAAAGCTCCAGGCTCAGTGATTTAGACAGAGATATACTTGCATACCCCCTGTGTCTTAGAGCAGCTGAGAATGTGATCCAAAATAATGACCACAGTCCAATTGCATAATGAAATATTCTGTCTGACTGTTCTTCTAGTATTTTAATAATTATACAATTAGCCCTGAGGATATTTTGCAAAAACAGTCAACCATCATGCAAAACAAAATGTAAATTTTGTAAGTGTTCCACTTGCCAGTGACAAAAGAACAGCAAGTTATTTCAATGCAGGAAGGTCACTGAAACTGTACATTTTTAGAATGTTAATCAAAAATTCATTTTGAAATCCAAAATGAATAGTTGAAATATTTTATGGCTAACAAACAATAGCCAGAATTCTGTTCTTCTTGTACCACCAAAGGAAACTAGGCAGTGGTTCTTTAGGTGTATACTATACAATAAAGTAAACACACTTTATTTAGAAAACTTTCAGAGATTTCAGCAGCTTTGTCTGGAGCTGGAGTGGGTCAGTGTTTCCCCACATCTCCCCTTTATGCTTTCAACCATGCATGAAATACTGTTGATTAAATCATGTATCTTTAATTTTTTCTAGTAGCTCGTGGATAGTTTAAAAAACACAACATTAGCCAAAAGCTCATTGTATATTATTCAATGTGCATTCTCCAATTATTCTACCAGTGTAGTCGGTTACAAACCAATAGCAAATTTGCCATAACAAAATTTTCTATTGGCTTTCCTTCATATACAGGTCTTGCCTCTCTGTACCACTCTGAGCTCCTCCCAGATAGATTCTTTTGCTGCTGGCAAGAGCCAAATATTTCTCTGCTGCCTTCTCAGTATTTGATTCATGTAGTGTTTACCCTTTTTATTCAATCTATTAACTACTTGTATACCAAGTCAAAGTAACATGTAATGACTGTAAAGCAACTGACTTATCACATGAAACAGATGTGCCTAAGAAAACCTGATAACAGATGGTAACTGCCACTACCAGTCATTAAACTCCTGGTATTGAATCGAACCATGTCATGCCTGAAAGGAACTCCAGAACTCAGGTAGATGAACCAGCCCCAAAAGTCTCTCCTTTTTATTTTAAATGAAGTAAATTGTTTTCTTCTGATTTTCTTTCTTGCTACAGTTCTAAAAAAACCAAATGTCTTTCAAAAATCGTGGGGCAGAAGGATAAGGCATAGGAAGAGAACTTGGACCAGATGACTTGCTGTGGTTTCTTCCTACCTTACCCATTCTGTGATTCTGTGAGTTGCTGCAGAAAAAGACTATTGTAGCATCAGCTTATCAACACTTGAGTTTAATAAATGGTTGGTGAAATTGCTTTTTAAATGTAAGTGAGTATGTGGGAAATTATTACTGAAAACAGTAAGAGAGAGAGATTTTGGCCTGTCCTTGCCATGTTTGCTTATATTGTTTGGTTAATTTATTGTCCTGTGATTTGCTTGTAAGTTCTCATTAGGTCACAATCTTTCATGAGGACTCGTTTTGGTATAAAACCACTATCAATATGTTTATAACAGTTTGTAACTGTGAAAGTGATCTGCTCATGGAAACTTCAGTCCTTGCTGAGTCTCACTGATTTCACTGAGATTTAATGACCCACTGCAGCCTCTGTTAGCAGACACTAACAAAAAGTGAGGTTGTACTGAAACACCTTGGATTGTAGTGGTAGGCCAGTGCCCCAAGTGTTCTGTGTATTGGCACAATTACCAGCCAGTTTTGAGGAAAGATAAACTAGATTCCTTCCAAAGGAAACTAAACCAGAAACAGCTCCAGCTGTACACCAATGCTCTCTGACTCCAAAGCAGTACGTAAAGGTTAAACCCAATGACTAGCCCTGCACATAGCTTTGAACCACAGGATTTGCAGGGCCTGCCTGAAGTAAGTATACCTGTAAGGCCTTTGCTGCTAAGCATTAATCTGCCCTGTTGTGGTGAATTACTTGTTAGTCTAAACCTGTTCTCAGCTAGACATCATCTATATGTGTGGACAGGATTTAATGCATTTAATTTTAGCCATCTAAAAGTCACGTTCTTCATCCAATCTAGTTGGTCTCTACTCTTGCTATAGTCAATAGGTCAGGGTTTTCAACTCTTTGAATTTTAAGATTGATATGGGATATGGGATTTAAGGTATGGGATGATAACCTTTGGGAGCTGCTCCTCTTCCTTCATGGGCTACCAAATCAGGTAAATTAACCTACTTTATACTGCCTGCCTAATTTTAGGCAGGTAAAATTAATGATCTGCCACACTTTGAGTTGTGAGGTGGAGTTTCATGAGCTAATCTTAAAGGAAAAAAAAGATCAGAATATCAATAGTGAGATGTAAATTTATTTTGGGGACATCTAAACTCATACTTAAGGAAACACTTCAAAAACCAAACCACCTATCCTGCCACCCATATAGCTGTCTGTGTTTCAGACTCAAAGAATGTTGTTAATTTGTTTTGTGCTTTTGATGTGTCTATGGAAATAATGACCTTTATGTATGCTTATCTACTAGTCCATTTCATGTTCTGACAGTGAACAGCTTCTGTGCATATTTGGATAGAAATTTATAGTTCCATTGGAAGAATGGAACACAGGGACAATAACACTTCCCAAAGTATTCAATAACATTTTCATGTAAAACACTTCAAAGGAATGTACATGAAACAAAAAAAGAAAGAAAGAAAATTGCCCTGAAGAAGTCAGCTGAGTGCCTTCCAACTGAGAGACTGTGCAAATTAAGCTTTAATTTTTTTTCTTTTTTTTTTTCCTCCCAGTCTGCTTTTAAATGGCTCTGAGGACCAGGTAATCTTTCTTGCTGTTAGAAATTCATAGCTGGGGCACTCCAGACAAAAACTCTCCACAACTGGCTCCCTCTGGTGTGAAGCTTCAAGTCTCAGCTTGTCCTGGGAACAGTTGCTCTTTATGTTACAGTTTGTATTTTTGACAGGATGTGTAACAGCTGTAGGAACATCAATCTGAAGATTATCTCAAACGTGATTTTGTAAGAATTGTACCAGCAGCTTCTTATTATCTGGGTTACTGAGGATGAAAGACAAACTTGGATAGCACAGTGCCTGACTACATGGTATTAATGTCCAGCCAAACGCAATTGGCTTGGGTTCATCAGGATATAGAAGCACTAGCCAGAGCCCTACCACAACCCAAGCAAGCTGCTGGAGAATCCTGTCTGGTGTCTCTATCCATGTTTTCCAGCATACTGAAGACCAGGAGAGATTCTTAAACCAGCTACAGAATGACTATACAAAGGTAACTCAGGTCAGGCAAGGCTAATAAACCCTGCTAAGTATGAGCTGGTGATGTTGCATGTGTCATACTTTGTACTTGTTTGGATCCCAAGGATATGAAGCAGGGGCAGCTGAGCTGGTTCTACCCTGAATTAGTACATGTTCAGCAAGTTTTGTTAGTCTGGACTGCAGGACACACTGAAGTGGTTATGATGCTCCTGTGTATGAGCTGTCCCCAAGAAGCAACATACTTGTGTTCAGGCGCTGCCAATACTGAGCTACTAAAACACACTTGACCTTGGATCAGTTTATATGACCCTGTGGTCTTGACTCACATAATCCTTAATCTGGATACAACATGAACAGATAACTGAGGGTCACCTGAAATGTATTCCTCTGTACTTGCGTCTGTCAGAGCTCCTCTGTTGTCTTTATTGATTATCATGGTTTCTTGATGCTCTGATTTTTTACTAAAACTCCAGGAAGAAAGAATAGCAGCAACATTACAATGATGGCATCACTCATGATGAACTTGGATACCCCTGCTCAGAGTGCTTGTGCAGATACTTTTAGTAAGAAAGGCTCTCTGTATGTTTACAAGCAACATGTGTTCTGCAGAGCCAGAGCTCCATTCCAAGTGCCTCAGATGTATCCGCTTGTCACATAAGATATTGGACAAAGAACAAAGTCTTGATTGGAAAGGCGCAATAACTCCTAAAAGAATTCAAGAACAAATTTCTAGCAGTTTCAGTCGAACAATTGAGCCTCTAGTCTAGAAGTAGGCTCTGCTGTAACTTCTTTTGAAGCTCCTAAGTTCTTGGATGCCTCATTTTGCAGTGACCTGGCTTCAGTGCAGAAGTAGGAAACCTGACACTGGGCTCAGAAAGAATATATCATTGTCTGGAAGCCTCGGGAACTTACTCGTTAACCCTAAATCTTCTTGTATGCTTAAAACTGAAATCTTCTCTTTGTAAAGAGAAGGAAGAAGTCTTGCAAAGAGGTGGAACTACCTGACATTTATACAAACCACCAAGAATAATCTTTACTAATGACACTGGCTGTAGTTTTCACTCTAAGTGAGCCTGGAGCCTTTTTTCAGGGAAAACCAACAGCATTCAGATGTCTGTTTAGCTACAGGTAGAAGTATTTCACCAGCAACAGATGCCCCTGACCACCTGTGGGTGACTAAACCTAAACGCCTGGGGACCTTTCAGGTAAACTAGGAAAGAATCTAGAAAACTTAAGAGCATACAATATTAAGCAGTTTTGAAAATCAGGCAAGTTGAACTTTCTTCTTGGATCAGACTAGGGTTTGGGCAATGATGACCTGTGCTAAATAAAGTTTAGGACGATTTTATCCTACCCGTAAGTGCAACTAGACTCTTACTATTTGGCATCAGATTATGGAAAATAACTTCTCCACGGACGCCCCC
>VWZG01009039.1:0-26732 GCA_013396735.1 Grallaria varia
AGTAAACAGTGATTTTGTGTTACAATTAGACTGTTCAATATGTTACTTAATGTACAGCGTATGCAATGTGACACATTTCATGTTGCTATGGAAACCTGGCATTTTGGTTCTGTGAGCAGTGTTTCGGTTAGGAAAACATTTGCATTGCATTACTGAGAGACTCCTTTCTGCCCCCGCTCGTAGCTCTTTGCTTCTCAGTTGGGAGGTAGATGACAGAAAAAGGCATGGCGTGGAATTTACGTGAGTCAGGGTCAATTGTAAAAGGGATGTTGAGCTGAAACTTAAAAATCATAACTTTACCTTCAGGTAGCTCTTGTGAGTTTAGATGTTTTTTTGAAGTAATGTATTTAAATATTAATCTTTCACAGTGTAATGTTATGGGGCTGTTGATTTGAGGGTCTTTTTATAAGAGCCTGAGAATGATGGGTACTTTTTAAAGAAAAATTTCCCATAATTTTCACAGCATGAATATGAATGTTGCTGAAAACGTGCTTGACCTAAAAAGCAGTGACCAGTTCTAGTGCTTCCAGTAGGACTCAGGGGTTTGTTTGTGTTTTAAATCTTTCTTGTTGTCTGGTCTTATTATGTAAAGCACTGAGAACCTGTTAACCAGGTCTAATTGAGTACAATGGTAGTATTTGCCAATATAAACCTGACTTGATGCTGAAACATTCTGGGACCTAATCTAATCGTAAGTAGAAGGTGATTTATGGTACCTGTGGTTGACGATAGAGGTATTTGTGCCAAGCATCAGGCCACATCTTTGTGGTTTTAAGTCACTCTTCAAACACCAGTCTCTTTCTGCTCTACCTGAGCCTTATTTACCTTTGGTATAAATGCCTTTCTTGGTGAGAAAAGAACTGAGAAGAGAGAGGGCAAGTTTGCTGTGAAGCTGAGATCCTACATTTGTCTTCCATAGCCTGTTTCTCATCTCATGAATGCTGGCCATAGGTCTCCACAGCACTGGTCTTTCCAAGTACTAATGCCCACTGAACAAAGTCACTGCTCAAGGAATTATGCTGATGGTTTTCTGCCCAAGGTTTCTGCTGCAAGCCTACCTTCTGTGGCAGAAGTGAGGGTGTTCATCTGTGTGCAGCAAAGCCTGCTGGAAGGGGGTATGAGCTGGCATGGCAGGATATAGACTGAAGTGCAGATACAGAGCCACTTCTGCTGAATCTGCTGCAAGTCATCTCTGTGGTAATTTTGGGCAGAGGAGTAGTAGCAAGCAGCTGAAGTAGGGGAAAGGGAGGAAGGTAAAGGGCAATAATATTTTAAACTGCTATCTGCTTGTTGCATGGACATATTTTAAGAGTCTGAGGGAGATGAGTGAAAGCCCAATTACTTGGGCTGTCAGGGTCCCCTTGATCGCCAAAGGACATCTGCTCTGTGTTATCTGCCATGATGCTGCTGTTCACCAGTGCAAATACCACTCGAGGCTTGTGTAAGCTAATTCATAGAAAGAACTCTGGTGTGTGGCCAGGCCTGCAATATGTGACACTGTGGATCCAGTGGACTTTTAGCAGCACTCTAAGTATGGGATGTAGGACGATTCTTCTGGTTGCTCACCTGGCACAGAGGTGGCACCACGCAGTTGCTGAATTTGTTTTCTACCTGACTTGCTCTTGTAACACACTGCTGTGTAGGAGTGTTGACTACGGACTGACTTTCTGCTCACTTCTGTCGCTTTTTTAGGTTCAGACGGGAATCTACAGAGAACTTGGTTGTGTTATATATAAGCGTAGTAGAGAATCTGTAATTCATTGGGTCTGGGAGTGATGTGCTTATCTGTATAAATATGTTTTAGCCTTGTCAAAATAGATGTGCAGGCTTTCTTTGAGTTACTAAACATGTAATGAAATTAGCAGTTGTAATGAGCAAGGAACATGATAGTGTCAACTGAAATCAGCAGGGTAGTGCTAAGGGGATTGTCTAAATGTTAGTTGATGTGTTGAATGCTTTTCATTTTTTTTGGTTTTCTAGAGAACTGCAAATACTTGGTGTTTTAGTTGAAAGGTGGAAAGCAAATACATAAGAGAGAGGTAAGGGAACAGTGACATCCATTGTACTCTCTCTGGATACAGTAAGCTGCATCTTTTTCTAATTCATAGAATCACAGAGTCATTAAGGTTGGAAAAGACCTCCAAGATTGTCAAGTCAAACCTTCAACTGAATCCATATCACAAAGTGCCATGTCTGCTTGTTTCTTCAACACTTCCAGAGATGGTGACTCCACCGCTTCCTAGGGAGTATGTTCCATTTCTTAATCATATTCTAGTGAAGAAATATTTCCTAATATCCAACCTGAACCTCTACTGGCACAATTTGAGGCCTTTTTCCTTTATGCTATCACTAGTTGCCTGGAGAAGATGCTGACCCTCACCTCACCACAAGCTCCTTTCAGGTAGTTATAGAGGGTAATACTATGTATACCTGTACAATGTGAGCATGAAAAGCTATGTGATTCAGAGGGCTTGGATTCCACGCTTAATTGAATTGGGGTTGGTTGAAACAAGATACACAAGTAAATGAAGATATTTACTATTTTAAAACCTCTGTGGCAATGTTCTTGTTGACCTAAAAATCAAAATCTTCCCAAGTGGCCTGATTTCCAACAGCACTGCATTTTTACATCAGGTATGGCAAAGTGCTCTGCCTGTTAATAGTTTATGCTGTATTTTGTAACCGATTTCTGTCTAGCAACTGTGGCTGAGTTAAGCAGTAAAATACATTGTTCCTTATAGAAAATACATCTGGTGTTGTCCAGTTGCCAATGAGGGAAGATTAAATCTGGATGGTTTTGTCTCTTTACAACCTGACTGGTGATGTGGAATTTCTGGTAGCTCTTTTTCTTCTCCTTATTCTGTGTGAAACATGACAGCCTGAGTTAGCGCGTAAAAGTCTCTTCCCAAGCAAGGCAGGAGTAATTTGTGTGGAGAGTTCTTTGGAGCTTAATCAAGTTTTGTTGTTGTTCTGTTTCTGAATCAGAAATGTTTCTGTAACATTTATTCTTATTTATTTTGTTTGAACTTTGTTCATGTGGACAGACTGTTGTGCATCCAGCTGGTGAGTTGAAGGTGGTCTAAGCTTAGCCTGTTCTTACTTCATTAGTAGGGAATAAAAATGCTTGAACTATTAGCTTACTATACCACTGTAGGGGGGAAAATAACCTCCTAAACATTGTACTCTATTCCTCAAGAGCAAGGGTGTTTGTTTTCTTTGTCTATCTTATCTCCAGATCTTCACTGTCCTTGAGAGTCCACAGTGTGCAAATAGCCACATTGAATCCTTCTTTCCATTTGGTGACGCAGAAGTTGTGATACTGTTCTGTGTTTAATATGAACAGCGAGTCTAGAAGTTTCTTCCGCATACACATTCATTTTCAGTCTCTTAATTTTTGCATTTTAATTCTTTGTGGATTTAAAGAGTGTACTCTTGTTACAAGAAATGTGACTAATACTTGAAAGGTTAAAGGCATAAATAGGGGTTATTCACCTAAGCAAGGGTTGAGTCATCAGCTTCAACTTCAGGTGGAGAGGCTCTCTTAGGTTGGTTTAGAACCCTTCAATTATGTGTAATGGACTGGAACTTCTTTATAGAGCTTATTAATGGTTTAGAAATAACATTACTCTTCATATGGTGATGATAATGTAACTATATAGCTATATTAAAATAATTCTATATTCATTTTAAGATAGCTTCAGAATAAATAATTATTTTTCCATTGCAACTTGATACATTAAGTCTGTGCTGTGTTTTATTGGCTTGTGCTAGGTGGTTTTCTGAAAGCTTCCAATCTCACTTTTTTTTCTGTGTCATTATGCCTGAAAAAAAGACTAAAAAAGTTGTAGTTTACTCTCCCATTTGCGGACTGCACATTTCTGTTACATTTAATCTTGAGATGCTGTAGTGTTTATTCCGAAACTTTTATCTTTACTATTACACCAAATAAAATACACCAGCAGAACAGTTCAGCCTGGTCAGTCCAGTCACTGAGGCGTTAATTAAATGTTGCAAAGTTTAGGACGATGCCACAATCAGGTTGATGTGTGGTTTTATCTATCTGCATCTGCACAGTGCTCTGGTAACTGTTTTGGGCTCGTCAGAGGCACAGCGTGCAACCCCCAAGGGCTCAGTTTCAGATCTAATACACTGAAAACATTTCCTCTCTATCTGTGATTTGTTCTACAATTTCATGTTCTTTTGACTTAATAGACATTTTTAATATTGCTCTTGAAGTACTGCATACATATATTTTCTGGTTTTAGTCTTAATATTGACTTGTTGGTGTAATCCTTGTTGTCTGTCTGTCTTGGTGCAACTTTTAGGGGTTAGAATTGGCACATGTACCCAGAAGACTTGTTATTCGTAAGAGGACAGTTGCAGATCTCAGCCAGATCATTCATGTCTGAATATGACCAGTTTTGAATGTTGGTATCACAGCAGGTGATAGCAAGGAAATGTGCAGTGGTATGAGCAGATGTGTGTGATGTTTGTCTGTAGTCTCAGGGGCAGAAGTAATAGAGAAACAAAAATAAAAAATTATTGTTGTGCGACATACAGCACTAGAGAGCACCAGAACCTGGATCCTCAGAGAGTTGGCTTTTTATTCTTTTGTAGATCTGAGCAATAATTTCTATGTATATGCCCCTAGAGCCAAACAAAATCAAGACTGTACTATCAGTCTCAAAAGTTAGTCAGTTTAAATGTCTCAGAAAATAATACCTATGTCCTTGTCCAAGTAGTCTCCTCCCTTGTTCTCATTGCTGCTGGTTCTTGAGGCTGGTTGGTTGGATTAAAGCTAGTGGGAATATATTTGCACACATTATTCTTCTGCTCTCATTTGACCATGTGGAGGTAGTTCATGTAGTTCAGCTCCCTATTTGCATAGCAGAGAATTACATTATTTTCCTACCTTATGAAAGGTTTAGAGATACTGACTCTACAGGATCATGAAAAATATATGTAGAGAATTGCATGGTCTTGAATGCTTCTTTTTCTCTGCATGTCTTTACAGGACTTGCAGTGGGCACAGATGGTCAGAAACAAGCTGTCAAGTCCACTGAATGTTCTCAGAATAATCAGATACTTCATTGGCTTTCTGCATTGCTAGTGCTTTTGGATGTACTATTGTTCATGCGCATGGTTTTAGAAAGTATTGCCTACAGTCGAGGGAGCAATTGTTTATGCTTTAGAGCCAGCAAACAAGATTTCTGGGTGCTTTCTCCTAAGTGCAGCAAGCAGGGTTTTTTGTTGTTTCATGGAAATGTAAACTACTTAAACTGCAAGTAGTGGGTACCTTCCCTGAGAAGGGAAGGAAAAGGGAGAAAAATTAATTTTGAAAAGTTTGTAAATTTATCAGTCTTTAAAGGGTGCTCTATTCACATACTTAGTTATTTTTAATGTTCCCCTCAAAAGTAGAGTTCCTATTACATTTGTTTATCCTCACACTTGGAGCATCTTCTCCTCTGCATTGAATGTATCAGTGCAGTAGGCTGCTGTCTGTGGAGCCGGAGAGCAGCAGGCCTAATTAAAAGAATTAGCATTGCTGTAGGCATGTAATATAAGCTTTTCACTCTTTCTGTTCAGTGTAGAAAGAGTTAAATGGAGCCTGAAATTTCTATAAAATCAGCTGTGTCATCATTTGAGTTTGGACTGAACTCATGACATACGAATAAGTTGTCTCCAAGCATATAAATAATTCCCAAATGTGTACATATTTAATAGTCTGCCTGATTCAGCCTTCATCTCTACCAGAAAGGAGCTGCCAGGAAACTAAGATTCATTTTAATCATATAGAATTAATAATGTTTAATTAATATTAATAAAGAATACCTGGGATTTCTTTCCTGGGAGATATCAAAGGACAAGTAGGGGGGTAGTGTGGAGTAAATTTGCCTTTTTTGATATAATCTTAAAATGTCAGCAATAACCTAAAAGGAAATGTGGCTTATGTACTGTTACTGCTTAAAGAACTAAAAATTGAAAAGGACCTTTCAGAAATACTAAATACTAGTTTTCAGTAGCAGTTACTGCAGGTTGCGCTGTGATCCTCCTAGCTTTCAGGCTTGGGGTTTTTTTTCACCCTGAAAGGTAACTAGTACATGAAAATTCCCCACAACAACAGTGAAATCAGAATTTAGGAAATTGGCATTATTAATCAGTTTGCTTTTCCTAGTACTATATTTTCAAAGTATAATTTTCAGACTTAAATATGTCTTCTTAGAACAACACCCTTGTTTCTTCTACGAAGGTGAGCTAAGTAAGTTTTAAGTCATCAGAGTGGGACCTGATGACATTAAATTATTTTATTGTAAAAATTTTCTTTAATTGGTGACTGGATATTTTATTCCTGTATATTTTTATTAGCAAAAGAATAAATAAAATTTTCCTGAGTGCCTTTGTTGTGTCTGGTCTGTGGATAACACTGCAATTTTCTGAGTGCCCATCTGTTATGAATATAATTATTAAATTTTTTTAAGTTCTTGAATTATTCCCCTTCACTGTGTGAAAGGACTTGGAGTTGCATTTAGCTGATGTGAGAAGAACAAGCTCCATACCGCAGTTGTCATTGCAAGGTTTGTTTAGCAAACAGCAAACCTTATACTTGGTGAACTGGGCAATGCCTCGCTGGCTTGGTGCCGGTATCTCCTACAGCATCTGTGGTTGGGTCCAGGCTTAAGCCATACCTCCTCTCTCTTTCTTCATGCCCCTTGTTGCTGAAACAGCGTGGGGCTGCTGTGGCACTGGACCAGAGAGGGATGTGGTCAAGCAGGGACTTTTCCTCCTGGCTGTCTGGGCAGTAAGTGCTCCCTTTGTCTGCCAGTGCCTCACTGGAGCAGGGCTGTCATTCCCCTGCGTGGGGTCGGTGGATCATGGGAGAGAAGGAGAATGAATGTAGAGCGTGCCACTGACTCTTGCACGGGATGAAGTGCTGAGGACAGATATCTTCTTCCCTTTGTTCATCCCAGCTCACTGTTTCGGTGGGGGGGGTGGCTCTCCCTGCTTTCCTGTTCTCATTTCCATGAGTCCTTGTGGTCATGGGTTTAATCCTGTCTATGCTTTGTGGTTATTTGATAGTTCTGGTGTCAGCATGAGACTCAACTTTGCCCTGTCAGAGCCCTCACAATGTAGTGAAGGCAAAGGGCGATTCCTCTTTCTTTGAGCTCTTTTTGTAATAGGTACATAGGTTGTAGTTGTATGCTTTGGAACACTTATTGTACCTCTAAATGCAGTGGTAAAAAAGCCGCCAGTTTTGGTCCTCTGAAGATCTAAGGACCTACCACAACAGGAAAGATAAAGATGCATTAAAATTCTCGTGAAGTATGTGGTATCTTCATACAGACTAGACATCTGAGTGGGCCAATTTCTTTTGATACTGCTGTTATGCTACTATCATCCAGGTTTCTGTCTCCAGCTGACGACTACATCATGTGTTATCTTGCAGTGATAAAATAGTATTCTCTTCATAAAGCCAAAGATGTCTCAGACATTTGCTGTTTAAAGAATGCCCATTACTGTAAGACTCTACCTGATGTGTGAAGGTCAGAGTCTAGACTCTTTTTGATGTGCTGGATGTATTGAAACCTAATGAGTAAGAAAAACTGCATTTTGAAGCAATGGACTTCAATTGCTGTGGACTGATCATCCATAAACAAGAAGAGAGAATTGTGGCAAGTATTTCTGGTAGAATCTACCATGGTGTGTTCTTGGGCTTTTCAAGTAGAATAGTCTGACTTTGCTACATTATCTATTATCTTGACACCTGGCAGTTTGTAGCTTTTAATGCAAGGGAAAATAGTGGGAACTGATTAGGTCCCAGAAGAATTTTTCTTCTTTTGCTATGAATCGTAATTTATGTGGCTTCCACTTCTTTGTTATACAGCACATTAGACTAAAATGTTTAGTAGAAACTTCTGTTTTGAGTTTAATCTGGAATATCAATAAAGGGCTCTAAAGTTGTCTTATTTTGTGCATGTGCACAAGCCATTAAGGTGGGTTGAATGTGTTGCCGAGGGAAAGAGGATAAAATGTCTTGGCAAGGATTTGGACAGCAATTGATGTCACATATTGTTAATTGCAGTAATTATAAAGCAGTTCGGAAATTCTCAGCTCCTGGTTTCCAAGTGCCTTAGTATGGCATTCTGCCAAGAGGTGGTGATGTTCATGTCAAAAGCCAGTGTTACTGGTCTTTTTTTTTTTTTTTTTTCCAAACTTCTCAGATAACCTAGATAATCTTCCCTCATCCTGGCTATCTCAAGGTGACTGCATTTCATCTGGAGAGCTGGAGGTCTTCTTTTTTTCTCCCTGTGTGCGTGTTTAAATTTGTGTATAGATCCCTCTTCCTTCCTTTGCACTGTTTTAAGACTTTTTGATTTCTCGCTATTCTAGAGAATTTTTATAAAGTGAGCATTGTAGGTCTTACTGGTTCTACTGTGTATACTGCATATTTCCAAAGCTTCTCTTGATCTTCCTGTCTATGAAACCTGGAAGATGTTTGGTATAAACACGCAAAGTAGTTTAATCTTTCCAGAGTTTTAAAATTTGGTGCAGCCTTTTGGGTTACCTGTTTTACGGTACCTCTCTTCTGCTTCTGGAGAAACTGGCCTGGGTGCATTTATTGGTTTTTGTCTCATTGTATACTGAATGGGTATTGCATGGCAAACATTGGTTAAAGTTTTACTTTGCTTTGTCACTGGGTCAGTTTAATTTCCACAAGCTATTGGGTTTTGTAGGCGTTGTTCACATATTGATTTATGAACTTCCTATTTTTAAATGTTGTATACAGGAGACTCTGCCTGGATATGAGGTACTGAGGGGAAAAAGAGCATCACGCTTGGCTGCTCACCTTACCTATTTGACTCTAAATAATGGAGACCAAGGAAGAGAAGAAGGAACGACGACCAGGCTATTTTGCTCGGTAAGCTTACAGGGTTTATTTCAATGTTGATTAAAATATGGAACTTCTTATTCTGCCTTTTTCACAAGTCTTTATGATTTTTCAGGTATGTATAAAAAATCTGCTGCAGTATGTGCCCAGAAACTGCTTTCCTTTTCTGTATCTCTAATGTTGGAGTGGTGATTTTTTTCTTTTGGGTACTGGAATTATAATGGTAATTTGTAACACTAAACTGTTCTTGGGTACTCAATTGCGAATTGCAATGCAGTTGAGCTTCCATCATCCGGTTGCTGGAGAGTGTTTCTGAAAACAAGCATATCTAAAATATAGATGTGTCTCAAACTAAAGTTTATCTGATTTCAAATAAAGCGTAGCCTAAGTAGTATTATCTCATAGGATAAGACCAGCTAAGAAAGGGTGAGCTGTCTAGACTGTATCATCTCTGTGGTGGTCAGTGACAGGACCTGAGGGAACAGCCTGAAGTTGTGTTTGGTTTAGGTTGGATATTAGAAAAACGGTTCTTCACCCAAAGAGTGGTTGGGCACTGAAACAGGCTCCCCAGGGAAGTGATCACTGCACCAAGCCTGCCAGAGTTCAGGAAGTGTTTGGACAATACCCTTGGCCACATGGTGTGACTCTTGGGGATGGTCCTCTGCAGGGCCAAGAGTTGGACTCAGTTATCCTTATGGATCCCTTCCAGCTCAGCATATTTTGTGATCTTTATAAGTAAAAGCAACATTTTATCAGTCAACCATTTTTATCATTGGGAATTCATGATTGGTGATTTTTAAGAAATAAGTGACATTGCTTTCCTAATAACTTGTCTTTATTAGTTTAACAAGTCTCTGTCATCTCTTAACTCTGATGTACAAGAAGAACCAAAGCTCAGTTACTCTGGTGGGGTAGGAAATAGGTATAAAAGCCATCTTTGACTGAAGGATATTTTCTGTACTGTTGAAGAGGAGGATTGGATACTCTCTCCACTCACTACTAAATAGCTGTTAGTGAAACTGCATAAGCTAGTAGCCTTAGTGCATTACAGACATCTAGAGACATGCCTGTCACACCCCTTAGAAGTAGTAGTGTGGGGAAAAGTTGTTGCTTCTTTATTGCTATACAGATGGTATGTAGTGATGGCTAAAGATTTGAGATCAAGTCTTGTTCATCTGTTAATGCCTCCAGACCTGATTTCCCTGGGGAGAAATGCAATTATGTTGATGTTGACAGAATGGAATGTTGAAGTTCAGGATTCTGAGAAGGGGAAATTGACAATGGCACCTTATAGCAGAGGAGGCATCAAGAAGGATAAAGCAGAAGTAGCAAAAGGAGTTGTGCTAAGGAACAAGTAATTTTGTGTTAAGGAGGACTCAGGCTTTGAGATAGATGTCTGTACAATGCTTTAGTATTGAGAATGTTTTGAATTCTAAGTGCTGTCTGCTAAACAACTGGAAAGCCCCAAGAGGCTTTCAGGAAAGTCCTTGGCATTGTATATAATGTGTTGTGCAGCTTTTCTCCGTCATCTTGTTGTTCCCTTTTAAAAATTCATAGGCACAACGTGTCTTGTATGGGCATAGGACTTTGAGCAAGGGTCAAAAAGACCTGAAATCAATTTTTAGTTCTAGCACTTACTGATACATAACTTTGGGGAATTACACGTGTCTCTCTTTTATTCCCAGCTTGCATCTTTTTTCTTTATGTAGGTTGTAGGCCCTTAAGTGACGTCCCCACTCTAAGCAAACCCGTGTATGATTTCTACAAGAATATTTTTGCAGACCCTCAAGTCATGTTTTGATAGAAGTTAAAGTATGTCCGCAGGTGGTATGCCCAGTCAGCATCCTAGAGTATCCAACTTCCCATCAGAAAGCACCTTTTGGTCTTCAGGCCAGTGTAATTCTTGTGCCACCTGGATAACTTTTTGTATGGGTGGTACTCAGTACCTGAGTGGTTATGCTAGCCACTGTTGGAAAGGTTAGCTTGAGAACCCCAGAATACTATGTGCTGGCAAACCAGCTCCTGAACTGCACACGAGGAAGCAAGATGAACATGAAATTGTCTGCATCTTTTTCGGTCCCCTAAATTTAGTGTTTTAAATAAGCTTGTTTACACATTTATCCTTTAAAATATTTTAAATTTCTCTGTAGAAGATAATCATTCAGCTATGATGTCTTGGTCCAAGTGCCTCAGTTTTCCCAGTTCTTTTGCCCTCTCAGTGGCAAGTGAAGCTGAAATAAAACCCTCCCCATCCATTTTTGCTTCTTACCAAATGCTCTTTTACCCTCTGTGTTTTGTGGTAGAGGGCTCATTTTTTGCCTTGGTCGGCAAGAAATGGAAAAAGTAACTTTTCAAACAAAATAGAATTGTCTACAAAACTTTTTAAAGAGCAGTTTAGACTCCTTATGTAGATAAGATGTTACAGCTCGTGGGAGTTTAACAGACAAGAAGTAAAAGTATAAGAGTAACATGCAAGCATAAATTTATGTTATGCAATAGATTCTTCTTTAAGACTTACTCCTACTTAAAGACTATGCTGTGTTGTTAAGTTTTCTTGCCTGATTTTCCAAACCTTGTTTTTAGGCTCTTCTGTTAACTTCTGTTTCAATGGCTCCCAAATGGGCCAGCAAGTCCAAAAATAAATGGCACAGTGCAGTATAGGTGAACAGTGTCTGTTGGGTCCCTGATTCTGCTATGACATTCGGTGCTTTTTTTATTGGAATTATGTGTCCTTGAGCCCAGGCACAACTCTTTCCCTCTGCCTCTGCATCTTCCCTCTCACCTTACACAATGGAGAGCCTCTCTGTTTTCCCTTACCCGTTATGTAGGGTCATGTTCCTGGGTATTTCACCTCATAAATGAATAGCTGTTAAAATTTCAACTGAATTTTAAAAGGAATTACGAAAACAAGTGAGGTTTGTTACATGGAAAGAATTGGTAGTCTGGAAGGTTGAATGTACAGCTTGAAACTGGAATTGGTTTTCATGTGCTGTTGTGTGATACTGGATATATTTGGACAAGAAGGTCAAGGAGATGAGAAATCATAGTGGAAGAGTTTGAATAGTTTTCTGAAAGAATGATGAAAGGAGCTCTTTTAGTTTCAAGTTTCCTGTGTCTCTTAACTTTCATCACAGCAAGTTACTCAGCATTTTCCATGCTTTGTACGATCTATGTCAAGTAGCTGTCTACTAGTGTCTCAGCAGTGGAAAAAAAAAAAAAAAAGTATGTTTTATTTGAAAAAATGTTGCTTTTCATGTTGCTTTTGGTCAATCAACCAAAATGCTTACATTAATTGTATTAGTTGTTATGTCTCCAACTTGTGGTGACCGTAATCTGAAGAATGCTGTGTGGAGATGAACTGTAAAAACAATAATTACATTGAATGAATTTCTTAGTGGTTTCCCGGGGAATTGTGAATCTTAGTTTTCAGTCTCTTTTTTTTTAGTGAGCCAGATTTCTGAAGTCAAAGATGAAGTGAAATTATTAGGGAAAACATTCTCACTGGGATTTGGGTGCTGTTATATTTATTGCATTTAATTGGTCTTATTGCCGTCATTCTTTTGAAAAAACTACACAGATGTCTGGGACATGCTCCAAAGCCCATCTCAGTGGACAGAGACTCCCTTTAGCTCCAGATTGCTAATACTTTGTCAGAACCTGAAGCCAGTTGTACCACCTGATGTTCACCTCGTGTTTCCTTACGCTGTGAATATCTAAGGAAAATAAAGGAATTCACAGAATGTTTTAATTTAATGTGGATTCTTGACTTAGATAACTAAATTTACGTACAAATAGAAGAAGATTTGTACATTAAAACCTTAGTTTGCAAAGAAATACACGAGTGTTTACTGCAGTTCTTATTTAGTTGTTACCAGGCTCCAATTTACAGCACTTTTTTTCCCCCTTCTAATTAGTTTTAATGCCTAAAAATAAATACCATACAAGAAATGGTGCACAGATTTTCAATCACACTAGTTGTTTATATCTTAACCGTAGCTTTTCTTTTAAGCATTCACAACAATTCCAGCAATAGGAATCATTGGTATGTAGTTACTGAGCTGTAAACAGCTCCAGTCTGGAAAGCTTAGCTGGAGAAGGAGTCACGTATATTTGTTATATTGTTATAATGTTTCCCTGGTCTTTGCAGCGCTTGAAGGCAGGATGTGGGCTTGCAGGGACTCTTGCTCTGACGCACTATGGTCAGTCCTTTGAAATAAGAAAAATGCAGCAAGGACAGAGGGAGTGTGGAAAGAAGGTATTAGTGATGTCTAGGACAAAGGAAAACCTAGATAAGGAATATATATGCAAACATACTTTCTTGAGGGCATCTCTTACATGTGTGACTGTCTAAAGTTTTTCTGTTAAGTGCTTTTCTTGTTGGCCAGACTCATTATATCCATGCAACAGGCTTGAAATGTTTGTTGCTCCTCAGTTCACTGTTTCTTCAGCAGTTTTCTCCTTGCAATTGTTTTTACTCTGCTGAGCCAAAGTGTTGATGTTTATGCAGGTTTCCTGTTGCACCCATAATTTATTTTTTGCTTTTAGAAGGAAAAGTTTCCACAGATTGTTTTTAAAACAAACCATCATGGAGGTTTATCTTGGGTGTGAGGAATAGTCAAGTCAAGGTCCTGGAGATGCTTAAATATTTTTAAATGACTCTAGGAAATAATACATCATTTCAGTTCATCTGTATAATGGAAATATCTTAGCTCTGCTTCCAGAAATATAAACATTACCTCATAATCCTCTTGTTGAAACTAAGTAAAAGTATTGAATTTTACTCATATTGTTTCAGCCAATAACTTGTATCCTGAGGCATTTTATTTTGTAACAAAAGACTGAATATATCACTACTTCAGATTTATGGGGTGCAATATTTATTTTTTGCTCTGTTATTTAGGAGTATATGTTCTGGATAGGTGATTTGCTATGTTGGATAATGAGAGAAGTCATAAAATATTTTCTGAAACATAAAGTACTGTGATTTACCTCCCCGTTACTTAAAATGGCAGGGTTTCAACATTTTTATCAGGCTTTATGCTTGCTGCTGTGTAGGTTAGTGTTTTAGCTGTCCTTGGCAATTGTTGTAGTTTAGGACATTGAAAAATGTCTAGAATTTCCTGGACAGCAGCAGTAGGATCTTTTGAGTAGAGCTTTGGGAGGTCCTTCAGATGCTTGAGACGCTATTCATTATTTACAAGCTTATTGTTTTGTGTGCATATATATATATATTTATATATATATAAAAGTTTTCATTTTGTCATAGGTGTAAACCTGGAGCATGAGACTTAGGAGGGAAATTGAACCTGCCTTTCCTGAAGAGTGTTGCGGTGCATGGGAAAACTTGTTTATGTTGGAAGCTGTTTCCTCATCTCACATTGTGTTGTGCAATTGCTTTCTGGATTCTGACGTTTTTTATATTATTTAATGGGGCCCTGAGGCTTTCCACAGGATTCTTCAAAACTTTTCAGTACCAGAAATGCTGTTTATGGAGATACAAAGCTTGCATAAGAAGGGAAGCATGGTTAATCTCCTCCCCTGTTCACTTGCCCCCGCCTGTGAAGCAACACTTGGGTAACAGTGTAGGCTCTGTATGAAGGGGCTTCTTTTGGAGGGAGAGAAGAAAAGCAGAGTTTTGTGATATTCCTGATTTCTTTAAGGGCTGTATCACAGACTATGCAGAGAAAAGAGTTTTCTCTGCACCAGTAATTTCAGCTTTTCACCTTGCAATATTCATATAAGGCTGCATTGTTAGGCAGAAGCATGCATGACCCTAAATTTGCTTTTCCCAAAGGGACCTTTGAGTGTCTCTTACTAGCCTTTAAAAGGAAACTTACTTAGAACATAGTTGTGTGATAGGCCTTTTGATATAGATGTCTGTGCAGTTTTGAGACGAGTTGCTCTTAACAGAGTTGCAGTGTATTTTGTCTTCTGCTTTCCTCCCCCGTGAATGGCCGGGCATGAGGGTTGTCCTGGATGATGTTCCTGGTGAGCTGTGGCATTTACCTTTTTGCTTGTGATGGGATTTAAAGACATATCTTAAAGGTCATAAAATTCGGAGGCTTCACAAGATGGCTTTCTGGATAGGTGAGATACAGACTTCTTACTTGCACTGTTTCTGTAGTGTCTGCAGGTATGATAGAAGGGCAGGCAATTAATTTCTGGGCCAGAAACACCAGCACTTCAACTTCCCAGACATGTCTTCTCTTTGGCTCTTAGGTACTTTATGTACTTATTGCATAAAATTCTGCTTAATCCCAGTGAACTGTTTTAAAATTAAGTCTAGCTTAAACGCTGGTGGAATTTTAGCATTAATACTTGGCAGATGTGTGGTTCCACAATTGATTTTAAAGCAATGTTGCATAAGGTGCTACTGAAAGAGGTGATCCAACTCAGCCTTCTGATTTTGCCATGTCTCTTATGGATGACTGAGCTGCATCACTGAGCTGCTATGACATGAAGGCACTTTCCAGAAGCAGCCACCTAAAGACATGCCTTATGGCACTGACTTTTTAGCGGTGCTCTTAATCATCTTTTGCTTGTGCTCAGAGAAGTCCCAGCTGGTTTACCTCCTTGTGGCAGCAGTCCTGGTCAGGTCCCCTGTGCTCTGTATCACATGGTAGTAGGGAGTGGGCTGTACAGTATTTTGTAAAGAAGAGTCAGCATTGTGAGGTATGTTAGAGTTTGCTGGTTTGAAGAGAATATGGGTTGATAAGAAGCTAGATATGCCCCTTCTTGGAATGTGCTGGTGTTTCTGGCCCAGAAATTAATTGCCTGCCTTTCTATCTGCTGCCCCTGCTTTAAGGCTGTTGCCGATTTAGTTTTGGCATGTGCTGTGCTACATTGTATTGTTGGTTTGGCTGGTGGGATAGTCTATTTCTGGTAATAGTGCTGCACATTTAAAGAGAAAGGTATGAGTAATTCCTGCAGCAATGCGCTTTTGGAAAGGCAGTTTTTCCCCCTCTGTCCAAGAGTTTGTAGGGCATTATATAGCTAACAAAGGAAATTCTGTCTGTAAAAAAAGAAATGCTGTGGATCCTCCAGGGGTACTCTGGATGCCTGTTTGCTTGCACTGTGTCTGAACTATTAATTATATGTTCTGAAGTTTCTGCTGCATGCCTGTGCATGTTGGGGTCCTGTCTCCTGCCTCCCCAAGGAACTGAAGCCCCTGTGCTCCAGGGCTTTGAACAGTGCAAGAGGCTGTGTCGATATTCCTGGTGGCCTTAGATTCCCTATGGTGTGAGGCTAGTATACTCTCATGCCCTCAGCATTAATCCAGCTTCCAGACTGCATTTTGAAGGGATTTCTACTCACCCCACCCTGCTCTTGCCAATCTGCTTATGAGGTGAGTTTTAAGTGTAGGCTTGTGGTGGGTTTTTTTTGTCCTACTCTATAGTCTGGTCAGGGAGCGTTTCCTAAGATCATCTGAAATTTGAGCATGTAGGTTAGCTGTGCTCCAGGTCTCTGTGCTGTTCCATTAGGGTCTGTGGGATTCCTCCTGTTGATTAGTGTGAAAGAAAATCCCAAGGAGAGCAGAACTGGTTAGGAATTTGGGGAGGAGGGAGATAATTGTCTTTATGCTGGAAAACCTTTGTAACGTAAATGAGCCATAAATCAACTCTCTAGATGTCTGCACTGAGTATTTTCCTGGGAGATAGCAGTCTCTGACACAGAGAACTTGTCTTGTTTAACACTTACTGTACTGATAGTAGCTTCAGGTTTTTACCACTACTTTTTCTGGACTGGTTGTTTTTATTTCAGTAGACATAAACTTAACATCTAGCTAATCACAGGTAAGCTTAGTTTAAATTATATTTTATGTTTTTGGCATAACAGTGTGTTTCTGTAATGGATTTTTGCTTTCAGAAATGCTTCTATAAATAAATGGCTTCAAGGTGTTAATCACATATTTCAATCAGACAATCTTTAAAAGTCAAATCTCCTTAAGCAGATTTATCTCTATGTTCACTATCTGTGTTGAAAAGATGATGCTCCTCTTTCCACCTTAACCACAGCAAGTGCTGCATGTAGCAATTCTGCTTGCCTGTGTCTGAGAAGGATTTTTTGTTGTTATAGAGGTGTTTTGTTTTACAAATGCTGCCAAAACTTTTTTTGACAATCTGAAAGTACAGCATATGACTCCAGTCTCATGGGCTAAAGCATTTCAGCAATTTTGTGCATATGAAGAACCATACTATTATTTTTAACAGAATGGAGGAAATTGCTTGTAGGAACTGAGCTTTACAGGCAGGGCTGGTGAGAGCATTGTAGCTGCCAGGTGAAGTGCCAGGGCACCAGAGAGAAGGGGAGACTGGCTTCTCCCTTCCCACCTGCTATAGCAGGGGTAGGACCCAGCATGACAGGAACCTTTCCTTCCCAGCCCTTAAGGGAATGGACAAGTGAGCATAGTGGTGCACAGCAGGACAGGGTGTTGCAGAGCACTTCCCTTAGTTGGCTCAGAGCAGTCAGATTTGCTGGGAGGTCATTGTCCTTATAAGTAGCAGGAAACTGAAGATAGTTCCTGGCCTGCTTCCTCATCACCCTCCTGCTCTGCATCTGGTGGGAGGAGGTGGCATTCGGCAGCCTCCTGGATGTGCCGCAGCCTGGGTGCATGTGAGTGACGCAAGGAGCGAGGCCACTTGGTGTTAAGCAGAGGGGCTGCCTTGCAACATGAAATTCAAGAGCACTGCAACTTTCTGTTTTCCCACCTTATTATTCTAGTTCAGCATCTGTCTGAAGTGTGGTGGGATGTTATGGGCTTGCTGAGTCCAGAGAATGTGGAAAGGGAGCAGAACCTCATGTGTATTCCCCTGCTTCCATTTTGCTGACAGAGGGCATAATTTACTTTTTGTGTTTTTATTTCCCCTGCAGTAATTGCTTCTTCCCCTTCCAACAATATACGTTTTGATTACATGTTAAAAGCTTCAGCTGAAATGAAAATGAAAAAACGCAAACGATTCTTCAGTCAAAAATAAAAGCATAAATAATATTCATATAAAACCCACAGAGCAATTTTGAAATGTAGTGATTAATACATACTTTATCTGTTATAAGTGTGATTGTGGCCCTACTACACTACTATAATGTCATGGCTACTGGAAAATATCAGATTGTGGCAAATTCTCATTTTAGCATAAGGTTTATGCATATGAGAAGTTGCATTGGTACATATCTGCTGTGTGACTGTCCCATGTAGACAAGCCCTCCCTGTTTGTCATCTTTATACCTGTGGTTAATGGTCTTTTGACTACAGTATTAAAAAGATGGTGCCATATTATTTTGTATAGAAGCATTGTTATAAATACCTCCTCTGAGTGTAGATTGGTTATCCTTCTCACCTATGAAATATCCATTGTATGAGACAATGACAGTCATTATTCCAAATACTGTAGCTACAGATTCCTCTTTTTTTTTTTCTAGCTATTATTAGCATGGTTGGCTGTCTTTTTAGAACTTTAATTCATGTAACATGATATGGATTGCACTTGGGCATTTCTTTTGTGCTTTGTGTCAGTTAATGGAAAGTTTGTTCAGAAATCCATTAAACTGCTCAACATGCAAAATAGTTTACAAGTTGTTTGAAGACAAGGAATGCAAACATAAAACTGAGACATGCGGTGGGTTGGTTGAGATTTGTATTTAGTAATTACCCTCAAAGACTTTAAATAAAACCTTTTTTCATGCATGTCATTGTGCTTCTTGCTGTAAATTTGTTCCTGAATACCTGTTTGTAGGCATGTGCACAGCATCTCTTATACTGTGAACTCCAGCTGTTATTAACAGAATCCTTGAGAAATACGTGGTGACATATGGATAATTCTGGTGTCATTATGAAAGTTAGCTTTTAAAACCATCAATTTTACTTCCTTTTAGTGCCTTTTTAATAAACTTGGTCTTCTCTATTAATAATGAAAAGGATGGTATTTGTCTTTGTTTTTCTTTCTACTAGTTTTGTTTACAGCTGTATTAAATTTGTAGTTTGATGTCATACAGAATGGTCCAGTGATGCAGGAGCCTCAACATTTAACATTTTCAAAGTAACTTTTTTAATGAAAGCAAAAGCTATTTGAAAGACAGGTACTTTAAATCTCAGTCCCTCCCTCTCTAAGATATCCCTATTAGTAGTCATTTAAATAAAGAAATCATTGAGTTTTTGACTTGACTTTGATTTCTGACTGCTGGGCCATAGCTACTTTTGGAGCCCCTGACCTTGCTGCTCATCAGACAAAGACAGGTGATTTCACTTACTGACTTGACTCAGTTTACTCAGCATTAAGATCCTCTTGATGAGGAAAACAACAATTTCTTCTCTGCTGCTTTTGGAGAAGCAGAATCACTGTTTCCTTTTTGCAGCAGGGAAACTTGCCCGTCTTCCAGTCCTTGGAGTTCAAATGTTCATGAAAACTTCCCATCATCAAAACACCTTTTCCGGATAAATGGGAAGAAGCTGCCACCACTGTTACGGTGCTCCTGTCCAGAGGTCTGTTGGGCATGGCGTGGTGTGTGCTTGGTTTGGCTTTCTTGCATCCTCTGTTTACTGATCTCAGCTAACATTACAGAGAAAAACCAAGGCTGTTGCTTGACAAGCCCTGCCACCTGGGGAAAGTGCCTTTGAACTGGTACTGCTGCTGGGAGGAACAGTCTTCTCTCATCTTTTGGCCTTCTCTTTAGTGTAGATACGAATGGTAGTGCAGCCAAGCAGAATCTAATGAGGGAGTGATCCAATTTTGAAAAATTAATTTATGTATTGGCACTGTTGCTGGGTTATCTTTAACCTAGATAATTTCCCAGATCTGCTCCCTGTGTAGCTGCAATAAATGGTTATATGTGAGAACAGTCATCTCCGGGGTGGGGACAGGATCAGTGTGGAGCAGAGAGGCAACTTCTTTGATGATGAAAATGTCTTAGAATGCTTCTTTGAGCTACAAACTTTGAGACAAGTCTCCTTTTCCTCAAATAATGTTGTGCTCTTCCTGAACCCTGGAGGTTTGCTGTGCTTTTTGCATCATTACTCTTGCACTTGATGTGCTTTATTTCTGCCAGTGGCCACTCAGGGATGCTCGAGAATGAGGAGGGGGGAAAAAAAAAGTGAGTGCATGTTGGTATCCTTCAAGAGTCTGCCTACAGGTGTACAGTCTTCTGGCAGTTTGTGGTGTAGGTAGCTGCTGAGGGGAAAAAAACCGAAACCAACCAAACAAACCCAAAAAACCCCAAAACAAACCACCAAACCCAAAAGGCTGTGTCCCTGTCACTGTGTTCTCCATGGCCCTGCCTTCATCAGTTTTCATGGTTGCTCTTTGTACCTTTTTACGTGTTTGACAAACACAGCATGCCTAATCTATTTATTTTTAGCTGCTTTTCACCTTATCTGAAGATAATTCTTGAAATAATTTCATGTGATGTCTTTGGTACTTCTCATGTAAGAAATCCTAAGATAACACTCCCTGAGGTTTTTTTTCCTGGAGGGCAGTTCCAGCTACATTACTGCTGCACGATGTACAGCACATTTCTTGTGGATTTTGCTTTACCTGACCATTGATTTTGATCTACTGTTTTATTACTTCCTTTTAGGTGTTTATTGCTGTTTGAGTCACTGAGCACTAAATTCCTTTCTGACTGTTTTCAGTCAGCTTAATCAATACTAAAACTGCTTTCTATTATCAGGAAATTTTGGTACAGAGATGATCTGATAAAGTGGGAGTGCAGTGATGACTGTATGGAGCAGTACACATTCCCCAGAGCTTTCCATGTACCCTGTTGTCATCTTGGGGGTTGATCTCAATTCTTGCATTTTGTTTCTTATGTTAATTGGATACTAATTTTAAAGGACCTTCTTCTTGTTCCATGGAATTTGAGTTTCATGAGGAGTGTTCAGTTGAGGCAGAGAGGATGGAGTTTTGGGGAAACCTGAGATGTGTTTCAGCCAGCCTGATTGCCAGGGCCTTGTTGTCCTCATCAGAATAATCTTAGCAGTTTGAATACAGCATGACTCTTCTGTGCAGAATCTGTGCAGCTTCTCCGTAACAGCTTTCTTTGCTGTGTAACTGCAGTTCCCTTTTTCTTACGGCTTCACCCACTGATATTGAGGGAATGGTGGCTCAAGGAGCTGGCACTTAAGTGTGGGAGAGCAGGTGGAGGCCAGCGTTGCCAGGAGGTGAAGCAGCAGGGTGGTTCCTCTCTTTCCAGGGCTTCGGTGCAGGGAGAGTATCTTGCTGAGCCACTTTGGGAAGAATTCCTTGCATGTGTAGGAGTGGTTTGGGGTGATTAATGAACACCACAGTAGGAAAAAGTATCTGACATCGTCAGCAAAGGAGAAGAGAAGAAGCAGGATGGGAGTGTGGTAAGAGTCAAGTTGGTATTTGTGACAAAATACATCTGTTAAGTTTAAAGGAGTCATCTGAAGAGAAGGATTTCTTTGTTTTGCTTTCTGCCTGAAGCTGTTCTTTGAGAGCCTGCAGTAACTAAGGTTATAAGAAAAGGAATTAAATAGATGTCTAAATCAAGCAAAATAGTTTTCCAGAATTCTTCTCCTATGGAAAATATTTTATTAAATTGTTGTCATGATAATAGAGTGCTGAATACATCATAACCTCTTTTGCTAAGTAAACAGAAAAGACGGAGGATACTTCTTGCCTTTGAAAATAGGAAGTTTATTAAGCTGTGTGGGATGTTGTAGCGTTAAATTTAAAAAATAAAAACTTTCTGACAGCTCAAAATTCTTCAGTTTTACCCTGGGAAACTGGGATTATTCCCACCCCTCCAAATAAGCATAGAAGATGTTAGCTGAGATATTTAAAATTCCCTGATGCAAGTCAGAAAACTGGTGAGAGTAAATTAATGTGTTTTCATTTAATCTAAGAACTTCTTTTATCAGAAGTTGTCTTTAAAATTCCAGAAAAAAGCTTCACTGAAAATCGTTCCCTCCGCATTACAGAGGATGAATCAGAGGTAGTGCCTTGTTTTCATAAGCTAATGGCAGTATCAGGAAGAAAATGGATATACCCTGATGGTCAGTACAGCACTTCACTCTTTGGAGCATACCAGCCTTGCTGAGCATTGCTGATAACTGACCATGTGTGAAGCCTGGTGTTGGTATTTGTTGTAAATTAGTAACAGGAGTTCCAGTAAAAGTGGAAATTCCCAGCCTTGACCTGTGCGACTAATATTAGAGCTTTCTGCAGTTCCTCTTTGTCATTACAAATGACCAGATTATGGATATTTCTGAGTGTCTGCAATCACACTGTTGTCCTTGATAACTTTTTCAGTTAGGGGTTTTTGTATTTTTTTCCCCTCTGCAGTTAATTATTTAAGCCTCTGGTAAAATATGTGTTCCCTCCCTTATAGTTGCCTTAATGGTCTGTTTTGATAGTAAATATACAGTCTTGTGGCTTGGTAGTTTCCAAAACAGGGCATAGGCTAACTTGAAATGACTAGTGTTTCATGGAGCATGTTTCCTTGTGGGGTGAATGCTGTTTAGTTTTAGGAAGATTTCTATCTGAGGATGAACAGTTTTGTGTTTGTTTCAGTGGTGAGGTGAAAGTAGCCACACTGGGGAAGTCTAGGGTAAAGTGTTACAGTCTGGCAAGCAGTCTGACTTTTTTGGCTTTGCAGACAGTAATGATTTATTTTGTCTGAGTGCTTATCCGTGTTGGATGGGTTGAGTGCACAGCCATGCCTGGAGCTGGCTGAGTTGTGCTGGCACTGAGCTGGGTGAAAGGGAGATGGATGATCTGTGCAGGGGGGGAAGAGAATAGCTGATTAGGATCAGACCAGTGGGTGCCTAGTGGGGATTTTTACTGTAAGGTTTCTGTATGTAGGTGTTGGGGGTTTTTGACATTAATGTGATTTGTTTAGCTATTCTGGATGATTGGAGAAAGGCATGTAGGGTAAAAAGAAACTAGTACACGTTATAATCAGTGCAGAGATTTAAATTAATATTAAAATGGTTAATTTGGAATGAAATAGAGTGCGTATAATTTTTATACAAATCAAATTAACAGGAACCTTGATGGGAACAAAACAGATTAAGATGTTTGAAGTGTTTTTAAGTTCCTTTTTATAAGTTATGTTAATGTTATTGTATATATGCATAAATGGATTTAAAAATACAGCATTTGTGGAACGTGGTCGGTCTGTGCTGATGCAGGATATTAAGCTGATTGTATACCAGATACCAAGGCACATTATAGAGGATGTGCATTGTGGAAAATTTCCCAAAAGGAAAACTTGAGCTTGTCAGCTTCAAGATAAAAAGGTTTCGTTTCTCTTCCCTCTTCTTTTTTTTGTATATTTTTGGAGGGCCACTTCATTATACCTTTTTGTTTCAAGAGCAAGAGTTGTTCATGCTGTATGATTTTTATTAGTCTAATAGATTCGATGATATGGACCTAGTGCTCCTTGTCAGCATTACTAAGTATCAGATGAGGCCCTATTTAATTGTCTGATAGGCATCTCTGTTGCATAAGTGTAAAAAAAACTTTTTTTCCCTAGAAATTCCATTTTGTTTATTTTCAGATTTCCTTTCTTTATTATCTCATTGTCAGAGTTGCATAGCTTTACTGGTTGCTTCTAGTTTCTAGTGAAAGTTGGGCAGGCAGGTTCACCCCTCTTTCCTCTCAGCAGTTTTCTTTTACACTAACCACCTACCTTAGTGTAATGGGAAATTCAGGTTGGTTTTTTCTAAAAACTACTTATTTGCTTTTTGTGGGCAGCCATATAGACCTGGGTGTGGAAGATGAAGTAGGGCATTTCTTGGAATCTTTCCTATCTTGTTTCCTGTAAGTCAGGAACTTTGCATTTTTACATGCCTACTCTGAGATAGTGTCCATTTCAGGTCCTTAGTCTTTATTAAATGAGAATGATCTTTGCATTGCAGAAAGCTTTACTTTTGTTCTTAACTTTTGTTTGGGAAACTTTGAATTTGGTCAAACTTAGAAAATAGCTTACTGGTTGGTGCTCAGAAAGCACTTTGAGGAGCTGGAAAACAATGCCTCATATAAACTCAGAAGAAACGTTTTGCCCATCAGAACCAATTAGCCTGAAAAATATTATCTGGTGTCTAAATGAAATTACAGATGTGTAAGACATTCTTCATAAACAGAGTAGTTTTGCAGATAAGATGTTTTTTATCCTGCCCTCCTTTTTTTCTTTCTCCTTCTTTCTTCCCCCAGTAGCTTTTCTGGTGAAACACAACATACCCATTGACTGATAGCATTGTCTACAGTAACACTTTATGCATTCACTGGAAGAGATGCATAGTGTTTTGTTTGAAATTGCAAAACATGACACTGATCAAATTGAGGGGTTAAATTTATTTTTTTATTTGGTCTTCAGCTCTCTTTTACTCTCATAACTGTTAGGACAAGACCGAATGTTGGATTTATTCAGGGACATCCTCTTTAAAATGGAACAAAACCACTCAAAATTTTCCAAAGTAGTTGAAAAAGGAAATGATTTTACAAATGGTATTCTTAAGTCCATCTTCTGTGGTAGCTCTTTTCATGAAGGTTGGGAAATACCTGAATGCTAGGAGAAGAGTAGATGAGAGCTTCAGCCGCCACCTTCTTCAGGAGGTGGCAGGTTTGAAATCTGAGTGGGAGAAAGACTGGCAGCTTGTGTGGGATATGCAGGTCAGTGTGAGAGAAGGGCAAGTGGAGACTGAAGGAGGTATCTCAAGGGGATGGAGTTTAAGATGTGGTAACCACTCCAGCTGTTCTCTTCACAGCTCTGCTGCACTGTACCAGTGTGTGTCAATAATGAATTGCCTTGTGTGTATACAGGGTTTCATATTTGCTTTGCTAAGAAGGTGCACGGAGTGTCAAAAACTATAGTAGACTTCAGGCTGCTGTTATGATTTTTAAATGCTGTTGATGGCTTGTTTTGGTTCCTGGGGTTATATTAATCAAGGCTTGTCAAGGGTGAGTGAATTGGAGGGTTTGGGGTGATTTTGACGAAGCTTTAGAGACCTCTAAAAGCAGCATTTTCCAAGCAGAGATCATAACCTAGGCAGAGTTGCAGTCATTCTGAGTCCTGTCATGAATGTCATGGATACTGTCCTCCTTTGGTATTTTTTTCTAGTGCCAAGCCTGCCACTTTGGGAGTTGGGTGGGCATGGCCTTGATTCGGAGCAATGGGCAGGAAGAGTAATGCACTGTATGAAAATCTGATGCCTGCCACAAAGGTGGAATAGAAATTATGGCGTGTCCAGATTCTTGATCACTAGTACCTGAAAGGTGCCTGTGGCACTGTCCATGCGCAGCAGCCACAGCTGTGTGCTGGGGATGCTGTAGGTTGTGTAATGAGCTCTCAGTGGGCTGTAGTACTGGGAATTCAAGATTCTGTGAGGAATTCTGTGAGGAGAAGCACCAGTCAGTTGCATTGCAGTGAGTCAGTTCAGGCGCTTATTTCTGCTTTCCTCTTTTCCATCACTAATGGACCAGTTCTGTTTTAGCTCTTTATTCTAAAAGTCGCCAGGGGCGACTTTGAAAGATCTAGTTCTAATGAGTATATTTTAAGGAAAGCACTGACAGAAGCTGTTAGTATTGTCACAAGGACTGTTGACCTCTAGAGAGGTTTTTCACTGTATTTTCCCCACCCCCCCTTCCAGAAGACGGATCAATGTTTCCATTAGTGGGTTTTTTTGTTGTTTTAAGGTACTACATTCATACTAAAGAAAGCTTACTTAACAGATTTTGTCATCAAAACAAATAGACTGTGAATCTGAAGACGGAAGTCTCTGATGCAATATGAGTAGAAATGGGGGTGCCAGTGCATGCTTGCTAGTTCTTGTCTATTGAAGCAGATGATTTGGGTACCCTGTGATATGCACACATACAGGAAGGTCATTGAGTCAGTAAAGTAAAAGGTCAGGGATGTGGCTCATTTGCAAGTCTGGAATCAGGTACAATTATGGTAAGAATATGCCATTTCAGCATAGAGGGCTGCTTTGCAAAGATTTGTACCTTGGGCTAACTATACGTGTTGTGTGTGCGATGTGACTGTAATGTTTTGTGATTGCTACAGCAGTTTTTGATCAGGACTGAGGCTTGTTAGTCAAAAATAATCTTCCTTTGCATATGCAAATTTTCATTAGTCTAAACAAAACACATAATTTGTTATATGCATATATTCACTTGATAAGTCCCTGTATGTTTTCATATGTAGTCAGGACTGAATCCTGAAAGTTTCACATACAATAAATGTCTCTTGCTGTGGAAAGCATGAACTACTACTAGTTGTCTTACAGACCTGTGGGTTTGGGGGAATGGGAAACCACAGCATCCTCACTGAGTTGAAAGCAAAATGTGAATCTCCTACTATCCTATTTTGGAAGTATTAAGGAAATCTGTGTACATACATGTATGATAGACACAGTTTGGAAGACAGTATTTTGAAATGTTTAACTGGAAAGTGTTGGTCACGTAATTTGAGAAACAGACCCTTCTCAGGGGTCTCAGACTAGGCATTCTAAACTTGGAGCTGGTTTTAATGTTTTATTAAAAGAAAGGGTGGGTAGGGTGAAATGCCTTGCTCAAATTCCCAAATGTTCTGTGTATTTATGTTATAGCCTAAAAAAATATATACGAATAACAGATGAACATAAAAGGTGGAATGAACAATCTCTGAAATTCCAGCGTTATATTAATAACTTAATGTGCTAAGTGTTTACTTATGTAAACTACTGCTGTGAGATCATGTAACCTTTACACATTTGTGATGACTCACTGTTGTCTGTATTTTCTATGCATAATTCTTCTTGCGCACGTGACAAAGTTTTTAGCATCAGCAAGATAAATGTACTGCTCCCTCCCTTAGGTACCTTGTAACTGAGAAGTTCATGTACTAG
>VWZG01009039.1:26925-63373 GCA_013396735.1 Grallaria varia
ACTAGAGAGAAGGCCCATTAGATAATTAGTTTTTCATTTTGTGGTATGTGTCAGTGATTAACTGGAACTGTTTTAGTGACACTTGACCCTCAGCCCAAAAAGTCCATCTTTGCTCTCGTTAAGCAAAGTCAGTGCTATTAGATGGTAATTTAGCAGAAAATTCTGTTAGAATTCCTTAGGCATATTTCTCACTTGAGCTGTGCTTTAAGAAGTCTTCTAAAAAGGAAAAACTCTTGTTGCTCTAGGGCTAAGTTGGTAAGATTATAGGTATCTCCTTAAGATTTCTCTCAGAAGAAATCTGGGCATCTGGAAAATGTCCTGGCATGAGCAGTTTGCAGACACATTGCAGAAGGAGCTGCTGGGTGACACTTGGAGAGTACCAGGTGGTGTGGGTTGTGCAAGAACAGCTGTGGAATAGCAGCTAGGAGATAACCTTGGACAAAATGAAAAAGAATAACAAGTTTATATGAGAACAAATGGTTTTATAAAGCAGGAGCAGTGGACTGTGAAATTGTTATTTGTTGCATTATAATACATTATGATCTGAGGTTTTATTTTATCCTAAGCTTCATCTTGAAAACATGATTCAGTATCTTGTTTCTACGTTTAGATGTATGGTGCTTAGAAACAAAACAACTTGTCAATGTTCTTTGTTTCTCCCTGTTCCTTCTCTCCCCAGTAAACAGGAGGAAAAACTTTCTTATCCTTGAGATTATTATATAATTGAGGAGTGTGAGGTAGAATAATCTTAGTTACCAAGTTATTAATGCCAAGTGTGTGGTTTTCAAAGAGTTGTAAGGAATTCTGATATTAAATTAATTTTTAAAAAGATCAAGTTAGCAAGTGATTTATTTGTCTGTAGAGGCTGGCTACATCTTAATGTTGTGGGTTTCTTTTCTTTATGCGTAGTTTGAAAAAGAGAAGGCAAGTCAAACAAAACACAGAGACTGTCTCTGCCAATTCCTCTGGATCTCCTGTTTCCAAAACACCTTCAGAGAAAGATGATGAAAGTAAAGTTATTTTGGAGCAAATCAGTTCCTCTGGAGACAACTGTAAATTTCCTGGGGAAAAGGAAACTGCACCAGATAAGGAAAAGAAAAAGAAAAAATACAATCAACTGAAAGACATCAGACGCACAGAACTTAAAAGATACTATAGTACTGGTGAGTTATGGTAATGCTATAGTATTTTCAAATATGTTTGTTTTGATAGCTTGTTAATGTACTTTTCTCATTTTCTGCAGACCTTTCTTAAAGGGATAATTGACTTTGGATATCCTTCCTGTAAAAGCAAATAGAATGATCTAGTTGTAAATATCATCTGCTTCTAACTTAATCCTTGCAGTTCTCAAAACGAAAATCTATTTCTTGCTTCTCAGTTCTAAAACTCAATGTTGTTATCGGCATCAGTTAGTTTATTATTGCATTTTATTTTAATTATTTTTAAGATTTGTCTTCAATGTTTTATGGTATATGAGTTGAGTTTTTTGGTAGCGTTATTTGTTTCATGTACACTGTTTAAGACTTGTCTTAATTCATGTTCATGTTTGTCTGTTGAATTGTGAGGAAGTAAGTAAATTAACTAAGTATTTTTAAACAAGATGTCACAGGGTTTTTGTGTTGGAAAGCTTGCTTCTTCCTCATCCCCTCAGCTGTAAAAGTAACTCCGTTAATTTTAAATTCCTTTTTAGATTTATTTTCACAAGTAATTCAGAAAAAAAAAGGAATTCTGCATAAATATATGAGATGAGTCACATACACATCTGTTTGCAGTTCTGGATTGTAATTTGTTAGATACTCCAAGTAATTTTAGATATGATTTGTGAAATACTTCTTGTTCCAAATTTTCTCTTGGTATTTTGTGGGAATGAATTCTTAGATTTGGAGAACTCTGATTCCATCTTTTAAAAAATCATTTTTTAAAGAGAAGGAAGGGAACAGAAAATTGTAGCTATCCTCAAAGCGGACTTCTTTACTTCTCACACAGTGAGTACGTGACTCCTAAGGAGGAGTCCTCTGCAGGAGAAAAAAAACAGAAATCTGCAGCAAAAATGTTGTGCACTGACTGGTGCATGCAGACTAACCCACAACTGAAGACTGTCTTTTTTGACATAAAGATGATGAACCTGGGAGTAATGTTTCTTGGGAAGCTCAGGAGTTTACAGTGATTTATTGATCAGCCTGTCATTTTTGACAGATTTCAATGTGATGAGATCAATAATTTGGAAACTAAAAGAAAACTTTCTTCTCTTTATCTGAAGTTCTGACCACACAATTCTTGAAATAAAATTTGTAGAGCAAAAACTGGAGAACTGTTAATGCATGGACATGTAAATGTTTTCTGTTTTGGTAGCGTGCTGGTTGAAAACCAAACACACCAAAATATAAACTTCTGTTGCATTTCTAGTAAAGTGCTTCTGCTGGAAGCTGTCATTTATTGTTGATTTGTACCTGGAGGAATTTGGGGTTTTGTAAGGTAACTGAATTTTTTTTTCTCTAGTGTATAAGGAGTTTAATTAAAATAAGCGGCAACAATTGGCACTTAGGGTGATGAGATGGGGGACGATGGGGTCCCTCCCTGTCACTTTTAAGAGTGTGGCGGGGCTGGCAAAGGCAATGTAAGGCCCTCTGAGTTGTCTTTGACTTGTGATCCAACAGTCAGTACAAACTCAGCTTTTACTAACATTTGTTTTGCAAATGTTCCCATGTTTCATGCAGACTGGCATTGTTATAGGGGGACTTGAAATGCTACTGGCCATCATGTAGGTGTGCAGAGCTTCTGGGTTCTGCAGAAATACAGAATTTCTGTTGAGAAATAAAATAATTTAGTGCTGCTGTAGAGCTGAGCACAGACCCAAATGACAAAAATTCAGAGAGAGAGAGAGAGAGAAAAACCCCTTTCTTGTTTAAATGCCTCCTGTTGGTTGTTCCTAAAGAAAGATGTTTACCCAACTGGAGCATCAGACTGTGGAATTGAAAGTTTAAACAGATACAGAAAACAGTTGATATTGAAACAGGGGCAACAGCTCCATGTTCCCTGTGCAACTTTCAAAATGAAGTAATTTCAGTAGAATTGTTAGTTGCCATAGTGTTAGATAGACTAACATGTCTCGTACCAGCCTTCATCCACTGCAGCTATAGCTCACAGTGGTTACCTGCTTACTGTTTATTACTGCTGCTCTCCTGAAAGCTGCCACCTTTGCTAGCATCCTGACTAGTTTCTGAGAGCTGTCTCTACACCCACAGCAGTTTGTAAGAGCTGGACTTGTTTAAGTGGCTAGCCTGTTTACCTGCATGTAGCACGGCAGAATGCAAAACCATCTGTCTTGCTGAGCTGAATTCTGCCAGAAGGTGTATATTCAGCAGTTCTCTGCTGGAAGATGTGTTAGCTGGTGTGGTGGGGAGGTACTGCCAAATCTGTAAAGGCTTTATCTTTTTATCATTGATGTATTTTCATATGAAAGTTGTCGAGAGGGATTATCTATGCATATACATCTATCTTCATTATTTAACATTAGGGGTCTCATTTTCCCCCCCTCCATGTTGTTTTTTTTTTTTTTTTTGCCTTCTGACATGTCCCTTTATTGATGTTTCTGAGGTATTCTGACTAAAATGTGCTTGCTCTCTTTCTCTCTCTCTCTTTCTCTCTCTTTCTCTCTCTCTCTTTCTCTCTCTCTCTTTCTCTCTCTCTCTCTCTCTCTCTCTCTCTCTCTTGTTTTTTTTTTAATGCTTTCCACATTGCATCAAAATGCTAAAGTTTTCCTTGTCTGAAGAAAAATTTATTAGTTATAGCAACAGTCTTCCATATTCTCATGATGCACACATAATTTATTTTGTGGATTAATGGAGGTCCTGTCATAATTTAGTCTGAGTCTAGAAGAGTCATGTCTGTCAGTCTAACAGAATGAAGATCACTGTCCTCTGAATAATTTCCCTTTCATATTTTACAGGATGACAAATCCTTCTTTATTTATTGTTCTAAGAGATGGGGGAAGGAACATCGCATCTCACTATAATTTGTTCCTTGCACACCATGTCCCTTCATTACAAACTTGTGCATGTGTTTGCCTTTATGAATTTGGAAATGCTGACTGCGACATCCTGACTTCCACTTTGAATTGCTATGGGTTTTAATAGATATCATGCAGGCATGATACTGTAAGGAGGATTTTGTTGACTTAGTAAATCCCTCTTCTCCGGTGAAAAGACTGTAAAGCAACTTCTGAAGGCTGTGCAGAATTGGAGGTGGGGGCTATCCCAGAGTATTCAAAAGACTTTTATTGTTTGAGGGAGGTGGAAGTGCAGTGGAGCGAGAAGCCTGGTATCCAGGTGCAGCGTTGTGTCAGTGCCTGCAGCCGGTGGGTGGCACCGCCGAGCTGAGCAGGAAGAAGTGCACGTGGGTATCCTCTAGAAAGGGATCCTCTAGCATTCATGTCCCAGCCAGACTGTTCTGTACAGCATATCTGCTAGCGCTGTGGTGGCACCGTTACAAATAACCTGGTGGTACACAGTATTGATCATTTTTCTTAAGGCACTGCTAAATCAATGAACAGGTCCTACTGCTTAGGTCCTGCTGGTCCTAAAGTTTCTCCGCTATAGCCTCATATTTTCCTTTTTTTTTCAGCACTTGAATTATTCTTCAGTGGCACTATAGTTCTGGAATAATTTGTACCATTCAATCTCCAAATCTCATGCAATAAGATAGTGCTTTGCAGATACAGCCCTTGTTTTCTTGTCCTAAAACAACAGAGGCGCTAATACTGCTTGCTGTTTGTTCCTGAAAACCAGTGGAAATAACGCTCCTTTGTCCTTATTTTTGCCTCATTTCTTGGTTTATGTGGAAGTCTGCATTTTAACTTTTTCTTACCCTTTCTGCTGTTGTTGCTGCAATAAGCCACTTTCAGACTTCCAAGGATATGTCTGTCTGACACAGTGGAGTGGTTGCGTAGGCACTCTGGCTGCCATACTCTGTGCACAGGATGCTCTCCCTTTCTTCTTGGGATAACCTAGTTGACCTACTTCTGCAAGCGTGGCTGCTTGGGGCAGGAGCAATTTCTCTGGGAAGCCTATTTTTGTTGGAAGATGTTGACTTGACTCCTGTGATATTAGGAAACCATGATTCCTGTCAGGAACTGCTAAATTGGGTGAAAATGTTTGTTTGTGTTTTGCCACTGAAGACATTGAAACAGGAAAAAATGCTACCTGAAAGCAAGCAGTGTAACAGTGGTCAAACACAACATTGAATTGCATCCATATACTTATTCCAGCATGAAGTAATGTGTCATTCTATCAGATGTGCATAATATTCCTAGATTCCGTTGATTTTGCTTGAAAACATAAGCAGTCAACATGTGGGAAATTGGTCTCCATTAAAGAATACATTATAAAGAAAAGTTTGGTTTATGTGACTTGTCCCACATCAGTTACTTTTGTCAACAAAACAAAATCCCATTGACTAGTTTACCATTCTACTCATAAAGCCATCCTTTCTTGTTCATTACATGGTATTCAATTTCTGCAGGGAGTGGGAGGTGAGACTAACAAAACCTCTCCTTATTGCAGCTCTGATTTCTATCCAAAACAAGGTGGAGTCCTAAACACTATAAGAAGGAAAATGGTACGTGCTCATTTAATGAGCTGGCGTATCGTAAATTAAGCAGGAGGTGCCAGAGGCAGAAAACAGATGCCTTTCTTTGACTTGTCCTCCCTGCCATCACTCATGCAGGGGGAAATACAGGAGCAGTGCAGCATGTGTGCAGTTACCAAGGCTCTGAAAGTTCTGGGTAGCTGGCCAAGAACAAATTTTAGTAAAGCAGAGAGGGCATAGCAATTTTCATCACTCATAATGTGGTGAGGTTTGCCCTGACTGGCACAGAAACAGCAGAGGCAGCTCCAATGATACCAGCAAGTACTTACTCTGTTTCAAAGTTGGAAATTACTTGCCATGCAGTGAAAATGTATAGAGAATTTAAATTTGATAAAATTATGAGGCACTTGCTGAATGCACATCACCTAATAGTTAGGTGTGCTAAATAGGCTTAATCTGAAGTGGGCTTTTCAATATAGATTGAGTTGAAAATTCTGCTGAGTCCTGGCTTTGTCTTTTGAATTACCTGGTACAAAACAGTAGGAAGCACTTGAAGGCCTAATTAAGGTGCTAGTCATAAAAAGGTAGAAGGAATTTAAAAAAAAGAGAAAATCCATATAAATTCTTCCTGGTAATTAGTTAACTGTAATCAGCCCTAATCTCTAGGACCTTGATTTGGTCAGCCCTATTCATGTAGCAAAGTACTTTCTATTCTAAGTAATCCAAGTAATTTTAAAACTGGCCTACTCAGTGTTGTGTTGTTGCTTAATACAACCATAAGAGAAATAGGATCTGAATTTTTCCAAGTTCTGAGAGCTTGCCATAGCAAGCTGTGTTTCAGTTTGGCTTCGAACAGCAAAAATGAGAGTAAATACAAAAAGGAGTGAAAAGCAAAACAATTAGTTTCTTCCAGAATCAAGATCTTTAATAAAACTGAACCATCATAAGACAAAATATGTATGGTTCTAATTGCCTGTGTAGAATTACAAGAGGGTTGGAATAACTTGCATATGAGTATAAACTGGATGTAATGGGCAGTGGTTGGTTGGGAAGCTTCAGGAGCTGGTTTATTAGTATTGGTTATAGAAACCATGTGGAAAGAATGAAGTGGACAAATGACTGAAAGACAGCTGTTTTCAGATGACTTATTTTGGAACAATAACAAATGACCATGAGTCGCAGGGGATCAGTGTTAAGCCCACCAGGTTATATTCAAGCTGTGTTGTTAATAGATGTTGACTAGAAACAGTTGCACAGAGAAGGAATGCCTTTGTCCACAGTCAGGAGAATTTGGTCTGAGCAATAAGTACCAGTAATAATGCTGTTAACATTTAAGCTCTAAAAATTTGGATGGAAACATCCTAACACTGGCAAGTCCCCCAGATGTGGAATCCTCTTAAAATTCTCATCTTGATGGACAAGCTCCTGTTTGTTGTAAAACTAAGTAAAAAGATGCAAATAATTTAAACTTGGTGTTTTTTATGTAATAAGTAAGTATAGCCTGTCAACACACTACTATCTAATCTTAAATCAGAAGACTGAGCTGTTTTTAAGTATGCTGTTAGAAGAAAGTGAAGCTATATGGCTATATAAAACCAAATTGTAAACTTACCCATCGATAGTGATGTGACGCATGTTTCAAGCATGAAGCGAGGGAATCGAAAAGGGAGGGTAGAGGACAGAGCATGAAACCTGTATCCAGCAACATAAAGACAGGGATTTCCTAACTTTCTTAAGAACAAAGGAGAAACGAACAATAATTTTAGCTTAGTATGTGATGCTAGCAGTTAAATTTTCAGTAATTTTCTGGTGTACTTCTGGACAGCAAGAAAGAGGAAAGGACATAGAGGGGAATTTATCTGTTTATATTCTCTGGTGTTATTTTCTCCACTCAAACAGAAATGGAGGTAGCGAGTAGCTTAAAAGGTACTTGAAAGTTTTATACAAGTGACTAACAGGAATTGCAGTGTGACTGCTGCTGTACCACTGTGTCCAAGCTTGGTGTCTGATTCTAGGGTGAAGAAGTGCTAGAGAGGCTGTAGGAAAGCCCATGATTTTTCAGACCAGAGCCCGTTTAGTGTAGCGTATGTTCTCCCACAAAGGCCACACCTGGATGTCTGGGAAAGATTAAGAACACAGTGAATTTTGTAAAAGTATCCACTCTAATGTTCTCCTGTCCTCTGATAGTTTTCAACTGTTGGATATCGTCTGAGCTGCTCGTAGTTAGTGCATTTAGGGTGCTCTACCATATGCTTACCTTGTCTTTCCTTGTGCCTGTGCAGGTTTCTACAGGATCTTTTGGTGAAGAAAGTTCAGGTTTGCCTGCATTTGCGTGAAGGCAGTCTTGCTCCTGCTAGCTTTGATGGGTGGCCACAGGCTAGGATGTGGAGAGAAACGAGATGATGAGAAATCAGGGATACCTTTTTAACAGTGGCAGTAATTATTGAAGCAGAAAAATAAAAAAGTTTCTGTCACAGAGGAAAAATACCGGGATTTTGTATTTTACAAAGTTACATTCCACTGTAGTAGTTATTCAAAGTAAGGTTTAATATAGTGGCATCTTCTGATCTATTCTGCAAAGGTCAGACTAGGGAATCACAAGGCATGGTGTTTGGTTAGCTGAAACTCCTCTCACTGCTGAAAGACCCAGGTGCGTTTCCAAGGGCTGTCTGTTTTCCCAGGGCCTTTTCAGGAAGAGTGGGCACTTACGTTCTTAATTATATTTAAATTCAAATGCACTTAGCATCTCTGAAAAGTGGTCCCTGGAGGAAGGGAGAAAAGCTGTTGAGTACATGGTGAGACTGTGACAGGTGTGCATGTACAGGAGGTGAAAAGGAAGCATGTCTGGAAAATTAATGAAGAGTTGTCATATTTCTGCCAGGGCTAATGAAGGGAAATATGTCTATGGTTATCAAGTCCTTCACTTCCAGGATCCACTAGCTCATCATGCTTGACATAGTCTGACTTTCCTAGGTTGTGCCAGCGACCTGTTTGGTCTTGTGCTTGCTGAGCCTGGGTGCCCTGTGAAGTTACAGTTTTGAGTGCCCGCAGGGGATGTGCAGGTCTTTGGAGGCAATTTTGTTAGCATGTCTTGTGCTGGAGGAATGAGTTGGATTCACACAGTTCTTTCTCTTCAATGTTGTCTGGGAGGGCTGTCAACCAGGCAGATGGGATCTTTTGTCTCTTTGCCCACCCGGGTTTCCAGGACCTGTGCCGTGAATGCCTGCGAAGCAGTCCTCTGCAGCACCCAAGGATATCAGTTCTCTCCCCTGTCTAGTGTCTCCCTGTAGCTCTCTTGGGATCTCTGACCTTAAGGAACAGGCAGAATATTCTCCTTTTAGTTTCATACATTCCTCTTTAAGACACAAATATTCATCAGCCAAGTACATAAGGAGCAGAAGATAGTGCATTTGAAATCATATAGCACATCTTTTGGTCTCCAAGCAGAGGCGTGAAGGAGTCATTCTTCGGGTGTCTGCAAAACTCAAACCTGGTATCCTCAAGGCAGAATTTTGATTTATCTTCTCCCCTTTCTTGTATTGTGCTCAAAATACACTGCTGAAAGTTAACATAAATGCTCTGAAAAGCAGAACTCTCTTCACCTCATTTAAATAATAATACAAAGCTAAGCCAGATCTTTTTGATTTGGTAACACACTTGCTCCCAGCTTTCCATACTGACATTTCCTAATGTCTCATCAGTCTGTTACAATGTCTCTGATGAGACTTGTTGGGTCACGCTTGGGATCAGTAACATGCATAAACAGTTGCTCTTTTCTATGGCTTCTGAGATCTGTATGATGAAGTGCTGGCAGTCAGAAACACATCAGATGCTGATGTCATCTCCAGACAGAATTAGGCAATGCGTTCTGTATCTGTAGGGTCTTTGTGATTTTTGTCTTTTATTTTCAACCTATGACCTTGTAATAACCAATCAATAGGCAAGGCAGTACAGCACATGCTTTGAAGCCCCAAAATACTGGTTGACTTAAATGGCTTAGCCTTCCTAGGGAAGCTGTTGTGTGTTCAAGCAGCAAAATAAACTAAGAAAGACAGCATGTGTAGTATTATTAACAGTTTTCTAAAATGCCCGTATTTTGTCTTGTGATGCCTAGGTATTCCTTCCCTCAGCCCTGCTTTGTTGACAGGCTCATTTTCCTCACTCTGTATTGTCTTTTGATTACCTGATATAGTGGACAGTCAGAAACTTTATGGTGATACTTTTGTGATAAGTTGTGCTGGTTTTAAAAGTAAACCGGCAGGAGAAATGAATCCAACTCAAAAGAGTTTAGAAGTCAGAACTACAATTTAATAAAAAGATTACAATGGATACACTGATACAAAGGAAAATTGGTTTCAGCCCTCAAAACCCAGTTGTACAACCCAGCCCCCTGGGGCACAAACAGTATGGTGCTCACCAGCCCCTGTGCTGAGCACCACGTGGTCCCCTGAGTACAAAGCAAAAAGAAAAGAAAAAGGAAAACCTGTTTTCCTTCCAGAAGGTTGGTGGTCGCAGTCTGGTTGAGAGCGGTAGTTGCAGTCCTGTTGAGGTTCTGGTCCTCCTCTCAGTCTGACGAGTGAGTGAGTGCCTCAAGTTCCAAAACCCCAAGCTTATATATGCTTCAGTTCAGATAGGAACACCCAGTACCTCTCCCAGGGTGAGGGTTTTCACAATGGGCAATTTACTCAGTGAGTCACAGGATATTTTTGGTCTACTTGATAGCCCATTAGCAGACATGACCCCTCAGGTTGGATGTGAAGGTGTTAATGACTCCTGGAGGGGAGTTATCACACCTGAATCATTGGTGTGAAAACAGGGAACCTTCTTATCTCTGTTTTTTCCCATGCACACAGTCCATAGCCTGAGGTGCCAGGTGTGTCCTGGGCAGCTGTTGCAAACAATGCATCGTTAACAGTTCATGATAAATGGCAGAGAGGGTATGGAATACACAGTTCCAGTTACATTCCCACAGTGATAAACTGGTCCCAGCCACTATAACTAGGACATAAGTTCATTTAGGTAGTGACACTTACCTGAACAGGATTCACAAGTAATGCTGTCAGACCACAAAGACCAGTAGGCAGCTTCTTGTCCATCCATCTTCAAAATGCTCTTCAGCCTACTTACATCCAAATTAAGTACAAATTCACTGAATCCACTTTTTCTACATTCCCTCGTCTTTCGAAATAATGACCAACCCTTTTTACCTGCACCTTTGTATAAGAAACTTGTAACTAGTTCTGATTATCACCACATCCATCCCTGAGTGCACTGCCATAAGTAGTTAAAGTCAATCTAAGGCTTCCCTGCTGCTACTAAAAGAGGATGTGCTGCTCATCTTCCCCTGAGACCAGCTGAGTGGTGCCAGTTCCAGCCTTCAGCTGTCACCAGCCCAGAGAGGCAGGACCTGTTTTCCCTCAGTTGGCATCTAGCCACTGTGGCCTGGTGGCAGGAACATGTGGAGGAAGAAGGTTGGTGGAGTTCCCACTTTCAGCAACAGCATCATCGTAGGTTGGTTTAAGCTGCTTGTGAAGCTGTGTCCAAATTCAGTACTGCTTCAACAGGACTGATGTTGATTTTGCTTTCAGGGGTAGCTGTACAGAGTCATTTGCATTGTCTTTGTTACCATCAGGGTAAATTCACTGAAGATATTAAAGTTAGATATGTGAAAGGTTGATTTTTAACCATTGATTAGTCTGAAAAGTCTACCTGCTGTTTTTTCCCCAAAAAAAAAAAAAAAAAAACCAAAACCCAACAAAACCCCACAAAACAAAAAAAAAAACAAACCCACAAAAAAACCTGAAGAATGTGTGCTGTAAATCAGATGTTGGAATTTTCAGAGTTTTGTGATGGAAGTCTTTTCTTTTTCTTATTCCCACCATTTTATTTCTTAACTTAATCTGAATTAACTCCATCCACTCAGAGGCCTGAGAGACGCAATGTGAAAACTTTCCTTCCTGTAGCTGGATTTCCTTCAGTAACTGAAAACAGGATGTAGAATTTACTAAGAATTCACAATTAGGTACCAAGTGTCTGGGCAGCCCAGGCAATTAACATAAAATAAGAACAACCTTTCTCTCTGATCTAAGGATATGTGTGGCTTTCTTCTTGCAGTTCACAGTAACACAGTGTATTTTTGTAGTGCATTCAAAGATCAATATACTTCATCTAGGCTGTGTGGGTTGATCCAGTTTGTAAGTTGATAGCACAAACATCTGCATGGGGTATACATGTGCAGGGGACCAACTTAGCCAGAAAAGCTCTTTCACATCCAGTGAATAATGGAGGGAAACAGTATTCAAGAGAGCACTTACCAGATACTTTATTACTGTCTTTATCAAACTGAAAATGTAGGCTTTCCCCCACCCCCTACCCCGATTTTAAAGAAAAACAGGGAAATTAGTTTGTTCTTTTCTTCCCCCCCTCACTCCCCCATGTACTTCACCTTGCTATTTCTTGGAGGTGTAGGCTTCTTCTGTTTTAAGTGCATGGTCACTGTTGCTATGTGATAAGACATGAGACCTCACTGGCTGATAAATCTGTCAAAGTACAAAATTCCTTTTGTCCTGCAGCTCCAATTGGCTTTTTCAGTGCACCCATGAGGGCCTTTCTTCCTACACAAATAAACAAGGAGAGCAGGATATTGTAGAGGCAGACTGTCAAACACAGGGATTTTGGCATAGTTTGAATGGTCTTGAACTAGAGACTGGAAGAAATGATGACATGATATGAACAGCTTCAACTTGAGTCTGTGCATCTCTTATGTAGGAGTAAAGCTGAAACTCTGGATGGGAATGAAGTTTCTGGTTACTGAATCTGAATTGTCTTGCTCAAGGTGGTGTTTCTGTGGTGGATTGACTTAACACTGTCTATTTGTATACTGCTCATCATGCTAGTGGGAAACTCAACCGTAGTGTTGCCAAACAGACTGGAGGATACAATAATGCAGTTTGGGGGTTCTTGTGTCCATACCCCGTGTACTCAGCAAGTTGGTTGCAGCCTCTGCTGAAGTTTCTATTGAAGTATCTTTGCTTTGACTGCTATTCATGCTTCTTAGGTTGAAGATTAGATTGGAGATAGCATGTATACCTATATGCTGTGTAATTACTTTCCTGGTATCTGTAGACCTCATGGATTGTAACTGTTTAATCTGCCCTTAGGCAGGAGTTATCCATGGCTTGCAGGCTATTTTTTGTGTGGCTGGCAAACGTCATTCACAAACTTTGCTCTGAAGAGGGATAAAGTATTTGGCTGAAGGCATGATATTTGGCTGCTGACAACAGTTAACATAAGGTGGTGTTGATGTGAAGCAGGACTTCAGTCAGTCTTGTGGATAGATCAGGTGAACAACATACTCATTAGTTGTAAAATAAAAGTAGGTCAGGAAGAGCCCACAGTTTTGATGGCACCACCATGTAGTTGCCCAGAGTGTGTGGGAACAAGCTCCTGTCACAGAAATGATGATCACTTCCTATTGTTACTGCACGTCAGTATTTCACTGTGACTATGCAGGGCCACAATAAATACATGTTTATAAGTATTTCCACAATAAGTATCGTTAGATCATCTATGTAAAATGCAGGAGAACACTTCCAAATATTTTCCCATTTGCAGTTTTCTGTGGGTTTCCATTTCAGTATTACACTTAAAATTTTCTGTAACAGATCTCCTTTCACCACTTTCACATCTTTCATCAGTTTCATCAGTTTCACCATTGCTTTGTCTATGTGTAGGAGGTACAGAATGACACCTGGCTGTGGAATGGAATGCTAAAATTATCACGTGTCTTTGTGTCCAGGCATCAGTGGGAATTCAAGACAACCTTCAGAAAAGGAATTATGATAACATGTATCAGACATCCAACTGATACTGAAGAGAGAAAACCATTGTCCTTTTCTAATGAAAAGAAGAAAACGAGGACCTGAATCTACCACCCAACTGCTTCAGCTGTGGTGGAGTGTCTTGAAAAATCAGTCCCTACGCACTGACATATTCCCATTTCCTCATTCTCCCCCATCCTTCCCTTCCCCTTCTTACACTCAGTGCTTGAGACCAAGCTTGGTTAAATGGCACCTTGCCCTGGGAGGATTTAGGCAAGTTGGAAAAGAGTGAAAGTTCATAAATTAGAGTAGGATGAGCAGAAACTAATGCTAGGAAGCTATTTACTGGTTTAAAACATAATCCAAAAAAATTATGCTTCCCAGAAGTGAGGAATTGAAACATGGTTTTATATGATAATATGGGTAGATCCAAATTGTACACTGTTGAATTTTGAAATAGTATTGCACAGACTGAAACCGCACATATGAATGTGGTGTGCATGGTGAAGAGCACTCTACAAAAGGTAGGAAAAGGGCATATGAGCACAATGAACTCTGCTGCTAGGACATGTAACTTGTCATTCCATGATGCTTATATTATTGGTATATTCAAGGAGCTGCTTGTATTTTGGATCTTGGTCTCTGTTACAGTAGCAAGTGTATAATTACTTAGAGATAGTAATTGTTGTATAATTTCTTAGAGAGACTAAACTGATCAAGATCCATTTTAAAACTAATGAGAGCTTCCCTGCCTCATATTTGTCAATCCTCCTTACTGTTCTCCTGTCAATGAATTGCCTGATCTATGCCATCTGAATATTTCTGGTTGTCCCTCACAATCTTAAAGAATAATAAAGAGATTTCATGTGTCTAAAATGGTTTTCTATTTAAAATTTCTTTCTTAAAGTGGCCCACGCTTGATGTAGCCTAAATTCATGTCTAGTGGCTGTAGTTTTCTTAGGTGGTAGTTCCAAGTACAGCTGAGCACTATGAAGAGCTTGATGTTCCACAGGGTGAATTAACACTTTGCTGCTGCTGAATGGGAAGGTCTTGTGCTTCCTTTCCATGCTTGGAACAATGTTTTTTCCCCTTCCTCTGAACTGACACTGCCATTTATCAGACCACAAGATAAGTCAATTCAGTAGATGAACAGAGAAAAAAATTAAGATAATTCATTATTTTAATTAGTTGTGTAGTCTCTCCATGGGATCAGATGAGAGCCATAGTCCAGGGTAGAAAGAGATGCAAGGAGAGAATAGCTTCTCTCCTCTTAGCATCTGTCAATTTGGTTTGTGAAACCATGCCCCTTTGTCTGTCCTGAAGAAATAGGTGTGATTAGCAGTGATGATTAATATGAGATTGAAGGAATCCAGAGCACGAAAGCCATGCATTACTTTGTGATCTAACTTTATAAATATTTTGGAACTTCTACCCTAAATATCTTTGTATAATTGTAGTGTATTACTCAAAACCTGTTTTTCTGCCATAAGCTATTCTTAAAAGTAGACTACTGAACTGATTTTCTAGGCCACTGCACCTTTGATGAAGTCAATTCAGTAGCTGTGTGGGTTTGTTCCTGTTGAATCCAGTAAATCGCAATCAAATGATTCTTGATATGCGATTCTTTCATTTTCTTTCAAGTATTTGCATATGGGGGAGTTTGGTTTGTCCTGTAAATGCTTTCCTCTGAGTAAGCAGTGTTGGCTCTGATTCTGAGTGCAAGGAATTATGCTGTTTCTTTTAGTTAAGTAATATACTCTAAATACCCTCCAAGAGCTGTTTACATTTCTTCCCCTCCCCGCCCCCAAAGTATTTTTCTTTTGTGTAAGGTTTAGGTTTTTAATTCCTATGCCACTATTTCTGCCTTTCATTTGTATAGCTGCCTTGAACAAATACTAATTTGGGAACAGTATATTTCATACAAATTTAAAAATACTAACCTGATGATATGATACGAAGTAAGACTACCTCTGCAGCGAAGCTCTTTGTCCTGCTGCCATCATACATTCTTGGACAAGTCACAGTGGTCTGCAGATGTACAGCTTGTGTTTAACTTCAGGCATCTGAGCAGTCCCTTTTGGTTTTGACAGTACTCTTTACCTGTGTCTGGTGCTTGAACAAACATTTTCTCTTACTACGGTATGGCAGTGTGAACTGTCAATTCCAATAAATTAAGGAACAAAACTTCAGTATGCTCTACTGGAAAATGTTCAAGAGAGATGCACTTGCTTCAGAGCCCTAAATTGCTCTTGTCAAACCTGACTCTGGCACTTTTGCCAATCCTGTACAAAATGAAGCTGTGATTGGTATCGACATCAGTTACACCTCCTCCAAGAGTAAAGCCATGTATGGTTTAATAATACAATTAACAACTGTTAGGTTCTTTTGCTCAGTATGTATTTCACCGTTGTGTAAGGAGGTGTTCGGTTGTCTCTGCAAGAACCTTGCATACGGAAGCATGCCAGTGGCATCATGGGAACTTGACTTAAAAACTGTTACCAACTGTTCCCCAAAATGTGACTTGCAGAAGTGAGATTGTTTTCTCTTACCTGTTTTTCTTGTGCATCTTGGAATGCAAACCACTCTCTCCTTTGGAGAGATACTTAGGATAATTCCATTTCTGTACATTACATTTCCTAGGGACAAGCAAAATTATGCCTTGAAATCTAACTAGCTGTTTAAAAACAGTATTGGTGTGTGTTGCTGTTCTGCCTCAAACCCAGATGGGAATGTGATTTTCATTTTGATCCACAGGCAGCTGAAGGTGATGTTTGCCTGTGCACCAATCTATCTCAGAGAGGCTAACGACACAAAATGTTTGCACCAAGTAGGTAATTTTCCATGGCACAAAAGAAAAGCGTGTTCACCCGGTTTACTGAAGGGTAAAGAAAGACAGATGTGATCAATGCATTTGGGAGCTATTCTTCTGTCCGGACAATACATATCTTAACTTGTTCCTAATCTGTGTTTAGCAACTGAGGCTGATCCTTGTCAGACCTGAAATCTTCTTGGTGATCCCAAAGATTTCTCTGATTTTTTCCATCTATATTCACTGCTCTGTCAGAAACCTCTTACCTCTCACAATAGCCTTGTCTTGCCTGGTTTTAGCTACAAGGGACACCTCACCCCCTACCTTCGTGTTCTCCCCTTCCTTCTTCCCCATGACTCCAGTAATTCACATTGCAGATAGGCTGCATTGCATCTGCAGAAAAGTGAAAGAGAGCTCCCTGGGAGTCACTCATCTCCCTTTTCCCCAGGGTAAGTTTCACAGGAGCTGGAGGCAGAGGCTGTCCTGCCCATCAGCATCCCCTGTTATCAGAGGATTGATTGTGCAGTCTCCATCTGCAAGGCACATGCATTTAGAATGGCTTTCTCTACAGCTTTGCTGCACTTTGACAGACATTGCTATGATCTGTTTCTTAAGTTCTGGTCTCTCTGTGCAAAAGTATGTCTGTTTCCTGTGTGATACTATGTTATCAGTTGATCTGCATCCTCCTCCCATCTTCAGACAGTACCTAGAGCAAATGCCAAGAACCCTTCACCTCTGCCTTTACTGGACATCCTCTACACATCCTTCCACTGCCCATCCTATCCTTTCAACTTCCCTTCTGACCATCATGTTCAGTATAAAAAGCTTTCTAGTCACTCCTCTTCAGTGTTTTTTTTTTTCTGGGTGCCCAGTGACACACCATTTCAGCAGTAGTCTAGTTTCAGTACGTTTCAATTGTTGTCACCCAGTTTTCCAGCTGAGATTTAGAGCTATGGCACTGTGCTGTTGACTGCATCTCACGGTTTCTTTACAATAATGTGTCAGATTTTCCCCTTGACATTTGCAGTGCATGACCTCTCTGTGAATTTGAGTGAAGGGTTTTTTTTTTAAATTATATTCCACTTCCTCCTTCCCTCCCTTTCCTAAACCTCAGTGACCTTTTAGACTAGATATTTCCTCTCACTTTTCAAGCAATTCTCACAAAGGAAAGTTTGAATGCATCTTGCCATCTTGAACACTAGAGCTACTTAGCTGTCTGGATTAATGAGTTCTCACCCCTCTGCACAGCCCTTGCAAAGACTTGTATCTCCAGCTAGGTGTCCATCTTCTTCAATTGCCAGCAAAATAGTGGCAGTGATGCTGCCTTGTACAATGTCTCCTTGCAAGGCTCCTGATGGGAGAGACTCTCCTGCAGGAAGGTCCTTTGCCCTTGCTCAGCTGGAGCGCTTTCTGGGTGTGCAGGTACTTCTCAGTGTCCTGTTGCCCAAAAATACCTCATTGCTCCAGTGCATGTGCTGTCTGTCCTCCATCCCTGTGCGTGGCTGTGGGGGAAGGATGGCAAAGGGTCCCTTTGCTTTGACTGTAGTGGGAACAGATCACTTCACATTGTATTTCAGTGTATTCAGGTGGTAACAAACTTTTAAAGATGCACCATGCAGCGTTGCTTTGTGCTTCTGCAGAGGAGCTAAAGCCATTTGGGGACAAAGAAGTAAGTAAAGAGGGTGTTTAAATTCCTTGAAAATATTTGCAGTTTTTTATGTAAAAGCTGCAATATGTGGATATTGCATGACTACCAACAGCCACCTTGAAATGTGCCTTAAAATACCTTCTAGGCAGAAGGAATTGCTACCTTTTTATATCGGTTCTCTGAACTGCTTGTAATTTTTCATGTAAGCTCTGTATTTTCTGGCAATCTCTTTATTCCTTTGAAAGACTTGCTTGGAAAATAATTAGTGAAGAATCAGTTTTTATTGAGAATAAGGAAAGGTTGTTCAAGGCATAGATATTTCAGAATCGTGTGCTTGGATTTGTACTGATCAGGGAATTGTTATTTTCCTATGGCAGGAGAAATTTCAGTGGTGAAGGAGCACAGGTGTGGTCGTGATGGATGACAGCTGCCTTTTGTTTCAAGTGACTTCAGCAGTAGCAAAGGAGGAAGATTTTCATCAGGGAGCTAGGTCTGATCAGATGGCCAAAAAAACTTTTTATGGATGTGACCTTAGTTGCCGCAGATGGGTAAAGGAGCAAATGGTCCTGGGACAGTGTGTGTCTCTGAGGCTGCTGCAGCCTCTGGGAACTGCTGAAATGTCAGAGTGGGTGGAACGTGTCCCAAGACAGGAATCTGGCGCCTGTGGGATTCACCCACACTTGATAGGAGTGGAAATAAAGACTTTTTATTTAAAGCTACTAATTGTAGTGTGGATGCTGTTCAGTTCACTTTGGGAGTCATGGGAAGAACCAGAAAGGTGCTTTAAGTCACAATTAAATCATCCTGTATGTAAGTCTGTACATAACAGATTTGCTGAAAGTTATTAAAAGGTCAGTGTAGAAAGCAGAAATGGAAAACATTTTTCAGATAGATTGTCTTCCCCCTGTACCAACCCAAGCAAGACTTTCATATTCTTGACATTTCTATGTTTCAATAGAATGACTTGAGTGATACTTAATTCTGTCTCTGTCAACATAATTAGTATCAGGCCTCATTCACTGATAAGGGAACTACCCCAGGAAGCCTTGTTCAATTTCTTATCAGTACTCTGAATACGTTACTCTGATAACTCTTCTTCCCCAACTTTATTGCATTTCAGATTCTTTGAAGCTATCTGCAGATTTTTACTCCTTTGTCCTGGTGCTTGACTAGACTGTAGTAATATAGTTTTACGACTTGTAACAAATCTGTCATAGAGATGTAGGACTGCAATATCTTAAAACAGCAGTGACGTGCTGAGCAGTGTGGAAAAGTATGACTGCTGTGTGGAGTGGAAAAATGACTAGTATCGTAAAAATTTAAGGAAACCCTCATTATGTCACCAGCACAAATTGTTATTTTTTTAGTATCTTAAAATCTGTGTTTGGTTTTACTTCATCCATTTCAAAAAAGATATAGTAGGAGAAAAAAAGCTAGTAAGAAGGACAGCCTGTGTGATCAGAGAAATTGGAAAGAGTCCAAAGGATGCCAATATTGGCCTGAAAATTGAAATAACTAAGAAAATAGGTTGGAAATCTGTGATGTCATGAAGGGTATACGGAAGGTGAATAATGACTGTTTATTTTTTTTCACCCTTAAAATAACAGTAATTATGATGCTCAGTGAAATCAAGTATAAAGTACAAGAAGGGAAGCACTACTTTATGTAGCACATCATGGAAGCACTACTTTATGTATCACGTCATGGGGTTCGATGGCATAGGATTGGTGTAGAGATCTTGAAGGGTCAGGGCAGTTTCGTGAATGCTGTTACTCTACTCTGGAAAATCTATGATTTCTAGAAGCCCAAGGGGCTAGTCAAGGGAAAGATTTGTCTTCTTTACATGTAGTTTAAGTCTTTGGTAAGACAGAGATTAATGAGTAAAATGGACTTTTGCACTAAGTATGCCATTGCTTCTGTTCTCTCAGGCTACTGAGTTTGTTTGCCAGGTGTAGGAATTGGTCAGGCCTTTGGCCCCTTGTTTACTTCAGCATTCCCACTGGGCTACCAGACATCAGGCTAACTGGTGGCTTGGGACCTATCAGGTGTGTTCAGCTGTCACTGCCAGCACTGCAAAACCTTGCACTGATTTGGGCTAGCAGCAGGTTAGTCTGTAACACTGGTGGTGATGGTATCCTATGTCATTGTGAACAGCCCTAGAGTCTGATGATGCTCCTTGACCTATTCTGTCTACTTACAGAGCTATTTACACAGTTGGAGAGCTGTAATTCTCCTATTGTGTGTCAAGGCATTTTAGATGATAAACCTAGTGACCTCTTTATCATACACCTTCAATAGTTACTTTTCAGATTTTTCCTAGGTAACTGTTTTTTTGTAAGGTTTCCCGTAGCACTGCTCAATGAAATGTGAAGAGTCTGCTAGGAAACTGAAATACAAATATATCATTAAGGGCAGAAAAATTCCTGTTCTAGAGCTGGCTATTTTCAGCAAACTTGTATTTTCTTACCTATTCTCTCATGGCATTCTTCTTCTATCTGCTCATTATTTTACTATTTTTACATAATTCTTATTTTACATGTTTCCTGAAACCACAGAGAGGTTCAGTCTACCCACACTGCCCTTTTCCTAAAAATGCAGTGTGATCAAATTTGCATTAACACTTAGTAACTTCTCATGGTTGTGCAATCCCATCTCCAGTGTACATGCAGTGCAGATATACTTGGGAGGCAGAACCATGAGTCATTTCACCACTAAGCAAGTGTTCAAAAGGTAGCCAGTAGCAGTTGTTTTAAGGCCTGTGGAGCTCTCATCTAGTTCTGCCCGAAAGAAATGTGGTTTCCAAGGGACTCCATCATGCCTGTATCTGTTCTGTTCTGGGTGCCTTTGAGAATACTTCTAGAGCTGGCTGCCTTCAGATCATGTCAGAAAATGTTTGGCTTTCTGAAGGAGGAATAAGAGAGGATAAGGGAACTGGAGAGATCGTATATTGTGGTGCACTTTGGCAGGCTTCCCACTCACTCTGCTCTAAACCATTAACATAAAGAACCACTTGTGACCTTGGCCTCACTACATGTACAGTATGTGGGCTTAGCAGTACCTGTCAGATTTAATGGGTTCATTGCAAATTTTTATTCTGAAGGTCTGAATTTTTTCATTTATGATTGAAAATCTTTATATGCACAATTAAAAACATAGACTAGTTAAGACTTTGCACTACTCAAAGTGATACGCTGTGATTTTGAATTGCCCAAGCCTGTCTAGTAGTTAGGCTCAGTGTAAGGACAGTGTACAGAATCCCTTGTTGTTGGGGTGGAAAAACAAAAGGGAGTAGGGGGTAGAAGAAAAAAGTATCCAAACACAAAGTGTAAAATTTTGGTTTCAGAAGACAAGTAAGTTCACAGGCTGTGACTGTTTCTTTTAGCCTGTAGCTAAATAGGCTATACAACACACATTCTTGCACACAAATGTAAAAGAAAAGCAAGTGTCTAATTGTTCAGCTTATTGAGGATTTATTAACATTTGCTGGCAAAAGGAGGACTCTATTATGTTTAATCTAAGCTCTGCTTGTCTTTTGAACTTTTTTGCTTTTTCTTGTCTGTGTGATTTGGGGTTTTCAACTAGTGTGTGCATATTTAGTTCACTCTTCTGTATTGCACCATGATGTGGTCAGGACCCTACTAAACAAACAGACTCACATTCCTGTCAGCCAAGAACCAGAGCATATTATATGTCTCCTTTGAACACAGCATTTCAGGTTATAACTTTTCACTGAGGAGTATTTTTTAATCTCCAAACTTTATAGTCAGTTCACTTAGGAGGACCTGTGTATTTCACAGGGGAAGAGAGAGAGGTGTCCTACTTCCCAGGAAGGAAACTCTAGGAGAGAAAGTTGTCTGTATTGCTATTTTGTGATCTTCTTTTACCATACTGGCATAGTGGTTGCTGTCATGGTCACATTTCATTCACCATCCCAGCTCTCAGTCACCATTTCCAAAGGCAAAGCTTTGGAAGAAAAAGTGTTTAGCTCTTCAGAGAAACTTGGTTTATTGCATATTGTTATTTCTCCCATCCATACCCAGACTTAAAATTTTTCGCCTTCAACAAATACAAAATCTCTCTCTCCCTACATCTCTCTGGGCTACTTGATTTTTATTTCCACACTTCCAAGGTCATACTGGTGCATATCCAGTTGCTGTGAAATAGTTGCTCTTAACTGTTTCCTACCTTGTTTACTGTATCAGACATAAGTAAGGGTTAAAATATCTGAAAACCTGTCTACTTTTTCCAGCTAGACCAAATAATTTACTAGAAGATGAAATCTATCTATAAACCTTTTTTGTCTTTCTCCAGTGATAGGCTGCAAACATCTTAGGTAGTTTGCCTGGATGGGTGTGATATGTCATTCTAGTTATCCTGGAGTAACTGAAGTGGTATCTTCTATTAGCACAAAAGAGTGTCAACTCACTCATTGTTAGTTGGGGGAGCTGCTTCAGGCAGGATTGTCCCGTATTGGCAGTTGCATGTGGATAATAGATAAAGAAAACATCCAGTATTTGTCACTCTTTTTGTCTGTCATGTTTTCATTGTGTTGCCAATAGTTTAATGCTGTGCCTTGCTAATGCTGTCATTACCTATTTTTCCATCCTTCACCACAGGCTGCTTTGACTTTAATCACAGTAGGGTGGTATGACAATGGTGAAAATACAGTCAGTCAGAAAAAGACAGGAAGAATGCGACTTTATAAAGTTTCACTGTGGGTCTCCAGTCTCGGAGATGAAATATCTGAGATGACTGAGTGATGCTCTGCCCCAAAATGCTATCAGGAAAAAGCCAGTATCATCCTGATCTTTCTCTTCCAACCTCTGTCCTTCATGCCATGTGTACTATCCATATGTACTTAAATTGTGTGGTTTTAATCTCTACATGCTTTCTGCCTCTGTTGCCTTGTTATCTGCTGCATCCCTAATCAGTCCACTCTCATAACTACATCCCTGGCAAGTGGAGAGTGGGGTACACTGGCAGTAATGCCTAGATGTATGTTCAGGGCTCTTGAAAGTCTCTTCTGACTGAAGGAAATGGTCCCTAACTGTGTAGCCTCTGGGAGACCATGCGGCAGCACCACAGCATTAATCTTGCTGTGGACATGGGCCAGCAGAAGGATCAGGTGCAGCACGATTCTGGGCCCCTCCTTGTTTCTTGTGTACATTACAGTGGGGCAGGCAAGTCCTCGCCCTTCTTTTTACTATCTGCCTCTTGCTCTCTGGAAATAGCAAAGGTTGCAGCAAAGCCTGAGTAGAAGTCAGAAGCCCTGCACTGCCATTCCCTGTCCTGATCTTCCAGAGCTGCCAGCTTGGACCGTAGGAACGGTCCTCCCAGGAGGACAGCATCTTTAGGCTCTTGGTTCTGGCTGCAGATTTTGCTAGGCCCAGCCTTGCCTTGTCTTCTCAACTCTCCCCACCTCATCTGGGCTTCAGGACCCTGCTGGAGGCAGCAGACCTTTCTAAGGGATTGGGGACAGTCAGGCTGGGCAAGCGGGGCAGCCATGAATTGCCTCACTGTGCCCCATCCCCACTCATGGAGCTGGAGCTGCATGCTGCCATCACCTCCCCCAGGTATGTGGGTCTGGGTCTGGCTGTGGAAAGTCAGCTCTGTGGGGCTGGGGCAGGCTGGGCAGTGGGCATCCTCTCCAATCCTTGGCTTTGTTCACCCACTGCTGTACTAAGAATTGTAAATCTCTACCTTGCTTATGCTGCTGAGAGCACGTGAGTGCCTTTTGGGTCCTGCAAGGGTTTCTGCAAGTGCACTGAGTTTTGTGTGCTACAGCTGATAGGAAACATCTTCTGCATGAGCTTTATGCTTTCTTCTGCTTGACTATATACACAAATTTTGCAGGATTCTTGGCATACTTCTACCTTCAGAGTTTAAAAAAGTATTTAAATATAATGTACTTGTGGTGAAGTGGTGATTAACAAGTGTTTATTGTAGTCGTAACAAGGCAGTAGCAGTGCATCCATTCATCTGCTGGTATAAAAGCACTTGTATCCAACAGCTGAATTGTGTAGGAATCACAGAGAAAAACAGAGGAGCAGTTCTGTATTGATACGGTGTCATGTATACATTACTCTTGCAGAGTTCTTGAATGGTTACTAAACCCTCTGCACTTGATGAAGTTTTGCTTGCCTCACAACGCAATTTTAAGGCCTAATTGGTATTTTTAATGTGTCCTCGTATTCCTATTCACAGCTGCTGTTTGCACATCCTGTAGATCTCTTTCAAAACATGCTGAGAGGCAAGCATCATAAAAGTCAATTACTTGAATTTTTTTTTGCTCTTTAGATGACAATCAAAACAAAACCAATGAAAAGAAAGAGAAGAAAATGGTTTCTCAGAAACCCCATGGCACCATAGAATATACTGTAAGTATATTTTGTACTGTGTGTGGTGTGTTCATGTCTGCTTTTGTTGAGTTGTTGTGGTTGAGAGTGAGGCAGTGGCACCAAACTGAAAGCACTTATTGAGTAATTTCACAGTTTATGGCCATCTTAATAGGGGTTGGCCCAAATATCATAGTATGGGGAGAGCTAGGCTGTTGTCCTGAATCTCTGTTCAGCCCACATCCTCTGCCTTTTCTTGGAGCTGCCAGTTCTATTTTTACTTCTGAATTATGGCTCTCTAGTAGAGCAATTGTTTTGTTATTCTGAAAAATACTTGCATTCCACAGCATTGCTAAGATCATCGAGTGGTTGGCCTGTGCTTGGTCTCAAGATGATGAAACCTCTTTGGCCAAGGTGGATCAGGGCAGCAGCATGCTGCTGTGGCAGCTCAAGGGACTAGCTCTGCCCAGAAAGTCTGTGTGAGCTGTGAGATCCCTAAAGAGGGTCTGTGCTCCACTCTCTGTCATGCAGAACTACTGTGGAAGGCGAGTGTTCCAGCTGGGAACAGCACAAATGCCTGATGTGCTGTGATTGCCAGAGGTGTAGTGAACGTTGCAGTGTTTGACCTTCCCTCCCTTGCCAGACCAGTTCTAAATAAAGTGGTGCTGCCTTAAAGTTTTAAGAGGAAAGGAGAAAGACTTCTGTAACACCTCTGCATTTTGTCTACCGTATGGTATGAGAGAATAGTTTTTGGGTTTTTTTGGGGTTTTTTATTATTTTTTTATGCTGGTTTATCACTTATGCTATTAGAGGGTGTGTTGAGGTCATCAAGTGTTTTCCCTGCAAACAGTCTGTTAGGTGGGTCTACTTAGCTGGTGTGCTGAATGTTTTCACTATGGTATCTTAAGCTTCAACTCTTTTTTCAGGCTGGAAATCAGGACACCATAAACAGCATAGCATTAAAGTTTAACGTCACCCCAAATAAGCTTGTGGAGCTCAATAAGCTTTTCACACAGACAATTGTGCCAGGCCAGGTAAATCTTTTATTTATTTGGGGTTCTTTTTAATACCTGAAACATGATTATTTGCTGTGTATTTAAAAGCTCTTTACTACTTTTGTGTATCTTTTAGGTACTTGGATACAAGGATGATGGACAATAATTTAAAGTCCTCCCTCAAAGGGAAACTCCATAGATCATTATGTGGAGTGGGGGGAGGGGGGAGCTTTTTAATTTCCATATCTGACTTGTTATTTATAGGCTGTCACTAAAGCTTAAAGATGACTCTGAAGCTCAAGAAGGTAATACAGCTGTTGCAAGGGAGTTGAATTCTAAATAAATGCAATATATATAATGCATTAAAGAGTTAGATACAGTAATTGAAATGGCTTTTTGCCATTATGGTGGGAATGAGTCAGTCTCCTCTAAGATAAGAAATAAATGGAGAGAGACTGGTTTTAGGAGAGTCAAGTAATGTACATGCAAATGTAGAGACTCACACCTGGTTCATGAAGAGCAGATCTTTACTTCTGCTTCACAGACATGAAGAGGTTGAAGTGTCCTGATTTGCAGATAGGGAAACTGAGGCACAGAGACTTGCCTAAGAATACCCAGCAGACAAAAGCTGGGATAAGGAAAATAGTTTCATTTTTCTGAACATTTTTAGTTCAAAACTAAACAGTAAACATCTCTTTTTTTAAATTAACTTTAGAGATATCTTTCTTTGCTGTGACATTTGGAACAAATGACTCTTTTTATTTGGGTGGAGGTGCAATGGTGTACTGCAATTCTAGTACTGCTGTACTAGTAATCTACAATGTTCACCATGAGGGAATGTGCAAATTCAAACAAAGCATTGCAGTTTTATGTACAGTTACATTAGTATTGTACATTTGGGGTTTTTTCTTACAAAAGTAGTACATGCTAAAGTGCTGCTTCATAAAAAGATTTTCTTAGATTTGGAGATGCAGGTATGTTTTTGGAAACTGACAACCTGTCGTGAAGGGTTATAAACTTCTGGCACTAAAAATACTCTTTTTCAGCAATGATCTTTGCTTTGGACCAGAATTTGTTTTTACAAGTTAATGGTTATTAAGAGTAATTTTGCAGTTACTTGTTTTCTAGTTGCAGTAGTCGCAAGACAACCTGGGATTGCAAATTGGGGCAGAGCGTGGTGGGGAGAAGGAGGTTCTGAGTCTGTGGAAAGTGTTTTATTTTCTTGCCTGTGCTGCAAACCAAAATGTAGAGCTAGATCCTGTAATTAGACCTGCATGTGCCCCACTGTCACCACCTATGAATGACTCCAGAATTAGTTGTTAAGGAATGCATTGCAGTCATGAGTGGCCAATATTGTGTTGTCTTTCTAGTAGAACACAGTATTTATATTGAATAACCTTTTAAAGCTTGTGCCTTACTGTTTTGAATTGTGTTTGTATCTAGATTCTATTTGTGCCAGAAACAAGCGCTGCAAGGCTGTCATCTTTTAGTCCTGGTGCTCCTGTTTCTCCTTCATCATCAGATGCTGAATATGATAAACTCCCTGTAAGTCAAACATGGATTCACTGGTCTTAAACTCTCAAAATATTTTCTGATTCTTAAGCTGAGATTTGAGGCTGTATAAATAGCAGTTTTTTAAGGTTACAGGCCTTGTGTGTAGTGATGTTGTGTAAATTAATTTGCTGTGCTACAAAATTTACCATATCTTTAAAAAGAAGTAAAGGGAATTCTATCTGAGCATAGAAAGCCATTATAAGTTCAGTTGGGCCCGGAGTCTATCAGAACAACTAAAAATAGTATACTGTGTGTATTTTTTTTATTTTTTTTAAGGCTAGAAAGTTAAATATGATAAATTATTGAGTGTTTCACACTGGAGATTTTTGTGCTGCTCTGCAGTCCAGAGCCTTGAATGCTACATTTGGATCCCTGAACAGGCTGTTAGTTTAATGTGAGCAGTCAGTTTTTTTCAAGTTAAACATATTAGAGTGGTAGTCATGTACAGACTTGTCTTTAGACAAGACTACGAGATTTAATCTTTGTGAAAGGCCTTTACATCGCTGATACTTCATTTTCTTTAGAAGGGTGATTTGCCATGATGATTTTTAGATAGTAGTTTTAGGCAGTTTAGCTGCCTCTAACATATTTAAAATCTGCTGATGTAAAAGTAATTACTCATTTCAAATCCCTAACTAATGAAAAGGAAAGTGGAGATAAGCTTGGAGTGAATAATTGTGTTTAACCTTAGCCTTATGCCTCTGTGCCACCTGCATGGGGAATCACACCAGTGCTCTGTGAGCAGAGGTCTTCAGTGTAGATGATGTGGCAGGGCATGCCCCCTCTTAATCAGAGTGCATCATTGAATTTTGGTGAGCTGACTTGCCTTGATACTTTTTCATTTCGTACCTGTTATTTGTATGGAGGTTTTGTGTAATATTACAGGATACTGTGGGAAGTGAACATGCATACATGACCACCGCTTTTCTTCCTTAAGCAAAAGGAAAATAGTTGTTTGAACCTGGCCTTTTAGTTTTCTGAAATCTAGAAGTGTATGATTCTGGTCCTGTTTCTCTGCACTGAACTTTTTCTTCTCCAAGGATGCTGATTTGGCAAGAAAGGCTTTCAAACCAGTTGAGAGAGTCCTGTCCTCTACTTCAGAAGAGGATGAGCCTGTAGTTGTCAAATTTTTAAAAATGAATTGTCGTTACTTCACAGATGGTAAGGTAGGTGGAACCTGATTTTTGGGCATTGTTTGAGGTTCTTCAAAAGCAAAATCCCTTTGGATAAGTGAGAGATGAATAGTGAGGGAGTCAAATGGGCTCCATGATTTTAAAGAATGTAAATGTTATGTTAGCTTTATGTGTTACTGCTGTGTTGATTTGTACTGCGATAATATGCTGTATAATTTTGTTCTTTCAGTTGTTTAATTTATGATAATTGCTTTATGAAACAATAGCTCTTCTACCCTTACCATGTATTGTCAGAACTGTCTGTGTAAAAGTGCGTTGCTAGATACAGAGGAAAACTGCACTTTAGAGTTATGACATGTCAGGATTAGTTGTCCAGTTCCATCAAATTGTGCAACAGCTTTATAAAATGAGTACATGCCAATCCATTTCATTTATGACTTGAAGATAAATTTTAACTATTTCCAGAGCAGTCTTTCCAAATATGTCCATGTTGCTACTGCACTTGCTGATGAATGTCGTGCAAGTCCTAATAAAATTATAAATATTGCATTATGCAAGCTTTTATTTCTGTTTTTTGTAAGCATTCTTGTAATATACATGTACCAACCAGGACTGCAACCCTAAATTACAGCAGCTGTTTTAGAAGCAAAGGCACAAAGCTTGGGTAGTATATTTTAACTCCCTTTTCTTCTCAAGGTTACAAGACACTGTTTTTTTGAACTGCCTGCTTTGATATATCTACTCTTGTTGACTCTGGTTTCAGTTCGATGTCTGCATGTTTAGGTTTTCAAGTTCTCTGGAATTTATAACACTGGAGATGCTAGTCATTGTCATTTCAACCTGTTTTTCCCTTAGTCCTGACTGGGATGCATATGTTTACACCTACAGTTCCTGGCTTCTTTTTTGCATCAGATGGATGTAGATTGTATTTAACCACTCTGCAGTTTCGCAGTCTATTTTGTAGAAAGTAATAGGGAACTACTTGATGTCTCACATGTAAATTAAGGCAATACTGTTGCTTTGTAAGTGATGCTTGTTAGGTGCAGAGCATACAGATCGCCAATTTCATGGCTGCAGGACTGTAAAACTGATTTGCAGTCAGAACAGTCAAAGTGGGATGACTTCTTTGCCCAGCATAGCTAAAATCCCTTGTTGCCTTGCTTCCTGCAGTGGCTGGGTGGGAAGTATGACCTACTGATGAATTGCTTTTCTGGCTAACCAGAGTTATATGCCTGTGGGAGAAGCCTCTGCACTTGGCTTTGATTCTTTGATCCAAACACAAACCAGGCTTGTGAACTGAGTCATACAGGAGAAGCAAATGGGAAATAGGTAAAGCTTTGCTTCAGAAAGGAGCAGGCATTCATGTACTCACTTGCCAGTGCCAAGCCACCACCTTGACAGCTTACTGATTTAAAAAAACAAAACAACAAACCAACCAAGCTTGTGGTTTTACCTGCCTGTTTCTGAGCCTTCCTTGGCTTGCCTTGCAGATGACCTTGGATAATTAATAGTATCTACAATATGGGTCATTCCATTTGAACTGTGGCTCCTATTTGTCAGATGTCATGGTTTACACACAGCTTCTGAGTTGATCTGGTGAATTTTGTAACTCATCTGGAGGAGAGGGTGAGGAGAGAGACATTGGAAATCTCCTTTGTAAGTCTTGAAAAATGGTCAATTGCCATGAGCTAATAATGGATGATGCAGCCTCTTATCAACTCCAAGGCTAGAGCACATTTTGAAGAATTAAATGTGTCCTCCACAGCTGTGCAAAATATGCTTGGATTAGTGGTAGAAGCTGCTTCTAGTTTGGGAAGAAGCTCTCTCCTATCAGATCCAGGTATAGAGAAACTTTTTGCATGTACCTCTGGGAGAGTAGATCAAGGGGACCTATAATATAGCTTAGCATAGTAACATAGACATTTCCATGAGTAAGACTGCATCCAGGTGTGCTGGTTGCATGTAAAGTCATGTACTAAATTGAAGGTGGCTGCATTTAGAATAAAATGTGACATTCTTTTTTTTTTTTTTTTTTTAAATAAATCCACTAATCTCTTCTGTATGAGATTTATTAACAATCACATTTTTAGCTTACAGTAGTCAGCACTGAAAGCTGCATAATTCAGATGTTCTTTCTTACCAGCCAAGAACTTGGGTGTTACTAAGAAATTTTTTCCTTTGCTCTCCTTAAAATGTCTGACTTGATGCAATTGGAAACCAAAATGTTTTGTTAGTGAACACTGCATGACACAGTATAAAGAGGTAGGAAAGAGGTTTTGTTTTTTAGAATAGTAGCCTAAAATCCAATACCAAATGATAAGTGCATTATATGTGATGCATTAACTCTTTCTTCTCCTATTTTAGGGCGTAGTTGGAGGAGTCATGATAGTAACTCCAAACAATATCATGTTTGACCCACATAAGTCTGATCCTTTGGTAATTGAGAATGGCTGTGAAGAATATGGGCTCATCTGCCCCATGGAGGAGGTTGTCTCAATAGCTCTCTACAATGACATCTCTCACATGAAGATTAAAGACGCATTGCCATCGTAAGGAGTGTTCTTCCCTGAATTTATGTTTGGAGATTTTCAATAAGTGTCATGGAAGAGCAGCAGGGGAAGGGGGAATGGAGGGGAAGAGTTGTAATGCAGCAGAGTGAAAAACGGGAGGAAAGTGCCAGCAAAGGAATGATTCACTTGTGTTGTTCTTCCACTTTCTTTTTAAAACACTAAAGTGTCATTAAAGACAAATGGGTCATGAATATGAGAAGCAAAGTGCAAAGAAGACCACTACAAACCAGTAATTAATAAAAGCATTGGTGGCATGCCATGGTTGGGCCCTTGCACTGACCTGTCTCTAGGGCTATTGCAGTGGAAGTGAAGAGGGTTAGATTTGGAACATTATTGTGTCACCAGGACTGTTCTGAGAGGGGTATTTAAACATTTGAAGATAACAGCACCTTAACTGCCGTCCAGGACCTACAGAAATATCAGTCTGTGGAATACTTCTATTTCAGAACCAGAAATGCATTGATAGTCATAATCTATAATTCGTAATAGACTATGTGGGGTGAGCTACTTTCTTTTATGTGTACACTAGGCAGTGCTTAAATATTTATTCTAAGCAAGGTTTTGTTCTTACAGGAATTACCTGTTTGATCAGTGGAATTCGTCAACTTCCCTCCATTTTCTCATTTCAAGAAAAACTTTACAGATACTTGTTACACTCATTACTAGAGTGTTTAGTGACTTCTCAGTAACCTTTAAGTAATAATGATCTTGTATTCTCATTCACTTCAGGCTTTTTAGCAGTAATGAAGAGGTCAAGTTTTATGATGATAAATTTTTTCATAATTTTCCATTTTAAAATGTTTTATGATTGTCCTTATTGAAAAAGAAATGTTTGGGGAAGCCTGCATTCAAACAGTACGTGTGAGTAATGGAGACAGATAAAAGATAAACACCAACTCCATTGCCTGTTACTGTTTTGCAGTAAACATGTTCAAACAGGATATGGCTTATCTTGGATTTGCTTTTTCTCAAAAATATGTTTGTACTGACTAGGAAGCATGGATGGTTGTAGAGGTTGACTCATTGTCAGGTGTGGGAAATTACAATATTAATATGACTTGAAAGAAATTCCAGCAGATAAATACATGTCCTGTAGTTTTCTGTTACCAAACTTCTGATGATTTGCACATTGTTATTACTTGTGTACCATTTCTTCACCCATGTGGCATATTCTGCCAAGTGGTTTACTCATTTTATTTTGGTATTATCCTTTCAGCATTTTTCTCCATTTTCTTTAAAGTCACTAATTTCCAATATTATGTGTTTATTTTGGAGAAAATAATTTTTCCTTGACTTTCATAGTTTAAGTTGGTATATTTAGTTTTTCTTTTCAGTTGTTTTCAGTTGGGTTTTTTTTTTTTTGTTTCCATTTTGCTTTTAACATCCTATATACATCCATCATTTCCCCTGACAGTGACATACCAAAGGATCTTTGTCCTCTGTACAGGCCAGGAGAATGGGAAGACCTGTCCTCTGAGAAAGATATCAATCCTTTCAGCAAATTCAAATCCCTTAGCAAGGAAAAGCGGCAGCAGAATGGGGATGCATCCACCGCTCTGGGCTCCAAACAGATAAAGCCTTCAGATAAGGAAAAGTCTGGCGATTTTGAAGTTCTTCAGGCATCTGAGAGTACGGGCTCAATCAAATCAAAGTCTGTGGAGTTTCCCAACAATATCACTGCCACTGAACATTTGGAAAAGTTTGATGCAGATCCATGTGCCAAGGACCCTTCCAGGGAAAAAAATGCTTCAGATATTAAAGCCAAAGAAAAATTGCTTTTAGGAGAAGGAGAGGATGATTTCATTGCGCTGGAAAAGACATCATCTCGTACGGATAGAGGGTTGGACAGGAAAATCTCAGTAATGGAAGACTTACTGACAGACCCCAGGGACTTGGGGAGAACTAAGCAGCAGGTAGCCAAACCTACTACAGAAGTCCAGGAGGACTTGACTGTTGATTCCTTGGAAAAAAAGGACAGTGTTGAACCTAAAGCTGACTTAGACTTAGATCTGTGTGAAAAGCAAGATGTTATTCCAGAATTAAACAAATATGTCAGTTCCCCGACAGGTAAGGTGGAGACTGCATTGGACACTAAGAAAGACCTACAGAAAGATGAACTTATTGAATTTTACCTCAATAAAGATGGGAATGGGTCTCAGTCATCTGAAGACTTACACAAGGCTGAAATCCAGAAAGGTGAAAACAATAAAGCAATTGGCATAGACCTTACACTTAGCTGTTCAAAGTCCCAAGCCAATGAAGTCCATACAGTTAAAAGTATGGAGCTTGATTCCTGGTGTGTTGAAAGGAAAGCACCTTCATTAGAAATCAACTCAGCAGCAGCAGAGGAAAAGAATCTGAAAGAGTCTGTGGACTCTTCCTTAGTACCAGCTATAGACAAGACCTGTCAAGAAACACAGTTAGACAATCAATCAGAAATCAGACTGTGGCTGCTGCAGAAAATTCAAGTGCCAATTGAAGGTAGGTCTCTGATTATCCTTGTTTCCTCTGAGACTTGGACAGCATTATGATGGTAACCTTTGAATTGATTGCATTCTGCTCTGAATTTCCTCTTTGTATGTTACCTGGTCTCTTTTTTACTCTTGTATATTTCATTTTTATATTGCTATCTTCAAATTCTCTAAGCTTCTAGTTTGATAAGTAGCTTGTATGCTCTTTCCATATGCAGTGATCACTGTTTATATAATCTTTACCTCTGTTTGCTGGCTTTAAGGACAGTGAAATGTCATCTGGTTTCAGTATTGACAGGGACACTTCGTAGCATATACATTGTCACTCCATATTCGTAACCTCTGTTGCCTCATTCAAGCCTGTCAGTGTATTTCTGATAGTATCTGAAGTAGTAGGGCATTGCTGTAAGGTGGGGTACCAAAGTATTCTTGACACTAGCTATGTATGTCTAGTGTCTTTCATGCTATGGAAACCCTTAAAGAGGTGACAAATAGGAATATGTGTAGAGTCCCACTGTCTGATCTTTTTTCCTGGTGGGTCAGTGTGTTATCACAAATAAAATTCAGGCTGTTACTGGAAAGCATATAACAAAATGAAATCTCAGTTCACACAGCGTGCACACATTGCCATTTCTGCTGCAGCCCGGTGCTTCTATGCACTATTCTGTCCTAGTGGACATACACTTGATCCATATCAGGTGGGGGGGTGATTACAGTGGAAGTCTTTATTTTAAAACCAGTTGTTCTTTAAATATTTTTTCCTTTCTTTTGGAAGGATTTATATCTTGTTAATTATATTTGGCTGTATGTATATTCCTGAAAGGAAGAAGGCAACTTCAGTGTGATTGAGGCCAGAGGTTGATAAGCAATTTTTTTTTGTCACACTAGCAATTTGAGGAGCTTAAACTGCTCTTACGCTTGGTCCTGACTTGTGCAGACAAGAGGTGCTTGTATGGCTGTCTGTCAGAGTTGAGGAACTGACTGGGCTTTGTGTGTGTGTGTGTGTGTGTGTGTAAAGGACTACCTCTCAGCTGGATGGGTTTCCTAGACCCAGTCAAACGCTGTCCCCTTTACTTGCATGCTTCATGTTGCAGGCAGCACCCAGCCTGATCACCTTACCTATTTGCTTTACATGGGTATTCTATATATAGCTTTACAGCTGAGGGGCGTATGGGCTGTGACAGAATGGAAATAAATGGCCACAGTTTAAGATAAATGTGGATTATTAAACAACTTGTGCTATTGAAGTTGGGTGTAATTCTGTGGATGGCGCCTCTGAATATATAAAGAGGAATATATGTGCAGCTAACTTTGCACGAGGTTATTAATTTTTGTCACAGTGTTTTATCAGCCACAGTATTTGTACTTTCCTGTAAGCAGCCTGTTTCTTTTGTGTCTCTTTCAGATATGCTTCCTTCAAAAGAGGAGAAGAGCAAAACTCCTCCAATGTTTCTGTGCATTAAAGTAGGCAAGCCCATGAGAAAGTCCTTTGTGTCTCAGAACACCACCATGTCTCAGCAGTACAGTAAAAAGATAAAGCAACCAGAGTACTGGTTTGCTGTTCCTCGAGAGAGGTAAGCTGCAGTCCTTTTAGCACAAAAATGTGACTGTCTGTCACTTTTAAAATGTGTAGTGCTTTCTAGAGTTGAATCTGACGTTCCCTGTGTGGTCTAAGGTGTGAAATGCAGCAGGGATGCTGAGATGAGGATGGGGGTGCCCTCATTTCATTGCATGCCAGACACAAAGCAGTGATCCCAGTGGGAAGGAAGGAAGAAGGGTTCAGGTGCCACTTGAAGATGTAAAGAGGAATATATGTGCAGCTAACGTGATAGAAGAACTGGGGGATGATCTGGGTATCAGCTGTAGTCTGTGAAGTGAGGGAAAGAGGAGAAGGGAAGCAGTGGCTGGAGAGGCAAGGAATCCACTCAGGTGTCAGTGTTAAAAAAAAAAATAAAAAATCAGGAATTTCACATGAGTAAAGGGCATCATGCAGGAATAGGGAGACACTCCTAACTGAACAAGTGTGACTATTTCTGCCTTTAGGCCCATCAAAAGTAGTCCTTTTGCAATAAAATGGAGGAACATAAATGTTTTCTGTTTCCGTAGGTGTGTATTTATGCATAAATAGCACTATAGCAAAAAGTAAAATGACAGACTAGAAAAGGAAGGGTCTGTGATTTTCCACACAAGTCACCCAAGAATTTCACTGTCTGTGAGGAGTCAAATCCCTGATCCTTCTCTTGCCAGAAAGCAGCTAGAGCAATTCTCTGGTCTGTTGATGAATGAAAAATCAATGATTTTGGTGAATTTGATACGAGGAAGGAAGAAGCAGAACTTGTGATCCATCTCAGAGGTGTTTCTTTAACATGCAATCAATCTTTTTTTTAAACGATCTTTATTTAATAATTTTAATTTCAAATATGTACCGTTTGTGTTGATTTAAGTCTTTATTTTTTGGGGTTTAGAAAGAAATGTTTTGATTGTTTGTGCGGGAGTTCCTGGACCCAGAAGTCTCCCTGGAAGAGAGGGAGAGGTTTAATCCAGCTGGAATGTGGCCATCAGGAGTGTAGCTGGATAGCTTTTGGTTTGCTTGCTATCTGCTAATCCCAGTCCTTGGCTCCTCAGGGATTGCAAAAGGGTGGGTTCAGAAAATTCTAGGTTGAAGTGTGAGTAAATACTTCAAGGAGTTAGAGTGATGGTGCAATATAACACAAGGTCAGTTATTGCTTTGGGGATAATGTATCTAACATGGAATAAAGCTGCTGAGCTGAATTGAGGTTTTCTCTAATCATTGCTCTGTGCAACAGGCAAATCTATCAAGCTTCTTACCACATACTTGAAAAATTACTTTTCTACTTTTTATGAGCATGAACTTTCTGAATAGTGAGCGGACCTAATCCATATATAAACTGAGCTGTTGGCAACTGGTTTATACTTTGGTTTTTATAATGAGAAAAAAGAATTTCTGCAGTGAGCTCCTGCAGCAACACTTGGCCATGCTGTCTGACAGAATGGATCTTTGATGTCAGGGCTGCTGCCCACATCTTGATCAGAATTGGTTATAAGATTGAGTCATTATGGTGCTATTTATGCACAATTGCATGAGAGATCATGTAGAACTTGGAGCAAAACTTAAATGTGAGACCCACTGCTTTCTATTAATGCAAGACAAGTCTTTGCCTCTCTAACAAGACTGTTTTCTCCCAGCTCTTGAATGCCTTCCCAAAGTAAAACAGCTTCCTACCTGCTGGGGATATTCTTGCATCAGTATTGGGTAGTATATAATTACAAATGGTGCATCTTGAGAATGCCATGGATAGTAGGTCATGTGGGATAGCTTTGCAATGCATTTTAGATACAATATATGAGATAATTTACTAAGTTTAAAACTATTTGGAATGCAATTTATATTCATGTATGCAAATATCAAAAATACCATGCACATCTTATTGGCCACAAAACAGCATAAATAAAACACTTTGTCCAATGCAGTTTCTGTAGCATGTGCAGCATCTTAATGCCTTGTA
>VWZG01009039.1:63388-78945 GCA_013396735.1 Grallaria varia
TTGAAGGAAAAAAAAAAAAAAAAAAACAAAAAACCCAAAACCAAACAAGCAGTCCAAACCTGCCGACAGATTATGAAGAGATTGGTCTGCATATCTGTAATTACAGCATACATTAAACTTTCCACTGACTTGCTTTTAATTACATTTTCTCCATAGTCTCTTGGTGTTTGCTGTTAAAACAGCTTCTGTCATCAGTTGTGAAAAAGGGTCCATTTTCAGCCTGGACCCCATAGTCCCCTGTTGCCAGCAGAGCTGCTCTTCCATATGCAGGCTGCTTTCCTGGCCTTGGAGGCTGCAGCAAAGTGGCACTTTGCGGGGAAAATGTACTTACCATTTAATTTACTCTTTTTTTTTTTTTTTATGGAAGCCTCTGGAAACTATTAATACAAAGAGAAGACTTCTAGGCTGATACTCTTTATAAAGGCTGTTACTAAGTCTGAAGTCTCATTTGTCTTTTGCAACTGTTTTAGGTGTTCTCTCTTTGTGCATGGCTTCCTGGGCGCCAAATGTGTCCCGGCACACGTCACCCATGACCTGCACTGTGTGGTTGAGTTAATCAGTGACTACAGGACTGCTTTGTGCTGCCTGCTTGATCACAGCTGTGCTCACCTTAGCTCATAAAGGGGGTGGTGTGCATCTTGAGTTGCCTTATATATAGATTACTGAGTCTAGGGTAGCCTCTTGATCAGTTCAGCTGAGCAGAGAGACACCCATGCTTTTGGACACGAATAGAGATTGATTCTTTTGCTGGGAAGTCTTGCAGTGGGTATAACTTACAGTATTAGAGGGTAAGTCTATGTGTACATGGATTTATGTTTAAATGGTTGGTAGATTTCCGACCCTAGTGGATTTTGAGTAGTAGTAGCTCAGTAATTAGGTCACAGATTTCCTCAAGGTCTTGCTGAGGAAAATGCCTCACACTGGGACAGAGGTAGTAATGCAGAATTCATTTGTTTGTAAATAAAAGTTTGTAAATAATAATGTTGACTAGTTCTTCAGTCAAGAAGTAAATCTCTTCAGTTTTCCGTAGTACAAATTTGGCAGACAGGTTTCATTTATGAACGTATAATTTGTACTGAAGTTGATATAAAAGACTGCACTGAGATCATGCTGCTGAGAGGATATCTGATTTTTTGTAAGTTTCCTTCTTGAAAGCAGGCCAATTTCCAAGGAGGAGAAGTAAGAGAAATTGAGCCTTGCTTCTCTTTTGCAGCTGTAGCATCCTGCCTCATTGAGTGGTTTGGTTTGGGGAGCTGGGTGAGTTTTGGTTTTTGCTACTGTTCCTGTGGAGTTTCTGTTTGTAAAGTAAGATATAGCTTGGTTGTCACTTCTGTTAGTTTAACACACTGTAGTTAACATGGTTGAAGCAGAGACCTGGGAGAACTTGCAGCACAACTGGCTGGAGCCAATACCTACATGATGCTTCCATGCACTACACAGGGCTTTGCACAGGGCAATGATTAAGATGGTCCTGTTGCTGAAGGATCATTCTTCCATGCACTGGTTAATGAAATAAGTAGCATAAAACTTAGACTTAAAATCCTTTTTAATTAGCCTTCTACTAGGAGAGTACTCCTAGTCTCCTAATAAGATATCAAACTGTACAGGTGAAACCTATGAAAAACTGTTTGTACCTGTAGCTTAATGTCGTATAACAAGGACTCGTAGATGTCTATATAAGTTGATAAAAGCATATAAGGGCTTACAATACCTCTGCCCTCATAAGATTTGTGAAGCATCATCATCTAGTCAGGCACATTTATAACAAAGTCATGGGATTCCTCTGAATTAATTCCTTTTTCTAGGCCAGGAGCTGTGGTTGGACTGAGAGCCTTTTGAATATTTTCCTTCTGGAGTGATTAACTTCAGGTTTTTAAAATTGTTTCTTTCCAAGTACTTAATGTTTTATTGATATTTTTCTGTTAGTGCATGACACACTCATAAGCATATAATCACCAAACAGCTATCAAGTTCTGGGATAAATTTCCTCGCAGCTGACAAGTTGGCTGTGAGGGAGTTCCTCAAGCAGTGGTTTTTCAATTTAAAAATTGGCTCTGATTGTTTTTTCAGTTTGGTAGCTTGGAAATACCAGCATAGCATAATGTTACAATTTTATTAGCAGAGCATCCCTTTTAAGAATGACATCACTTCTACAGTCACATACTTCTGTTTTACACTGCTGCTTCTTAAATCTGGAGTGTCTGGATTGATTTATCAACTGTCCATTGTAGAGGAAAATTTAGTTATGTACTGCTTAAATAAACTGAACTTACACAGGTCCATGGGGTCTGACACTAATTGTTCTAAGTCTACTGAGGAAGTTGGGTGATGTTATTGTAAGGCTGCTTTCTATCATCTTTTGAAAGGTTATGATAACTGGGAGTGGTTCTTAATAATTGGCAACACAAATGCTGCAACCATTGTCAGAAAAATCAAGGAGGATCTGTGAGAGCTCAGGGAAGTCAGCTTCATCTCAGTCCTGGGAAGCAAGTCCTTATATACACCATTTCTGAGCACACAGAGGGCAAGAACTGATCAGGATCAGCTGTCATAGATTTGCCAAGGGCAAATTGTTTTTCTGCTGACCAGATAACTTTTCTGTTTGAGATGACTAGCTCTCTGAGCAAGGAGAGAGCAAGGGATTGTTGCTTTACCATGAATTAGTAAGGTTTTCAACACAATGTCCCATAGTATCTGTATAGCCAATTGGCAAGATGTGACCTGGACAGGTAGACTACTACATGGTTGAAAAACTGACTGGACCATTGGGCTCAAGTGGTTGGTAGCTAGTCTGAGTGGCAGCCAGGTGCAATTGATATTCCTTGGGGACTGATACTATTTAATGCCTTTATCGGTGATTCTGAGATCACAGTATGCTGTATGCTGCTCTCCTCCACCCGCCTGCATGAATATGCTTTAAAACTGATCTTAGCCAGACAGCAGCAACCACTAGTTTTATTGTTTTTTCTTAAGACATTTGTAAGAATTAAGTAGTTAGCTTTCCAGAATAAGACTGGTGCACATAAAATACACAGTGCTCAAATTAAATGTCTCCTTTAGTTAAAACTCACATTAGTTACCAAAGAAATGTTCATACTGGTTTTTCTGAAGCCTCTGTCAGCAAGTGAAGGGAACAGGGCATGCTGAGTGACGCCTATTGATGTGGGAAACCTGTGCAGTTAGGTGAAGAAAAGGTCTTAACTGAGATGAGATTATATAGCTTTTCGAAGTGCCTTCCATAGTTCACTAGTTTTAGATCAGTGCAAACTTGTAAGCAATCACATGGCTTCTCACAAAGAAAGGGGGAACCCTTCATGGTGGGTGTGTGACCCTCTTTTAGCTTTTTTCCCGGCAATTACTGGTGAGAACTCTTCCAAAGACTGATTGTTTGCATAGTACTACTTTTATCTCTTTTGTTTCTGTGGAGGAATGAGCAGCAGCTAAAATTTTTTACTTGATACCGGCATTATCTACCTTATTTGTTTTTGATGAAGGGAAGCTGTTGCTGAGAGTGCTGAGACTGGAACAGGTTTCCTAGAGATGCTGTGGATACCTTATCCCTGGTAGTGCTCAAGGCCAGGTTGGATGAGGCTTGGAGCAGCCTGGTCCAGTGGAAGGTGTCCCTGGCCATGGCAGGCAGATTGGAACTGGATGATCTTTAAGTTCCATTCCATTCCAGCACAAACCATTCTGTGATTCTGTGAAATACCTCACTCTGACTGTGAATCAGCTGATCCGTCATGAGTGGGCAACAACTTCAGAGCTGTCACTTTATGCAGGTAGGACTGACATTAGACCTTAGCCCTCTTTGGCGGGAGTGAGGAATTAAGAATTGTAGTCTCAATTGGAAGAACCTCTGGAATTACATTAGTGACCCTGAAGAGACTGCAACAGTGCTGAATTGAATAATATCTTAATTGAATAATATTTAAATACTTATTTGTGCATATATATAAATCCAAGTAACTTGTAATATAGGGCAGCAAAATGCCTAAATTTCTCTTAAGACTTTTCATGTTTTGTATTGATCAGAGAATTGCTGGAGAAAACTTTCAGGTGCAAAACTGGAGAAAGATCTCGTGGTCATAAGCACTTACTATCTTTCTATCTGTCCTCTTTAATATGCATTTGATTTTTTTGCTGGCAATTCAACTTCTTGTATAGTGGATTTATTATCGTATTCCCAGTTTGAAATTGCATGTGTTTGTTTTAACTTTAACATATTACATAAATTCCTTATTCAGAAACTGTTTCATGTTTTGTTATGGATGTTGTCAAGAAACATCTCTTCGAAGACAGTGGTGAGAGCTGAGTACATCTATGGAAGGAGCATGCACTGCTGGTACAATACCATTAGCAAAGCTGTTTGTAACAGCTTGTTTTCATAATACTGACAGAATGAAGATTGTTTTCTGATTAGCCTCTATAACTTTTAAAGGGCAGCTAGAAATGTGGAGGTCAAAGTAAATAAGCAAAGTGAGTTTTTTCTGGAGTTAGCTTTTGTGAGTATGACTTAATACCAATCATTTTGACTTCTTAATATGAATTGTGTGGGACTGGACAAGCCACAGTGCTTTTCCATGATGCTTTGGCTGTGCATATAACAAAGGGAGGAGAAACATATATTGTGTGGAGTGAAAGCAGAGATACCTTCAAGTGCTTCAGGCTGCCAAGTGGGGACAGCTATTGCTTTGCATGATGTGTGAGGGTGGAGGTACATGAGTATCCTCTGTTGTGGTTGTCCCTGCTTTGTCATTGAGCAAAACTTCTGTACTACATGACAATGTTGTGTTCATGGACCACTGAACAATGGTTGTCTCCTTCTCTTCACAGGGTGGATCACTTGTACACGTTTTTTGTTCAGTGGTCACCAGAAATATATGGGAAAGATGCCAAAGAGCAAGGTTTTGTTGTGGTAGAAAAGGAGGAGCTTGACATGATAGACAACTTCTTCAGTGAGCCCACTACTAAAAGCTGGGAGGTAAGTGCTTTCTGCCTTTACATGAAGCATGTACATATGAAGTGTACCTCCTCTATTAAGAATCTTAGCAGTTGTTCTTTGGAGAATTTTTATGATGGTTCTTTATAACAGTTTCTGCTTCACAAAGAGGTCTCCTCAAGGCTTTTATCTGTCTCACAAATGTACTTGTATTCCTTCAGTCCTCCTTTTTTCTCTCCTTAGAAAGAGCAGGTAAACAACTGGGAGCTGTCTGGTGTGCATACAAAAACTATGTAAATATTTTGATCGTGTGATACTAGCCTTTTGCAAAACTATATATAGATGTATGTTGTGAGCATTGCTAAATGCCTATTTATATGCTACAAATAAAACCTTCAAAATGTATATATCAATGTAAAGATCAACACAGGCTCCTGTGTGCTGGTTGCAATGGATTGGTGTGTTGTGATGTGCCAGAGACCCTGGCTTCTTGGGTGCATGCAGCAATAGTGTTTGAATATTGGTTCTAAGATGGATAAGTTTTATCCTTGGACTTTGGCTTTTTCATGTGGGGTCTTTGGCAATTTGTTTTAAACACCTGGCATGCATGTGCTTGTTATCTGTCTTTCTTCTGCATACAAAGCCTAGATCCTAAGGGAAATAAGCTTGCACACATTTTTTAAATGATATTTCTGAATGCTCAAACACTTGCTGTGCTAAGGATATGGGATAAATTAAAAAGACCAATAATTCCCTGAGTGGGAAATATCTTGATGGTGATTTAAAAGGTAATCTGTTTATTTGTCTTAAAGATAAACTTATTTTCTTTTAATTCTACTGCCTTTTTTTTTTTCGAGCATTTTTATCTTCAAAGGATGTTGTTCTGTTCAAATATGGAGCTTGGGAGTGGGACTTGTCCTTTGCAATGTAGCAACCTCTAATCCCAAATAGCTTATATTTTTACAGCTTTGTAGTTTCTTAATGTTGATGCTTTGTGAACTGCAAGATGGAAAAAAACAGCCTTTCTTGTTTTCTCAGAGCTGAGTGCAGTCATACATTGCACTAGATTTCACTATTCAGTTACCTGCATGCCGTTTTCATAAAACCAAAATGAAGGTGGAGAGGCCGTGATCCAAAGAATAGAGGTGGGAGAGATCTGGCCACACCAGGAGCTTGTCTCTCATTGTTTTTTTTTTAAATATGTATTGGGAGGAAAAATTTGGAAACTGCTTCCAAAGGTGTGTCTGTTTTATTTGATTTGATATTCAGGCCTTACTGATTTAAAGTAAGCCTGCCAGGAAATCTCTATTTGAATAAAGTCCAAATTTGGGCATGATGACGTTGGAAGTTTCACTCTCCCTTGCGGGGAAACAGAAACTGTAATTGTAAAGAAGCATAAAAGCAATTTTATCACGGCATGCCATGGCCAGTAGCTGTTTGTCACACTTGTGGGTGAGAACTCTTGCCACTAGAGCAGGGATAGAGTAGTGGATACTGCAAAGTAACCTGCTAGATGATGAAACAGAGACAAATGCCTTTGAATATTCGAATTCTTTACTATGCCAGACCTGACCAGGAGGAACCTTTTGTGGAGGTATGTTGAACTGTGTCCCTGTTTGAACAGTGTGGATCTGACGACAGTACTTCTTTCCTAGTAATAAATGTGCTCTGTACTCATATGGCAGGGCATTTCCACCTCAGTTAGCTTGCTTTCTCAGTCCTATAAAATCTTTGAAAGATTTTTTAGATCCAGTTTCTGTAGTGGTTTATTCTTTTCATCCGTTTCTGCTTTTGTGTGGTCTTTAAATATCTGATCTTGCAGATCCCTCTTTTTGCAGCTGTTGACTGAACTTCATTCAAATGTGCAGTTCAGTTACAGACTGAGTAGGTGCCTATTCAGAGAAGAGGAGTGGCTTGTCGGTCTTCGGAGTCAATTTGCAATTTGTGTTAATAGGTTTTCTGTGGTTGCCTGTGTATTTGAGTTTGGTCACGTTTTGCTGCAGATACCTGTTGCTGGTTGATTTCCTGTGATACTTTTCCCCCAGTTCTGGTGGGAGACTATTCCTAAAAGATAGTCTTCAGAAGGGGAACTGTGTACTTCTGATTTAAGTTGAACACTTAAAAAATTGTATTATTTAAAAAACATATATGTATAAAATAATGGTCTGGGAGATAAGGAAGGAGGGCAAACCATTTGGAATGTGAAAAAAGAACAAGGATAAAGGTAGAAAAAACATCAGTTTGTTGTGGCAGTTTGTGTTTTGTTGTTTTGGGTTTTTTTATTTTCTTAATTTTGCTGTGCAAGCTTTCTCTGAAATTGACCATATGAAAGATTTTCTAGGACAGGATTCTCTGCTGTCTTAGAAGACCCAGGACTGGGCTGGAGGGGCAGGATGAAGCTGTACAGCTCTTGGAGTATCACAAGCAGGAATACCTATAACCTTTCAGGTGTGCAGGGGCACATAACAGCATTAGTTCTGCAGGCTGGGTTTTGCCCTGTGATCCTTCCCTCTTCTCTTTTCCTAACCCTGCTGTGTGCATTGGAATGCCAGTGCCCCAGTGCCCTGCTCAGCTCCAGGCATCTGCAGGTGAATGTAGATTGGATCTGCAGTGGATCTGTTGCTCACATTCCAGTAGGCGGTGCTAGGTGTGAGCAATGGCGTTAGGGCTTTGTGAACCCCTCACCAGTCCTGGTTGTCATGAAAAACTCTTGTGCTTTGTGGTGTGGTTAAATTCGAACCTGGAGTCAGTCCAGTGCATTTGCTTTCTCGCCTGGGGTGCAGGTGTGTGTAGGACCTCCAGGCACCTCTTGGCAATTGTCTCGACTGTTGACAGCTTCTGCAAGTTCAAGCATTGATCCTGAAGGTGCAGAGTTACGCAAAACTTGATCCGTGTGTAACATGAAAGCTGCTTGGAAGCCTTATTGGCAGGGAGTTGCATAGCAGTGTACTCTGCAGCCACATCTTGAGATTCCTGCTCCAAGATAAGATCTCTTTGGTGATATGCTCATGGAAGGAAAAGACAGTTTGAGATTTCCTGTTTGTTTTGTGGCTATGTCTCCTTGCTTCCCCTTTTCTTTCTCATCAGCTCCATCTCTGAGCTCTTGCTGTTGCTTCCTATGTGCCGTGGTGGCACCAGCTAAAGCCCCGCTGCCAGGCACAGCGGGCCTCATCTCACCTCCCACTGCTGTGCAGAGCTGAGGCTCCTGCCACTTGCTAAGCACCTCGAGCTGCACTGAAGGCTGGGCAGCTTTCCAGCTGTGCCAAGTGATGCCCTCTGGTAGATGGGGAGGCCAAGCACCCCAGCAGCAGCTTGCTGGAAGCCAGGACACCTGGATTGCTGCCACCAAGGGGTGAGGTGACATCGTCCTCTCTGCAGTGAGCTCTGGGCACCGTGGGTGCTGCCAGCCTTGGAGCTCTTGCCTAGTGCTGCATTTGGGATCCTGTTTGCCCTTCATGCCATATGGGGTTCAGAATTTGACCCTCTCTTTCTCAGCACCTTGTAGGCTGCTGAGGCCTTTTATAGACAAACATTAGGTGTATGGACTCACGTTCTCATTTTGTTTCTAGTTTTGAGAAAAGTTAGTATGGCTTAGCTGTAGTTGCTGGAAAGAAGGCTGTGCTTTGTTTTATAAGTATGTCAATTCAAACCTGATATTAGAAATATTTATATGGACTCACCTTTTAAAATATTACAATATTATAAAGTCCTAAGCTAAGGAATAGATAAAAGTTTCCAAAGAGCTGTTTCATCATTTCCAACTAAGAATGTATGTTATAAAGAGCTGGACTGTCATGCTGTCGCAAAAATACCTTGCCAGTTAAGATGTTCCCCATTTGGTTAAGGCTGCCTGTGCCTGATATAACCATCCCATATGGTGGTTTTGGTCCACACAGTGTGACAGCTGAGGACTAAGTTTTAAATTAACTGATTTCTATAGAAGATTGACAGTGTAAGAGCTATTCTTTAGGCTGGACACTTGTTCTCTTTCCCCAGATCATTACTGTGGAAGAAGCCAAACGACGAAAGAGTGTTTGCAGTTACTATGAAGAAGAAGATGATGATACTTTGCCTGTCTTAAAGCATCACAGTGCTGTCCTGGAGAACATGCACATAGAGCAGGTATGGCTAGAAAAACCTTAAGTTTCCCTGTTAGATGCGGTGCTGTCTCTTTTGAGTGTGGGACATTCTGCCTTCTGAAGGCAATGCCAGTGCTTTTATTTTTTCTGGAAAGTACTTAGCATGTTGGAGTAACCTTGTGCAAGGTCCAGTTTGCTGCAGCACTGGATCACCTAAGAACTTATTTTTGAGTTGTGATATCGAGGTTTGGCAACACTTTCAATGCTTTCAACAGGTGAAGTGAATGCAAGCAGTTGGGCTCAGAGTACAAGGCCACATGCATGTGGCAAAGATGTTAAGCTGCTGCTCCCTTGACAGTCATTTTTTGACTCGGAAGCCCCTGCAAAGAAGGAAAATGGACTGGGGCACCACCTGTGACCCAACCTGTTAATTGTGTAACCATTTCCCCCTGCTCATTGCCCAGCTTGCCCGGCGCTTGCCCGCACGAGTGCAGGGATATCCATGGCACCTTGCATACAGTACACTGGAGCATGGGACAAGCTTGAAGACTCTGTACCGCAAATCAGCATCCCTTGACAGTCCAGTTCTCCTTGTCATCAAGGATATGGACAACCAGGTAAGGAGTGCTCGTTCTGCGGTGTTTAGACTGAAAAGGCAACATTATAAAAAGCAACCAATATGAAATAAATGCTAGTCATACCATGAAGTGGCATCATACCAAAATATCTGTATTTTCTTTTGTATTTTTTACTGCCTAAACTAAACTTACAGCAGGAAAGTACTTCAGCACTAATAAAAGCTTTAGAATTGCAATGAGTACTAGTATCTTCCTTAGGTATCTCAGTTAACAAGCTGTCCCAAACAATGTCTTTGTGGAGGTTTCATTCTTCAGCAGCTCTTGGAAGTGGAAATCCTGGTGCCGTTGTTGTCATCTGACTTTCAGCTTGCAGGATACAAAAGACTTGGAGGAGTACTTGAATACCTGATGTACATTACTAGTTGGTTCTTCTAACATGAAAATCAGCTCAGTTGTTCTTAGTATTTTGAAATGTTTGGGGGTTTTTCTCTTTAATTTTGTACCATCCACAAAAGTAGTTTAATCATTTTATTCTGACAGATATTTGGAGCATATGCTACACATCCCTTCAGGTTTAGTGACCACTACTATGGCACTGGTGAAACATTCCTCTATACATTCAGTCCACATTTCAAGGTAAGTGGATGTTCACTTTCTCCAATAAAATTTTGGGCTCCACTTCTGAAACATTTCTGAGATTTTTATGGTAAATTTGAGTTTAGAAGATGTTGATGAAAACAGTTAATCATTCATTGCTTCAATGCAATGCTTAGAGCAAAAGTGGCTGTAATTTTCTTAAGTTACTGAGAGGACGGACAGTCTGTAATGGTGAGGAGGAGGGGGTTTTAAGTGGATTCAGGATGGAAGCAGGGAGGAGTTAAGGAGTGGACTGTCAAAGACTCACCTAGGAAGTCAGTGATATCAAGAACAGGATATAATTTCATGCGTGCTTAGGATCACAGTGGCAACAAACCAAAGATAGGAGTGCTGCTGAAATACCCCTTAATGCTTATGGCTTATGCATTTTTTTCATATGGAACACATTTTTAACAGAGTACCTGTTGATTTAGAGAGGGAGGTAGAATTTAAAAAAGAATTCGGGTGCCTTGTTCATAGTTTTAAATACATATTGATCCTTTACTTTCTACCTATTAACTCTTTCCCTTTCAAGAAAAAATAAAATATATTAAAAAAATATGTGCTAAGAGTAGGTACCGAGTAGTTTGAGAGTACAAGAATCTTCACAATCCAAATATATTTGGGTTTTTCTCTTCCTTAGGTATTCAAATGGAGCGGAGAGAACACCTACTTCATTAATGGAGATACTAGCTCTCTGGAGCTTGGAGGTGGAGGGTGAGTGAACATTTGCTTTTCAAATCATGTAGCCAACTTTATTTTAAATGAGAATAGGGACAATGGTAGCTGTAAGAAAAACTTATCAGTCACATGTCTGAACTTTTAGTAGTAAGAAGTGTGTAGTCTGTGTAGTGCAGATACCTCGGCAATCTGATTTCTGTTACAGACTCAGAGCAATTTCATTTGCTTAAAGAGAGTGACTGATAGCCAAGCAGGGTTTGTTGCAGTGTTAGTTTTTGGGGATTTTTTTAGCTAGAAAAAAACCCAGGTATTTTGGGTAGATACATGTCTCATTGCTGAAGAAGTTTGCCACTGAAAGATAATCTCTAATGGCAATTGCCATCAGCTTCTAAGGTTTATCACATTGTCCTTATTAAGTTGTCGTTATTCTGTTGTTGCACAGAACAAGGACCCAGACAGTGCATAATCAGGTCATGAGTTTCAAAGGTCAGTGGGTATGAAACCAAGGTTATACAACTAACTAAAGCTTACTGCAAGTGGCACCACGGGACCTCTGGGCATGGTTTGCATCGGGAGTACATAAACTCCTCACCTTCTCCTCCTCCTAATCAGAAGGAGCCATGCCCACATCCAGGCAGCCAGGGGAGGGACCCCAGTGCTGGTGCCCTGGTGTCAGCCACAGCGGGCAGTGGGACCAGCCGAATGGCTCGGGGGCTGTGGGCTCTCAGAGGGCCCTGTGTGCTGCTCTGCTCACTGGTGCAGACAAAGCCAGGGGACTGCTCTGCAGGCTGCCTGGTGAGCACTTTGCTAGGATTGAACTCTTCACATTTGGTCTAAGATTCTCAGAATTACCGAACTGTCTCCATGTCGTTTCTTTGATTGTTTATACAACTTTTGATATTTTTACTGTTGTGTTTAACACAAAATTTGTTCTGTATTTCTGTTTTAGTGGCAGGTTTGGCTTATGGTTAGATGCAGATTTGTATCATGGACGAAGCAACTCCTGCAGCACCTTCAATAATGACATCTTAACTAAGAAAGAAGATTTCATAATACAAGATGTAGAAGTATGGACTTTTGAGTGAAATACTGACTGCCTTAAGGACTGGATCCATTAGGCACTTAAATGCTAACTAGAAGGTGCAGGCTGCCTCACAATGTTACACGCTTTTTCCTCAAGTTTGTACCAGAGCATGCCTACGCAAAAAAACCAAACAACCCGAGAATAAAAGAATTGGTTTTCAGAGGCAGCAAGAGACAGAACAGTAAGAGATTGCTCTGAAGTGTTTTTACTGCCTCTTCCAACACGCCTCCATTGAAGATATAATGTTTATGAAAACATTCATGGTATATAAGTTGAAAACTTTTTATGTAACTGTGAAAAAGATCCTTTGGGAAAACTATTAACTATCTAGTACATTCCATGTGTATTTATGTTCAACATACAAATGCTGACCAAAAATAAAAGGTTACTTTACCAAAATCTACAGCATACTATTTGCCATGGAAAAGAATCAAAAATAGGTGTACACAGCACTTAAGGGAACATGTTTTTAAAATAATTTTATTTATTGTTGTTGTATAGCACATTTTTTTGTGAATGTATTAGCTATGACTTTTTTCTTTTACTGTTTCAAATCTCATTTTGATAAATAATTGCTGTTGAGATAGGTTTATTATGCACTGGCATTTATTCTGAATCAATTTATTTGATTTCTGAAGTTAATTTTTATATTTTTATTTTGTGAGATTTTGTTTTCATTATACCCTAATTAGAGGGTTTGTTTTTCTGGCAGAAACACTTGAGTGCATAATTCTGTTTCATTTTCTTTTCCTGAGATGAGGGAGAAGGTGAATAGTGCTCCTTGTTAACTCTGCAGTCAAATTCCTGTTAATAGATTATTATTTTGGCAGCATTGAGACACTGGGCAAACTGCCACCTGCGGCTCTGTTGCAGTCCACAGAACTGGGACAGCATGCTCTGAGCATCTGCCCTAGTATTATTTGACTGTTTACAAAGGACATTTCTAGGAGAGAATTGTTTTTCTGTGTAACCACCAAATGATTGAAAATAAGCCACTCACTGTGCTTTTATGAGCATTTCTCTGCAAACTGAAGAATTTGTTAAGGAGAAGATACAATTGAAATCTAGAGAAGAGTGTTCTTTTCCTAACAAGCCTGGTCATGTCAGCGTAAAACTTGTTTTCTTAGTAATAACATACATTATTTATTCCCCCCCCTCAAAAAAAGACTTGAAACAACAGGGTATTTTAGGATTTGACAGGCAACTAAATATTCTTGGTTGAATGAAATGAAATTATACTCCCCACCAAAGCTGAAAAGACCCTATATTACAAAATGCAAATTTTGGTAAATAGGGAGAGTATGAAAGAGACTGGCAGCCTTCACTGTTTGCTGAGGAATTCTGCTTTGCCATTAAGCTGTGGTTTTGTTTACACAATCCAGGCCTAACCAACATTAGGATTCTGTCCTGCCCTTAGACTTGAATGTGTCATTGTTCTGAGAAAGGCAGGTTTTAGAAACAGTAGTGTGCATTAAAACAGTATAATCTAATTTTGGAACATTAATAACAACTCAGTTTAGTTACTGCTCTTTCCTTTTTGAATAGATCAAATTTAAATTTAAAAAAAAAGAAAGAAAAAGAAGCACCAAGTGCTTTTCTTTCAAAATCATTAAGATTTATTAATCCTGCACAGAAATTTCACTGTCTAAAAAACCAACGCTATACACAGTAAGCCTGTAACACACTGCACGTGAGCTTTTCACACTTCTTTTTATGTGGTTGGTCTCCTACAGCCATAAATAATAATATTGGTAATGCTTTATGATATTTTGGAACTTGCTAACAGCATAATGATTTGAAGATACACAGAATATCTAAAACTGTTTGTTCATAATGATTTGAAGATACACAGAATATCTAAAACTGTTTGCTCTTTTAAATGGTGGCAGACCACTTAATACTTTAAAAAAAGAAAAAGCCCAAACAACAGAAAAACCCCACAACAAACAAAATGAAACAAATCAAGTTCAACATTTTACATACATTTCACTATTGCTACCTACAACTTAATCCATTATATTATCCTTGTCAGAGCATATCTAAACGCTGTGGTCTATATTCAAAACAGTGTTGTTCAATCAAAATTCTGTGACCCTTGAAACTATGAATATTGAATATATGTAATGCAGTGCTATCACATTATTTTCAATAAAGGAATTTATGCATTCAGAAACTTGTTGCAGATACTTTCTCTTTTATTCACAAACTTCAGAACATTTTAAAGATGAAAGGATGCAGCTTGAGTGACATGTTATGCTGATGAATACCTGCGCCACCTCATAAAAAGAAAATTTCTGCATCACTGTATTTTAGAAACACAGGGGAGGAGGTTGGACCTTTTGGTTGGGTTGGTTTGGGTTTTTGTGTTATTTTTTTTTTGTTTTTTTTTAATGTGTGTAGTCCTAAAGGAGAGCTGTGTTTTGAGTTCACTCAGAGACAGACTGTGACAAAGGGCTAAGAAATACCAGTAAACAGTTAAACAATTGACTTAGTTCTTGCTTCTACTCTCAGCTGTAGTGAATGACTTGTATTCCCTCATCTTTTGACCAACCTGTTCCCAGAAGTCATTAGTCCACATAAATAATTTTTGTATGCACCCTTCTCATGTTTCCAAATGGTTTATGTATTTTATGTATTTTTATTTCTGCCCAAGCAAGACAAAGGCATATAATGTCTTAAAAGTACTCAGTTCTAGGGTTTTATTGGTTTTTACTGTATACAGAAGTGGTGTTAAGAGAAAACAAACTATGATTATGGGTGAAACAGAACAAGTGTGCTGTGAGCCTTGCTTTGAGCAAAATGGCAATAACTTTCTTAAAATAATAGGAAAATTATTGTCACTAGTAATTTTTCTCTGAGAGAGCAAAAACTTGTTCTTGCAACATCAAATGTGTACTTCAGTGCTACTTGGATAAAGATTTTTGATTCAGGGTGGTGTGAGAATGTGTACTCTTGTTAAGGCTTGTCAGTACTCAGGTAAGTGCAGATGTTTTATTTGGTACTGGTTTCAGTGCAGGTTTTGCTTTGGATGTTTTGCACAAAGTGGCTTTAGCGCTAAGGGAAAATCTAGGGACTGCCTAGCACTCTGCAGGTTGGCAAATGTGGCAAATGAGCTGCTTCAGGTAGAATAGCTAACCATGTCCTGTCTGTAGAGGCACAGCTTGCTTGCCCTATAAAAATATACATTTTTGAAAAATCTCAGTCTAAATTTTTCATCTTGTTACCTTTTTAAATACCATAGCCTGTCATCAGTGGGACGAGTACTTTTATGCTTTGTGGGCTGAATGAAGAATACAAACATTGAAATTCCATGGTCAGTGATTCTGCAGCAGTGCAAAGGATTTAAAATACAAGTTATTGAGAAAATATTTTTAGAAATTGAAAGGTAACTACCACTTACAAATACCCTCTGTTAGCTTTGGAAGCAGTTGATAGGATGAGGGTGCTGAGGCACCGGCACAGCTTGCCCAGAGATGCTGTGGATGCCNCCGTGTCATAAACACCTACTGTCTTTCCATCTGCCTTTTTTACTGTGGGTTTGATTTTTTTTTTTATTTATT
>VWZG01009039.1:79012-116660 GCA_013396735.1 Grallaria varia
CTTTCCTTTCCTTTCCTTTCCTTTCCTTTCCTTTCCTTTCCTTTCCTTTCCTTTCCTTTCCTTTCCTTTCCTTTCCTTTCCTTTCCTTTCCTTTCCTTTTTCCTTCTTTCCTTTCCTTTCTCTGCAAAATCGCAAGCTTGTTTGCTAGTCACTTCACCTATGACATAAGGGGTTTTTTGTTTTGTTTTGTTTTGGTTTTTTGTTTGTTTGTTGGGGTTTTGTTGCTATGTTTTTGTTTGGTATTATTGTTGATATGGGGAAGATGGCCTTTGTTGCCGCCTCTTTGCCAATATCCTCCTCCTGATCGATTTAATGTGTTTGCATCCTTCTCCCAGTACGAAGACCTTGTTTGCTTTAGAGACAGGAGACCTGGTGCCCCCCACCACTACCTGGTGGTGCCCGTGAGGCACATGGGGAACTGCAAAACGCTGAAGACAGAACACATACCTCTAGGTAAGGCTGCAAGTGTGTGCTTAACCTAAAGGAAAGTAGTTGTTCGTAGTCTTAAACTGTGTTCTCAAGTAAACTACACCTTTGAACACCTTGTGAAACACGGAAATAGCTGGTGTGAGTGAGCGTAGGTAGGGGCTTACCCTTCCTGGGACCTTCCATGTGCTGTTCTAGAATGGCACTTTTTTTTTTTTGTAATTCTGTAAAAACACTCCACTAGCGCATGAAATCTCTTCTCTTTGCATGGATTACGGATGCCTCTGCACTTTGTTGGAACTGCAAGTTTATTTTTAAAGTATTTATGTGCTGCTTCATTGTGTTTTCTTAGATATATGTGCAATTTTAAATTATATGAAAAGCTTGCAGAGGAATTTTATAAAATACATACTTTCAAATAAGTGCTACATTGTTTTTCAGGAAAAAGAGTGACAGATGAAAAAGGGAAATGGTGTTCCAATAAACTTTAAAAATTTTTGAAAAAATAAAATTTTAAAATGTTGAAGCTACAGTTTATTGTTGCTAGGCTTTTTTTTTTCTCAGGTGTTTGTTTCACAAGGTATGCCTAGCTAAGTGTGTTGAGTAACAGAAGAAACTACAGCCATACGTGCATGAAGACATTCCGCCTTAGAGTAATTTACAGGTGGTGCAAGAAAAGAGTTATAGTGGCATTTTGCAAATCTTGCATCACAGTATTTCTCTTCTAAACACAGAGTGGTTTTCTCCAGAAAAAAATTTACGTGTTTGGCTTAAATACAATTCCTTCAACTTTGGCCTTGAATTTTTGTATTAGGGTTGCTGCATTTTTTAGTGATAATGAAACTTTGTCCTAGTAATAACTAGGACTGACTGTTTTATTTTAATTTAAAATTGTGTATTGTCTCTGAAACTTGCAACAGGCTGCAAACTTGCACAGGACCTGGAGTTTTTTTTCCCACAGCTGTGCAGAGATACACCACAGGAATTACTCTAAATGTTATCATTTGGATTAATCAGTATTTGTTGCTGTTTTGTTTTTTTGTTTTGTTTTTTTTTAATAAGGGTGTGGTGTTAGCATAGCTTTGGCCAAAGTTCTTAGAATAATACCACACTTAAAAACATCACTAGGGTGGAAGCTGGTAGCAGTGACCATTTTCAAGTCAATCACTGAGAACACTCTCTTGATTGTGTTTGATTAGGAGTAGTTACAGTGTTTACATTTTAAAAAACCCTTGTTTGTAATCTCAGTGTAATCCGTCTGTTGAAGTTAATATTATGAAGAATACCTTTTTTAAATTAAATTTATTTGTGCTTAATAGTGAAGAGAATGATGGAAGTTGGAAAAGCTGTCCTCCAGAAAAATAACTTCAGTGACTTGAATGATGTAAGGTATGTAATGGAAACCTTCTACTAAGGGTGTTTCTTACTTTTCAGAACATTATTTCAGAGGTGGTGGCAAAAACTGCAGTATGATTTATTGAAGAAATCAGGTCTACATTTTCACACTTGTTGCATGAATTCTGAAGTAGAATCTGCTGGCATGGAATGTGAACTTTTTATCTGATAAAATTCCAGCACATACTGCATTCTAGCTCTGAGATTCTTTATTAACCACATCTTGGAATAGAGAGGGCACTTCAAACAACTTCACCTAAAAGGCTGCTTTTTCTTTATATGCTGAGAGTATGCTCTAAATCCTAGATGCCAGAAGAGAGGTATGACTTTGTCCTATTCAAGGGCACTGCACTGTGTTTGTCATACCTACATTTGATTTCAGTGCTGGACCTTGTAGTTTAAGGCAGTGCCTTTGATAGCTGAAGTAAACTGTAACATAATTTAAACAGTGTAGAGAAATAGGGAGCTGGACTTCTGTTATTAAACCTGATAGTTGGCTTTCTAGCTGAAAATTAAATAGGATACTTTTAAGATACTTTTCCTTGTAACTCCTTTCTAAAGAAATGTGTCTTAAATACAGAGATGTGAGGGAAGAGGTTAATGGATTTTTGAAAAGATTTTTTTGTGATACAATGAAAGGACGTATTTTTGTTCTTGCCTTTATGTACAAGGAAAACTGATGAGTTGTTAATCTGTTATCATGTTAATTAACCTTCGATGTTCCACTTCTTCCTGAATTATCATCACCAGTATCTTTTACTTCTTTTCCTTTTTTAAAGAATGGGTTTTCACTGGCCTCCATTCTGCTCAATATCTCACTTGCATCTTCATGTCCTGGCCCCAGCCAGTCAGCTAGGATTCTTATCCAGGCTCTATTACAGAATCAATTCCTACTGGTTTATCACGGTAAGTGAAATGCAGATGAGTTTTTTGGCCGGTTTTCGGTTGCAAGCTGAAAATGTGATTTTTTTTTTTCTAACCTTTTAACTTTCACCTATTATTTTTGTTGTTACTGTAATTCTTAATTAGGTATATTTTGCATGAACTATTTAAGGAAAATAAAACAGTATAAACATTAAGGTGTTATCTTCTAAGGGGAATGGAGTGCTAATAACTGGCTGCAAACAGTATAGTATATCTGGATCTTCTAGGAAGCTCAGGTTCTGTGAAGTGCTCCTGTGGAAACTTTGGGAATATTTGGGGCTTAATTTAAAAGGATACATTCAAATGTGATGGACTGTTTTGTACATACCCTGGTTCATCCAGTGTAGGTGAAAACATATCCACCCAATGATTGCATTTAGCAGTTCATGTGGTTTTTCTCACCTTGTCATCTTTAGACTAAAGCAAGTGTCTGCTTTACAAAAACATTGTACTGATTTGTGTCAGATTTTGCTGATTTTTGCTGGTAGAGATAAGCAGTGAAACTGAACTGGCACTGACTAAATCACTTTGAAAATCTCTCTTTAGAGATCAAGGCTCCCTCTCACTGCTTTGATACAGCAGATCCTTTCAATGTAGCTGAAGCATCCTGGTATCATTACACAGCCCCAAACCAAAGTTGCTGAAAAATGTCTGTCTCATCTAAAGAATATAGAGAAACTCCTACTTAAAGAGAAGAAACTTGGCTTCTTCACAGTGGTACCTCGCTGAAGGTCTCACCTAGCTCAGAAAAAGCAGATTTGTTTGCTGAATTGTTGAGCATCTTACAGGTCCCTCAAATAAGCATAGCTGTGTAATTTTACTGCTTATTATCTTGGACTAACTCAGGGAGACCTGTATGAAGCCTGGTTATCCAGTAGGGATGCACTTTAAAAGGTATTTTGCCCTGTTGTCAAGTTGAAAAATGTTCTTGGTTGGTGCTGGGTTTGGTTGTTTTTTTAATTGTAGTGTCTTGAATATGGTTCTTGTTTAAGAATGCAAATCAAGATGCAGAGAACTTCATTTGCTCCATGTTTTATGTAGCTTCACTTGCAAATAAACTGCAGTAACTGCTGAAGTCCTGTTGAATTGTTCCTAACCTAAGTAGCTGATTGCGTTTTTACTGAGTGTACTTAAAATATGCCAAACTTAAACTTTTCACCTTTTAATGTAGTTCCTTTGGAGATCTCAATAAAACCTCGAGCACTAGCTCAAATTAAAAGTTTAATTTAGTAGAAATGACAAAAAAAGTGAAGGCTGACAGGTTGTTCTGAGCACTGATGTCTTCTGAGGTCTTTAGAATCACAGTGGTTTAATAGATCTGCTGTTTATTTGCTCATTCTCTGACTTTCATAGGTTATCTTAACTCTTCTGATTGTCTTATGGGAGTTTGATGGAAACTGTGAGAGCTTGCTGCTGAAAGCAATGCTTTTATTCTGTTTCCATTGTAGGCTTTGTCTCTGAAAGTGAAAAATAAATACTCTGTCAGTGTCACTGTTTTTAAAGTGAAATTTTCAGTAAACTGAAGGCCCACGGTGTAGTTAATGCATTGCTTTCTCTCTTTCCTAGGCTGAACAGCTCCTTGAGAGGCTGCAGAGTCAAAATGCTGCCAGCTGAAAGCTTGTGTCATTAGCCAGTTTGTTCTTTGTCTTTGAGCTCTGATTTAAGGTTGCACAGTTTGATGTTGCCAATAATATTCCAGGATAAAAAAAGCTTTAGCTCCTTATGAGGAAAGGCACACAGGATTTGTAGCTGCCAACCTTATTCTCCCATTTGGATACTCAGTCTGTATACTTCCCTGACACTAGCTTGATGTATTTTAATTATGATTTTATATTTGTGTATATACATACATGATGCACACAGGCAGAGAACTTTTCCTAATGAAAGGCAGGGTATAGCAGCAAAATGTACTGCAACTAAGGCAACAAGTTATGACTAACAGCATGTACATGCTACAAAAGGGAGTACTTCTTGCGGAATCAAGCTTCCATTTTCAGGATGCGTTGTTCTGGGATTGCAGGTAACATTTAAGACATTTAAGTTTCCATCTGCATTTGTAGGATATGTTAGTTATGTCTAGTTATTAGTCGGTACATTGCTGAAAGTACACTACTAACTTTCTGGTGCTAAATCACTTCAATGTTACCTATCTTGTTTGCATCACAATGACGTAGTAAATGTCAATACAATATGTGCCCAAGATGTGATAATATTTTATAGCATAGAATATAGCTTAAGTGTTGTATGTTGGACTTAAAGGGTTTTTTTCCCTCTAATTTGCACAATATTTGAAACTAGTTATTGTATGTTTACAAAAAATGTGAAGAGCTCAGAGGAATGAATTTAATGTACTGCTCTTCTGCGTGGCAGTAGATACAAAAATCCAGATTTTCTGATACTGTTCTCACTGGAAGTTCCTTGGAGATTACTAATGTCTTGGCTGAATTTGGATTCTAAATGAAGTTATAAGAGAAAAAGGTCTTTGGTGCAGTGAGTGTGTAGCAGGCTTACGTAAGAGCAATGTGATTTGAATTTGGGATAGCAAGGACTCAGCTCAAAATTGGAATATGTCAAGTTGCTTAAGGAATGTGCTGAACATTTGCCGTTGCTGTACAACTCTAATCAAGAATGCTAGCACTTTGTTTTTCACTACCATAATAAGGCAGACTGATTGGAAACTTAAAACTCCAGAAAACATGGAGTGGATTTTCTTTGTTCACAGAGTGTCTTGGTGCTGAACTAACCAAGTGCTGTTTGATGCATTTAGATGCAGCTGAAGTGATGATGTCTGTTCCACCTGCAAGTTTCCTTGAACGTAATATTCCACCTGTTTTCCACGGATCCAGCACCTGTTGCCTTAGTGATATGATGTAGTATAATATTCTTACAGTACTTCAGAGAGTTCCCACCTCTCTGAAGAACAGCATTTTCTACCTGGAAGAGTTTACACCTCTCTGTCTGTAAGATCTTCTTCCTACTGCCTTGTTATTCTTACTAGTGGGCACTCACATGTCATTTGCAGCCCTTTAGGGTTTTAATTTCTAACATTTGGTAAGAAAATTATGACTTGAAGCCACTGTACTATGGCTACTTCTGTGCAATAGATGAGGAGGTTTGAGCTGGTTCCTACCTTTGGGAAATATCTGAACATTAAGATCTTTCAAGAGTTAATACCATGCATGTGTTCTGATTTGTAATTAATTTATGTAACTGTACTTAACTTTCAAATGTAATATTTAAAGTACCAACATGAACTGTTGTCAAAAAGGATTAATAAACAGAATAAATGCTAATCTTGGAATGATCTTCCAGTGCAGTGGAATAGTTGACTGGGGGATTGACCTTAGAGAGCTCATTGTTCACTCTTCACCCCTGGCCCCAGCAGGATGGAAGAACAGAAAGAGCAAAATGAGAAAACTCATGGGCTGAGATAAAGACAGTTTAATATGTGGAAGGGATGCAATGCAAAGGTAATCCCTCATGACCTCCCAAAAGCAGGCCAGTAGCAGTAGCCCCCACCCCTCCAAAAAAAAAGCCCTCTCCTCAGCTTTTATTGCTGAGCAGACATTACATGGCATGGGATATCGCTGCTGGCCAGTCTGTGTCTGGTGTGCACGTTGTGCCCACTCCAAGCCTTTTGCCTGCATGAGGGGGCAGAGCAGAAAAAAGAGAAGGCCTTGATTATGTGCACACGCTGCTCAGCAGTTGTCAGAACACTGCAGTTACCAGCACTGTTCCATTCAAACCCAAAACATGGGCTGCTCTGAAGAAAGTTACCTCCATTCCAGCCAGGTTGAGTATGTTGACAAATGTACACAGAGGTCAAGTTTTATATCTTAACTTTTGAGAAGGGTCACACTAATGACAAGACTAGAAAGATAAAAATCTGGATATAATCTAGCTACCAGTGTATTGCTGATGAGCAGGATGGGGAATTCCACTTGTCCCAAACAGGCCTCAAACAAGCTCAAACAATGAAGTGTTAAACAGAGACGTTAATTACTGAGGAATGCTCAACATCTCGTTAGTGTTTTTCAGCACAGAACCATCTTCATTTTCCTTCTACATTGACAAGCATTCTTGGACTCTGCAGATAATTTTTCTAATTAGGCAAAGTAATACTTTGTGAAAAGCCTATCCTAATACTTTGAATATGTTTCTGAATTATGTGCTATCCCCTGGAACAGACAGTGAGCAAATCCCATTAACTATGTCACCATCTTCTACAGAAGATTTTAGTAATTTTAAAACTTCAAAAATCATCTGAAGAGCTTTCCAAGGAGCAAAGATCACTAGGGAGAGTGAACTCAATAGCTCTTACTCTTCAAGATCCTGGAGAAGCAAAGGAAAGTTGTTTAGCCACTGCCCCTGGCTCTGTTCTTTGATCCAGTATTAGCAGTCCTGAGAAAAGCTGCTTTTTTGACCTCATGTTTAAGAATGACAAAGCTTTATTTGTACTGTTTTGCTCAATTGTTTTACATAAACTCCCAACCTAATGCGAACCCAAAGAATAATTCTTTTATGCTGATGTACTAAAAGCTCCCTCTGAAAGGATGAAATAGATACACATACAGTGGTGTTAAATTAAAAATAAAAAAAGTTTGTGTTTTGACTACAGACAGCGTTTTCAATATGCTTAAATTGGTAATAGCTCCTCAAAATATTCCTAAGTCTTTTTAAGTGTGAGCTGTAAATAAAAGTGTAAAAATGGGAGCAAACCAGTGAAAATAGTATTTGAAATTTGACCAACTTGGAAACAATAAAATGCATAAAAACTCTGTCATTTCAAACTGATGTGCAACATTTATTGAAATGGTGAAAGTGCCATCAGTGTTTGACAAGACAAACCACAGATAATCCCTATATGATGTACAGTCCAAAACAAATTGAGAGTTCACAGCCTTTAAATGGAAGAAGAGGAAAGACCACTGAGGGAGCCTGCCACAGAGAAGTGACATTTAGGAGAGATTTCAAGAGCTGAAAGTTACCTAGTTGGGTAAGAACTGCTTTGAGAATGTTGGTGTTTACTTACTACTCCAAATAACCTGTAATGCCTAAGAACTCTCATGTGCTACAATTTTTGCAAAAATAATTCAATAAATTCTGTTCCATTTACTCTGCTGGAAAAAAGTTGTGTGTTGAAAAGTTTACATTCCCATTTCATCTGTAGATGCCAATTAATCACATCACAGATGAGGAAGCAGAATTTTGTAAAACTTGTAAACTAGTAAATTGAGGCATGTGCATTATATATGATGCATTCATGACTATACAGCCTTCAGTAGCAATTTTTTATTCCGGAGTGTACCAGTGGGCAAGCTGAAAATTGTATTGGTCTTTTAGTTGGGGTTTTTTTTGCTGTTTTTTGGGGGTTTTGTGGTTTGGGGGTTTTTTTGAATACTGGCTACTGCTGGAAGCACAAGATCAGATTTGTCAACCTGGATGCTGACCCAGTTTGGCAGCTCAGTGTTTATAATCACTGCGTGGGCACATAGATTTCAGCCACTCTTTCTAGAATGCTCATCTAAAGCTGCCAGGCAGGAAATGTGGCCCTATAGTTGTTAAAAAAAACCACCATCCCTCTATAAATACTCTTTTTTAATATAATAATCCTTAGTTTTATTCAAAATACAATGATAGAGCAAGGTTTTTTTAGTTGCTTACAAAGTAGATAAGACACATCATTAAAGACTTGCTCTGTGTCTCTCTTTTAATCAGAGGTGTGCTTAAAGCTCTTGTAGATGTACTCAAAGGGTATTTAAACCAACCAGCAGCAGGAGAAAGTGCATCAGAGGCTGCATAAGCATCTGCCACTAACTACTTACATGGCAGTGAGAGCCTAGATTTCTGATATTTAACTATTTGAGCCAGCCTTAATTAAGAACTACTAAGTTTACATGAGCTGGATTTGTATCTTGGGATGCTCAGACTAGACACTGCATCAACTGTGTGGCTTGCGATGGATTATTTGTACAATTTCTATCAATGTATTATTTTTCCTGATAATTACCATCCCGTTAGTCAGCTGGTGACATTTGAAGCACCTGATGCTGCTTCCTGCAAGCTATGAACTAACACTACAGCAGAACTGACTGGGTTTCAGAACAGACAATTAAATAAAACTCATTTCATACAATCCTTTTTTTCCCTTTTAATCAGTTTGAAGAGCTCACAACCGTGCTCTGAAAGCACAGCTCTGCTGCAGGTAAATAAGGTATGGGACTGCACCGCTATGCTTTTATTTATGCATTTGGATCCGTCCTCTTGTAAAAAACATTGCTATATTGTGGTGAAAGAAGTGCTTTTTTTTTCCTTATGAATTCACAGGTGCCCCAATACAGTTTTTGTTGTCTTTCACATCTTTTACATTGTGGCACCCTACTTCCTATGAAGGGACATAGCTGAATTCACAAAAAAAAGCTGCAGAGCTTTGTGACCTTCTAGGGTCAGCATCGGAAGAACAGAACAGGTAAAAATGGTGTGAGATACAGAAGAAAAAGGGACACGGAAGGTTTAGAGAAAATATGATTAAAAGAATAGACTATCAAATACCAGGACTAGTGCAGCTCTCCAAAATACATGCAAGATACAATAATTTAGGAACCATCAAATATCCTTGCTGTGATATTTTTGTAAATTTGGGAATTTTCATCCCCTTCATGAAAATAGCTTCCATTTATTCAATTTAACAGTGTGAAATTTAACCTAACTTTTGCTATATACAGGCTCTTTGTTTGAAAAAGTATATGAATTCCCCCAGAAGTTTTCAATTCCACATTTTACAAATCCTAATTCCCCACGTAGCAAGTATTTCACAACCTACAAGGATCAGCGTTGTATGGTAGAAAGTTAGTAATTTATACTTTCAGACACCTAAAAGCAGTAAGCCAGCAGAGTTACTTGAAGAACGGTGATATACATGATAGTAGATGATAATAAGGACAATCCAATGTCAGCATGATGGATTAGCTCATAATTTGTAATTTCTGTCCAAATCTCTACCATTCTTACAAAAACATGCGTTATCCTTCTCACAAATTTTCTCTCCTGCTCATGTCCCAGTAGGTAGCTGAGTTGAAATTCTGTACGGAAAACCTTTCAAGATGGTATCTAGGTATGTTTTTCCAAATGGAACTATGCAGCAAAATTCATTCCATGACAAAGCCCTATTGTAGTAAAGTGATGACCACATCATCATCTTTTCCTTGCCACAGCATTTCACCTTCAAAATGAACCAGACCATGTTTTCTGGCTCTTAACAAGATTCCCACTACTTTATTTGAAATAGTCACATACGTTTCAAACAGCTGCCCAAATGTCACACTCACGTGTCCATCTTCTCCCACCTGTCCAGTGTTCCTAATGATCAAGCACAACTCTTCTACTTCCTTACCCACATGTGAGTGAGCATCTTTCCCTCTCTGCTCTGTCCGAGACCCTTCAGGGGGTCTCCCATAGGTAGGATCTCCTCGGTGAGTATGCACAGGTTTAGACGAGAGCCTGTCGTCACTGCTGAACGGGTTCTTTCTCTGATACTCAATGTGATCCTCTGCCCAGGTCTGCCAACTTTTTCTCAGGTCACCCACCACACTGGTAGCTTTAGCGCTCTGCCCTTTATCTCCTTCCATTTCTTGAAAAATGTTTTATGGCACTCAAGCAGGAGGCAAATCAATGACTGGTTGGTACTGAAGTCCTTGGGTGCACTGTCAGCTGAGAAGGAAAAAAACATCAAGTCAGCTCGATAATTTTTGGAAGAGTTTTGCTCAAGTGAGAGGCAAGGCAATATTGAAAAAGCCATTAAATATCTGAATATTTTTTTAAGACCACACATAATTCCACAGCAATGAAGAAAGTAAAAGTGATTCAGCTGAAATTCAGAAGCAATGTTGGAACACAGGACAGTAAGTTATGCTTACAAGGTTACACGGTGCACCACCAGTCCCACAACCTCTGTGCAACAAAAATGTAGCGCAGTACTTACTCTTCTTACACTGATGCCTTTTAAAGAACTTTATCCTGGTACCCGGCAGCACCGCTGACTTCCCAAACAATCTAATGCAGTGCTGGCTGACCTGGGAAGAGAGCAAACCATTCCCCCAGAGGCAGCACACCAACCCATGTACAGGGGTGGGAAGCTTTCCTCCTGCCTGCACACTGATTAAAGGTGGACAAATTCACGCTATGCCAAAGTTCCCACAGACTCTGGGAGTTATTACGCATTGAAAACATTATCTGGAGCTGCAACACCAGCACATGGTGGGAGCAGGGGGATTTTGCTCAACAGGCACTGCAATGAGAAGTAGAAATCCCAGTTAGTGAGTGCGTTGCTGTCTGCAACACCCTATTTAGTGAAGAAGACAAAACCAGAATAGATAGTTCTCCCTTAAAAGGCTGTGCTGCACAGCCATGTCTGCCAGCTAACAGGCAGGCTCCAGGCAAGGGAGCTTGCACTCTAGAGGGGAAGCTGCCTCACCACTCTGGGTATGCGGGCTGCCCACCACCCATAACATTATGTGTGCTTAGATTAGGGACTATCCGTGCAGTATGGGATTATTTTGATGATTTTGGCACAGACTTTTATATACCTAGAGAGATGTGAATGTGTTATCATCGTCTTTGCTGAGTTGTATTTTTGACCTGTTGAAACATACAAACTAGAGTTTCTGTGTAGCACGTTAGATTAGAAGAGCTGGTACTTTATCCACATTTGAAGATAAAACAGAGGATTAGTGCTGGTTTTCTATGGGGAAAGGGACAGAAATGCAAATTCTGAACAATTTAACAACTGAATGATAGATTAGGTATTCCTGTATTTCAAAAATATTGTGTTTCTAAGGTAAAATGTTATGGGTATTTGCCCATACACATAGGTTGGTGGGGTTGCATGTGAACCCATGAGCAGTGACAGAGCCCCCTGGATGCCCCAGCAGAATGTGCACGTCAGTCAAAAAACACCTGTGTTGCCTTTGGGTATAGAAGAGTGCATGAGGTGAGAGAAAATGGCAACACAATTGCTGCATAAGAAAATTGAGAATAGTAAGCAGCAGCACACATTAAATAGTGGCTTTTCATTCATGGTCTCTCACTTTTAAATTGAAACTCATGATTGTCATATGATCCTATTATATTTTTTGTGAAAGGGGGGTGGGTTAATTCTAGCTTCCTGGATGAATTTCAAGTTGAGTAATTACATTTTGTGTACTTAAAATTCCCCTGAAGGTTAAAAAGAACAATTTTTCTTCTCTTCTGTCCCTAAAATAGTTATATAATGTTGTTAAGATGACTCTCCTAATCCACACAAAAAAACTGCTTGATTCTCCACAGTGGCATTACAGGAATGTATGTTTAGTTTACAAACACAGCATCTGAAAAGCATTTTGTTTTTATGTTAGAAACAAACACTCTCTAAGTCTTACTTAGTAATGTACATTCACTTTCAAACTATGCTGAGCAACATGTATAGACTGACAAAGATTTTGCATAGATGCTCAAGTCAAAAAGCAAGAAAAATCAGGGCTTAAGTTAAATTCTGTAGGAAGCAGTATGACTGGAAAACTGAGGTATTCACCTTGTGAGAACAGAGAGCAATGCTCTGAAGGTAACACAGTGCAGATAAAGTAAGCAAAAGCCAGTCTCAAAGAGATTAAGCTTAAAAATAATACCAATAGCTCCTCCTAAGGAGTTTCGAAAATGGAAGCTATACAGCTAAGAAATTTAAAGTGAGACAGACTGGAAAAAATAAAAGCAATCTTCTTCCATTCAATCTCTTTCAGGAATCCCAAGATTTTGTAAGCAATCTCAGGGGTTTGTCAGCAGTTCAGCAATGTGTTTATTGTTGGATGTCAGCATTCAACTGCTGAGGTGAACAAGCCTGATCCACATCTACCTCTTTTCTTTCTCTTCCAGGAAAGTTCACGTTTAGCTGCCAGGTCACTTTAGATTGTTTTCTTGACAGGGCTAAAACTTCACAGTAAACCTCAGTTTTGATTAATGCAGGAAGGGATAACTGGAGAAGCTGCAGGATGGGATTATGGAGATGCATAAAGAAGGTGGCCCGTGCAGTGCTCGCAGGTCATGAGCAAAATCTTAGCCATTGAGAAAACAAGCTGTCCAAAACTCAGCACATAAAACACAGAACACGCGTTCAGTGCTGAGGGGGCCTGGTGCTAATAAAAGGCTTACCAAAATCTGGATAAGCCGAACCTTACAGCTCAACATAACAGGGAGATTAGCGAGCGCAGGATTATAGTTATCAAGCCTAGATATTAAAAGAAAAAAAAATATAATAGGCAAGGCAAGCCCCTTTCCCACTCCCTGTTGGATTGTCACACCTCCGTCCCTTTCCTGCGCATCTGCTCCTCTCCCCGGCGCGACACCCACGCCGCCGGCGCTGATCTCCTTCCCACGGAAAAACGAACGCGACTCCTTTGGCACCTGTGAATTCCTAATGTTATTTAACGCTCCAGATCCCCAAGAGCGGCCAGGAGAGGCCGCAGCGCTAACACCATGAGCCACCGTGTGTCCCCAGGGTGCGCGGAGTTATTTATAAACCACCCGCACGCCCTGCCGTACAGACACGTGGCGCGCATGGCGAAGCGCACGCAAAACGAAAATTAAAAAGAAGAATGAGAAGGAGATGAAAGGAAGAGTAATTAAGGCAGAGTGCGCGCACCTCCCTGTCCCGCTGGGCGCTCGCGGGGCCGCCCGGAGCAGGGCCGGGCCGAGCGGAGACGAGCCCGGCGGGCGCTGGCGGCGCATGCGGAAGGCGGGGGATGGCCGGCCATGGCGCGGGCGGCCCCGGCGCTGCTGCGGCGGTACTTGCTGCTGCTGGCGCAGGAGCACCTGGAGTTCCGCCTGCCGGTGAGCGCTGCTGGGACTGGGACTGGGATGGGGGGCCGGGCAGCGCGGCCCCGGGTGTGCCCAGGGGGCGGCCGGACCACAGCGGGGCCTGTCCCGCCGCCCGCTCCGCAGAGCCGAGGCCGAGGGGCGGCCCTTCGCTCGCCGCGATCCGCGTCCGGTGTCAGGGCACCCCCAGGCCACAGCCTCGGCGGGAGGCTCTGCCTGGTGGCCTTGAGGCAGCGCTCTCCTCGCCGTGCTCCCGGAGGGAGCCTCTGGCGCTGGGAGGGGCTGCGGGCAGCGCACCCGGGCTCCATGTGAGAAGTGGAAGCTGTGAGGAGAAAGACGGGCTTACAGAAACGCGTTCAGGGTCTTGCTGTGGTGGCTCTTGAAGTTTGTTTAAGCTGTGTGGCTGTGGTGCGGGGACAGAAATGGTTGGTGCCGCCCTGGGGACGCGTGGGGTCCCCTCATTCAGGTGTCCCATGGACTGCCCAGGGAAGTGGCAGAGTCACCGTCCCTAGAGATCTTCGAGGAAAGGCTGGATGTGGCACTTTGTGCCATGGTGGTGTTAGGTCATAGGTTAGACTCGGAGGTCTTTTCCAGTCTGATTGGTTCTGTAATTTGATTCCCCGTTTCGGGGTGTTTATGGAGCTGTGTGAGGCGGGAGGGTTGTAGGTATCTTCATTTTCAGGAGGAAGGTTTGGGGGACAGCTTCAGGAGGATGGTGCTTCTCTGAAACCCTGGGGCCCGTGGCGTGGGCCAGGACTGAGCAGAGGTCTCCGAGGCCCTGGCTGGGCTCCTGGTTGCGAGCCTCGCACGAGTGGCTCTGAGGGCTGCGCGCCTTTGGCTGGTGACCCTGAGCGTGTGTTCCCCTGCAGTCAGAAGGGTTGGTGCCCCGCTGGCCCGTGTGGACTCGGAGGGAGTAGGCTCACTTCTGTGGTAGGATGAGAGCAAGTCCTGCCTGGAGTGCTGCATCTGCCTGTCGTTGGCGCCTGTGCGATGGCTGGTTGCAAAATCTGGGGTGCAGAGTTTGTTCCCTGTCGCTAAATCTGTTTTATCAAGTGGTGTTCACAGAAATAATTAAAATAAATTGTAACTTATCTGAAGCTCCCTGGTCTTTTTTATGAATCCCCAGTGTTTTTTGTGGGCCCTTAGTTAATGTCTGGTTTCTCATACGCTCAGTTCCCATGTCTATAAGAAAACTCTCTTGTTTGTAAATTTAACTTGTGATTGTTTTTTTTCCCTTGATAACTGACGGAGTTGCTATACTCCTTAACAACTTTAGATACCCTAAGGGCTCTTCTAGGCACCATCTAGAAAAGTTAGTAATATCTAGGATAGTACGTTAATGTTTAAAATATTACTGAAATGCAGAGTTATTTTGTTAGAGTTGATAGGTCATCATTACTCATGTTATAAAATATTTAATGTGTCCTGCATCATTTACATTCCTTGTTTTCCTTAAGGCTTTCTTTTGTGCATTGCTTTTTACCATTTGCTTTGTGGAACTGGAACATGAATTTATTTATTTATGATCAACCCAGTTTTTCTATAAGCAACTTTGTCAGATGAAGTATAAGGATGATGATACATAAAGATGTAATAGAAAGTTTTTCTTTTATCATCAAGGTTGTAGTGGCACTTGTTTGATATAGCTGCTGAAGAAAGCAGTTCTGTTTTGCTTTTCTCGTGCTCTAGTGACTGCTCAGCCGTAGATTTGGCTCTCTGATGAGCTACATTGGGGCCTGATTTGTTGAAAACTTAATGAGACAAGGACAGATTTTTTTAGCCAGGTGATCTGCCTGATTTCCATCTCTACCACACCTGCATATGAGAGGAGTGCTTTTTTTCTTCTGGTAGCGCTGGATCACCACAGCTGAAGGTGTTTGTCAAAGTCCACATTTGTTGTTCAGTGTCTAAAGTTATGTATTTCATATTTCTTAGTTGAAAAATTGGGCTCCATAGTCAGGGATCTGTTTTTGGTAAAGTCAGATACTGAGGACTAAGGTCAGGCATCCTGTTTTACAGCACAGCCTGTCTCTAATGGACAGATCGATGCATGTCAAATGTTTTCTTATCAATGTCCTGAGGCAGATATGTTCCAGTACTTCATTGTATTTACTCTTGGAAGGATCTTCCCAACCTCTCATCCAGAGCACTGCTGTGATCTGAACCTCATGCAGTCATCTCCTCCATAATAAATGTCAAAACCAGATTATTATCTTCCTTTATCACAGCAACCTTTAGCATGTGTAGCTAGTGTCTTCCAGCCTTTGTTTCCAGACTGTGTTTTTTTCTGCTTCTTATTCTTGTCACTTTCCAGTAGATAATGTTACAAGTGAGCACAAGTGCCACCAATTCATGTGTAAAGTCTCAGGTGCTTTTTCTGTCTTGGCACCATACAGTGAAATGGTTACACATAACCTTATGTACTCCTGGAGCAGCCCCCCTGGTTTTTTCCAATGTTTCTTATGTCCTTGCTATGCAAATGGCAATATGGAAGATCCCTCACTCATGAAATGAGTCCCACTAAAACCATGTGCTAGTGTCATTTCCTTTCTTCCATTTTTTGGTGATAATTCATGGTAATCTTTTCATTTACCCACTCAGTTGAAATTTAAGCCAGTATAAAGTTTTGCTTCTGTGTTCTTTTGCCAGTAGCATTCAGAGACTGCAGCATGTAATTTCTAGTGTTGGTACTGCATGAGAAACACCTCTGGTGTTTACATCACATTGGAGTTTGAAAGCCTTTTTAGTTTTTTTTTTCTTCAGGTATTGCTTATTAGCTTGTCTCTTGGATATTTGCTCTTTTGTGTGTTCATTTTACAGTCTTTTGATTTAGAAAGACAGCTACAGAAGAAGACTGTTGAGATACTTGGAAAGCAGAGAGGTAACAGAAAAGGAATTGATGCTCAGTGCTGGTCCTGGCCCTGGTTCAGTGTTATTATTGAAACATGATTTTCATGTGAATTAGTCAAAAATATTTTAAGAAGAGAGAGAATAATGTTGTAAGAGGAATATTGTGAGAGCACAGGATTGAACAGTAAAGATTTTTATGAAATAGAAAATGTAAAGTGGTGGGATTTGATTACTGAAATTTGCCTAACCATAGCTAATTCCTTTACCACTGAACTCTGAGAAAGCTGCTTTTTTTATCAGGAAAGTAAAATTTTTTGCAGTTCGTGAATAGTACATACAAGCTGAATTTACTTATGAATTTCTGCCCTATCCACACAACTCTTCCTGAGTGTTTCACTGTTGGTTCCCACAGTAAAGTTGTTACTAAGTGCCATTTTGTTGTCTCTTGCTGTCTCTAGAATTTTGTTTATAATTCTCGTAGTTTGAATTAGAATTTATGTTATGCTGCCTTTTTTTTTTTTAATCCCCTTTCTCTCTTTAAAACATTTGTTAATGATTCTAAAACCTGACCTTTATATTTTGACTTTAGGAAATAACATCATTGCTCTCCCTTTGTGGTGGACAATTCAGTGGTGAGCAGGAAAATCATGTAAATGTAAGTGAGGCCCAAATATTTTACCTGAGTATGTGTATGCTATGCAAGTGTGTTCTTTATAGGATTTTTGTTAAATGTGGGTAGCTGAATGCATTTTGAAGTTTCTTAAGAAAATCAGGAATCTTCCTAAAATGGGGAATTCTCAGTTTCAGTAAAGACTTGGAACTTAAAACAGGATGCACAAAATGCACTGCAGGATGCCTTCACGAAGAGACTGCCACCTGCTGGGTGGCTCTCCTTTCGTTTCTGAATAGCTGAGCCATGAAAACATTCAGCAGCAATCTGGATTTGATTTTTACCTCTAAACCAATGAAACAAAGTATCTGGAAGAGTGCAGCTAGGAAGCTGTATGATTTTGGTCGCAGTGCTTAGCCAGGGAATGTTACTGGGATTTAGTGTGTTGAGGTGTTTTCAGTCTTTAGAGGATGAATCATTTAGAGAAGCACAAACAAATAATGTTATGCCAACTCAGAGATATAGTGGAAAAATGATATATGTAACATTCAAGCCAAGTAAACAGTTTTGCCTCAAATTAAATGTTTTATCTTCATGTTCTCTGTGTGATTAAAGTTAACAGATTTATTTATTTTTTAATCTTCAGCATGCATGTTCTGTTTTTATAGAATAGGATTGTGTAGTTGTATAATTCATGTGACATCCCTCAGCTAGGTATTTGTATCACTTATCTTCTCTTTATTTCAGTCTCCGTTTTGGATTCTTAATATTCCTTCAGAAGACATGGCAAGGGGACTAATGAAACGGACAGTATGTGCAAAGTAAGAGATGAAAATTCTTGTAAATGATAACTTAAGTGGTGAAATATTGTTCTGTTTTATTTTGGAAAATACGGGTTTTGTGTGAAGTCTTAAACAGTCTCTGATTCCATCTAGAACTAAGATGTTATTGGTGCTTGTAGGACTCCTGTCGAACTGATTATGTAGCATGCTCATCCTCTTTACGCGGTGTGTGATCAAGTCAGGTTCTTAAAATAGTGTTTTTCACTCCAGAGATAGTACTCACTGATGTTTTATTCACCTTGAATAAAGTTTAGTTAGCGGCTTGTTTTTTAATATGTATGGAATTAAAAGATAAACCCAGTGATCAGTAAAAACTGAAAATGAAGTTCGGAAGGGAAAGGTTGTGTTACCGCCCCTTCATGCTGGCATCTGAGCCCTCAGTCCAGCCCGTGCAGCAGAGGTCTTTCTAGAAGATTCAAGAGCACAGGAATATGCCAGAGAGTGATTGTTCCAGCTGGTCCTTTTTAGAGGCATCTGAGTAACATGCTTTCCAGTGAGGCTTGTGAGAGAGACTCTAGAGGTATGGCTCCAAATGAGAAGCAGCATAGGTGTGGTATATCTCTGACCGTACTAAGTTTGTGGTGTCTGTGCTGTTTCCTCGAAGTCTGTTTGAGCTCTCTGCAGAGCATCGCATAGTCCTTGTTGAGAGCTTGTTGTGTTAGGTATTCAGTTCTACTTCCAGTGACTTGGGCTGTCCACTCCTGCCCGAAGGATCCCCTTGTGTGCAAAACTGTCCTTATGACAGTATGTTTCCAGTGAAGATAACTGTACTGCACTTCAAAAAGCAGCCGTAGGCAACTAAGGAAGACAAATACGACAAAGCAGCTGGCAGATGTTTTGTATGCCATGCTCTCTCTGCTAATGTATCCTTATTTTATGCAGAAGGTGTAGGTAGCCCACAGTTTATTTTTCTGGCCTACCACGGGTTGTGGGGAGACATGTTAGTTTTAGAAGTTTTAGAAGAAGATTAAGCTTACATCTCCTTGGCACTTCTAATCAACATCAAAAGCTCTGAAGCTTTTGGTGTATGTTACCAGACAAAAAAAAAAGTATCATTGAAATATCATCTTCGGATTAAAAATTAGTGTGTCCTTACTAAAAGCAAAAATTACAACATTTATGAAAAGATAAATACCACACTTTAATACTCCATGAAGTAAAGCCTAAATAAATTGGCCAAGAAGGTTAAAAGAAATAAGAATCTGCAAGGTATTTTCCCCCCTCCATGTGACTGCCACTCTCAAAAACTTCATTATTTCAGATCTATATTTGAACTGTGGGGTCATGGAAGATCTGCAGGGGAGCTCTATGCATCTTTGAAGAACTATCCAGTGGACAAGATGGTATGCATATAAAGAGTCTGGATAATACTCTTCCTTAGACCCAATGAATAGCACTACATCTATACTAATGAAAGTGTCTTTGCCTTTTTTTTTTTAGCTTCCATATCTACAGTCAGACTCTACTTACAAAGTACATATTCATACATTTAATAAAACACTGACCCAAGCAGAGAAAATAAAAAAGATTGATGTAAGTAGATGGTTAAGAAATCTTTGATGTTTAGTTTAATCTATTCATGTTATTCTTATTCCATACCATCAGAGTATTTAAGTCTGGATTTCCTGAAGATCTTAAGTTTCTGGCTTGTGTCTTACCAAGTCTAAACGAAATCTTTACTTGTGAATTAAAATTCATGACTTGTTTGTTTGTTTGTTTATATCCCCAAACAGACCATGAGAGGCATATACAAAGCCAAACATATATCACCGTAGATTTCAGCCCAGTGTTCTGGGTAAACTGAAGCCTATTCCACAAAGCTGTAAGATTCAAATGGCTAGAGTTAGGTGCTAGGCTTTGCAAAATCTGTTGCTTGATCTCCATATTAGGCTTTTATTGTTGTGGAATGGGGAACAAGTGAATTCAGTTACAGGCTGTAGTTTGCATGCTGTTCTCCTGTTCCGTCTTTACACTCTCGTCTGTACTTGTGCTCTCCTCCTAGCTGTATCAGTATTACCAAATTTTTCTAAATTACTGTTAATTTTTGCTCTGCACATTTTATTTTACCAGGTATTTATTCTATTTACTTCATTTACAGAGACTGAAATTATCTGTATTAGTAGAAACTACGCTTTCCTGGTTGTTCAGTTTTTGTGTACATGAAATAATACTGAATATGTAAATTGGTGCAGCTGCACATCACTGAAATTTTGCATCCCATTGTTTATCATCAGTGTTGGTTTTGTAACTTGAAAATTGCATAATTAATATGCACAGTTCATTTCCTCTAAAGTTAGGTTCTCTTCAGTTAATAAAAAGTATTATGGTTCCTGATTTTTAATACTTAATCATTTGAGATATTTTATTTACAAGAAGGGTATTACAAAAATCCAGATAAAATTGAGAATGTACTTTTTAATAGTAATCTGTCATTTATCAAAAGTGAAATAATGTGGTGGGGGTTTTTTTGTTTGCTTGTTTGGTTTGGTTTTTTTGGTTTGGTTTGGTTTTTTATTGGGAGGAAGGTGCCTATTGAAAAAAATTAACCCTGTTTGGTTTTTTTATTCGGGTTTTTTTCATGGTATAGGCCCTTGAATTTCTGCCATTCAAAGGAAAAGTAAATTTAAAGAATCCAGAACACATCTTCTGGATTTTGGAAGATTATGGAATGAACCCAAATAATGTTCCAGAAGAGCCCTTTCATCTGTATTTTGGTAGATGGGTGCGTGAGTATGTTTGCTTCATTTCTTACAAGCTTGTATTTTCAGGAAAGCATATTTTTATTTAAATTTTTTATTAATTTAAATTAATATGTATTATATATTATTATAATTAATAGTAAATGTAATTTAAATGAAATAATTTAAATGTAAAAAATGTGTTGACTTTTAATGGAAGCAGACAATGTAATAATGTCTGAATTTGTCACTGTGTAATACACTGATACAAATCTTGGAAGTTCTTACTGTGATTAGGAAAAAGTGGGTTTATTGAGCAATCTAGAGATGGAAAAAATGAAGTTGTATCTGGGATCACACCTTATCTTGTCCTCCACTGAGAACACAGCTGTAAGACTGCACAGCTGTGATGGTGTATTACATTATTGTGGACCCAGCTGCAGCTGAAAGCACCATCAGTGTGTTTCAGACACATAGAAGGATATACAGAACTATAGATGCCTTGTGGCCCTGCTGAGTTGCATCAGCCCCCCTGGAGCATTCTGTAAGTGCTTCAGGAGGTCCTGACAGGTGCAAACTGATCCCTGAGGCTTTGGATGTCAGTGGGTCCAGCCCACAGGTGGGTACCTGCCTGAGGGGACACCAGAAGTGCAGGGCCTACTGCAGGAATCACAGAAACTGTCTGGAGCCTGTCTTCTGAGGTCTTAACTACAAACTTTCTTGCCTGTTGGCTGTACGCGCTCTAAACCTGCTGCATTGTTAGGATATCCTGAGGAAATTTGATCTGGTCTTTTATGTTTTTGTGAGGAAAAAGTGGCTCCCCAAAGGACATTTTCCAGAATGACACTGGCCACTGATGGGAATGTGTGCCAGCAGTGTCCTGGGTCAAGGGCAGCTGTAAGGAGGGAGAACCCCTGCAGAGGTAGTACATCTATGGTCAGTGGCTTGTGTGCAGGGAAGTTAGTCATTCAAGTGATCTGCTAGCGCCTGTGATTATTGCGCAAGCACCCTGGGTTGTGGCAATACTGTAAAACATTGCAGCTGTTGTCCGATCTGTGCTGGATTCCTGAAGTGTTGAGTAAACCAACCTGAAAAAATAGGCAAGTATATTTTGTTTACCCCATAAGACTGATGTTGACCAGAAGTGGGGGATAGTGTGGAGGAGCTTCTGACTATGTTTTCTTGCAGATTGTTTTGGTCCTCTTCAACATATTTTGAAAGTCTGGTGTAAAAACATTAGCATTTGGTCTTTGTTTGCTTTGCCGTTAAATTCTGATCTGTCAGCACTATCCTAAATTTAGATTTTGAGCGTGACAGAAATGCCAGTGAAGAAGGAAATTCTCTATGACCTTAAGCATGTGTGTGTATGTGCACACATGTGTTAACACACATTTCTACTCCTCATAATTTTGAAATTCTTTTAACTCTGAATTGCCAAGAATTGTTTTTCTGATACTCAGAATAATAGCAAAGTTGCTGTAATTGTTGTTTCTTCAGAAGAATTTTCTGTCTAAAATGTTCCTATATTTTTAACCTGTGTCCTGAAGAATTTATCTAGGTGTTGAACCAAGATATCTATTGCTTGGAAGGAAGTCTGTCATATTTTCAGACGTCAGAAAGCAAGGTGATGTGTTACGAAATGAAGTAGCCTGTTTTTGGATGATGTCACTTAAACACGTCTGTTAGCCTGTCTGCTTATATCTTGTGTCTAAGACATGACAGGGATTTTAAATGTTTCAACAGATTGCAGATGGCCAAAGAGAACTCATTGAATCCTACAGTGTAAAGAAGAGACACTTTATTGGAAATACAAGCATGGATGCCTGCCTGTCTTTCATTATGGCGAACCATGGGAGAGTAAAACCTAATGATGTTGTATATGATCCATTTGTTGGAACAGGTATATATTTTTTTTTCAGCTGGTGGGAAGAACTGGAAGACAGTGTTACTGCTTGCACCACACTTTTACCTGGTGCAGTAGCTTATGGTGCTTAGCTGATATTTGAGATGATACCAAAACCAAAATGGTGATTTATAAAATGAGGGGTTTGTTAACTTGAAAAGGATTTTGGGGGAAGGAGACTGACTTCCAAAGATGTAAACAGTTTATTTTACACTTCTAAAAAACTCTATCTTCATTGTTATATTTTATGCAACATGGCTTAAACACTTCACGTGTGTCACATACTGCTTAAGATCTAAAGTGACCAAGAACTGAAATTTGACTAAAGCACTCCCTGCAGTCAGTTTCTGTATGTTACAAGGAGCAGCATTTTAGAGTTCGCTATTTGGAGTGCTGAGGGCACTTGTAGGCATATAACACAACATAGCAATAGTTAGGTCATAGCATTCAACAGGGATCTGTTTGTTGTTCCTTCACATCCTTTCTTCAGGATAATACTGCTCACACCATGTTATCTGCCCCCAGCTGAACTTTTCTTAGTTTGTCCAGGAGGGGGAGCTTTCATTCCGCATATTACTCTGCGTAGCATAGAAGTACATTTTGTCTCAGGGAAACTCAACTGTTTTGTACCTGAAATAGCTGATCCATTCTGTCAGGTTGTGCCATATACTCATGCCAGAGTATATTGTATTAAGCTACCTATAGTAGTTTTTTCAAAAACATAAAGCTGTGTTTTTTACCTGGATTTTAGAGTCGTAGAACATCTTGGGTTGGAAGGGATCCACAAGACTTGTGAAAGTCCAGATCCTGGCCCTGCATAGGACAGCCCCAAGAATCATGCCATGTACCTGAGAGCATTGTCCAAATGCTTCTTAAACTCTGTCAGGCTTGGTGCTGTGACCACTTCCCTGGAGAGCCTGTTCCAGTGCCCAAACACCCCCTTGGTGAAGAATCTTTTCCTAATATCCAACCTAAACCTCTCCCGACACAGCTTCAGGCCGTTCCCTCGGATCCTGTCACTGGTCACCAGAGAGAATAAATCAGTGCCTTCCTGTTTGCTTCCATTACAGTTGTAGAGGCAATGACATCTCCCCTCAGTCTCCTCTTTTCCAGGCTGAACACACCCACTCCTCATACAGCTTCCCCTCAAGTCGCTTCACCGTCTTCATTGCCCTCCTTTGGAAAGTCTCTAAGAGCTTAATATCTTTCTTATATTGTGGTGCTCAAAACCACAGACAACATTCAAGGTGAGGCTGCCCCAGTGCAGAGCAGAGCGGGACAATCCCCCACCTTGACTGGTTGGTGTTGCTGTGCCTGATGCCCCCCAGGACATTGTTGGCCCTCCTGGCTGCCAGGGCACTGCTGGCTCATATTCAACTTGCTAAACTTTCATCAAGATGACCATGTGTGAGATGCATAGAATTAAAAATACTTACATTAATGGGAGGATGAAAATAGTTCTTTGCAGAAGTCACTGCAGAGAAGTTAGAGAGAGAAGACAATGCTACAGGGTCAGTAGTATTAGCATGTATTTTCTCTGTACCATAGAAAACAGACCAGGGATATAACATTTTCAGAAATACAAGGTTTCAGTGAACTCTTGTGTTTTTGTCTGAAATTTGTTTGTGTATGATCTGGGGTTTTTTTCATGCATAGTAATGTCTTACAAAATTTTCTCTTATTCCTTGTGCTTGTCCTTCTTTGAAAGGTTCACAAAATTCCTCTGCTTATCCCTGAGCAGTTTGTTTCATTTTGGTGTCTGTGGCTTTGCATCTTACAAAAATCTGCTAAACAAAAAACTCTCTGAGAACATTCATTCTCTTGGGAGTGAAAATTGAAGGAAAAAAGGAAGGGTAAAGACAGAGGAAGAAAAATCATGTAGAAATGGCAAAGCTGTAGAAATTCAATATAAATGTTAAATAATTTTGCAGTTCAAAAGGTAGTGAATACAATACAAATATACAAAATTCTCCACAAATTGCCTAGTAGTTGGAATTACATTTTTTTGTTTGTTTATTGCACTGGGTGTCAGTAGTAAAAGGCTGGAGATTAAAGGTGCATAGTGACACTGGAGATCTTGGGTGCTACACCATTTGTCAGTAAAGTGTATTTATGACTAAACAGCCATGGCTTGTGCACCTAATTCTCATGTGTAAACGCAGGAATTTCAATTGTCTCTTGAGGACATTTAGAAGATTTTCAGTATTATCAGTGCAACAGTGCCCCATCACTGGAGTTTCTGGGAGGTGGTTTAAAGTTGAGAGTGATGCAGTGATTGTGAGCTGATGAGTTTGGAAAGAACAGGATTTGAGCATTTGGAAACTGCAGTTCAGATTTTCTTACTGGTGCCACTTTATTACCTGGCTTGGTTTCTTCCTCTTTTTTTTACACTGAAAAAGTAAACAGTGCCAAATCAGAATGGCCTTGTAAAATGGTGCCTGCTTGTTGGAAACAAACTGGTTTTTGCTGCATAATTCAAATCACAAGTCTTCCATGTTAGTGTAAGAGTGGAAAATTGGCATTTGTCCTTGGAATATGAAGAGCTCTTTGACCAGGCTGGTTTTTAGGAGACATGATTCCATTTCTTACTATAGAGCAAAACTGTAATGGCCAGGATTATTTTTAACTTCCATAAACTGTTTAGATATTCTTTCCTCAGTATTGGGCAGAAAGAAGCCTGGAGGTTTCTGGAAGAATAAACCAAGTCTTATACCTGAATATTTTGTGCTTCCTCTGAGACAGTCTGTTCAGGTTATTTCAGTAATCTTGTTGAATGTGCCTTTGGAAGATATTTGTCCCTACTTTCTTTTTGCCAGTTTGTGATACTGAGTAGTTGCAAATTACAGGAATTTTTTTTCTTTGACATGCTGGAGGACAGTGCTATGAGCAAACCTCATGTGTGGTGAAGAGATGGGGGAATAGCATGGGATAGAAAGGCCTGAAGTTCTGTGTCACCATCATTCTGCTAATAGTCATCAGGGGACACAGTGATTGTCTGATTAACTCTGTTAACATCTGTTTCATATGGTAGATCAAAGGGCTAGCCATATTAGAGTATTTGAGTATTCATGCACCTTCTGTGTGAACACAATTGAACTAATACCAGCTGAGATTTATTAAAAGCTCTAAGTTCGTGTTTTCCTAACTTATATTTTTTTGCCTATGATTAAAAACATTCTTAGATGGGCAAAGTACTTTCTTCTTACTTTTTTTATAGGACTGGGTGGTATGCCATACTTGGGGTCAGGGCTAGCTAAATTTGTCGTGACCCTCTGGAGGTACTGCCCATCTCTTCTGAGGGATTGCAGCCAAGAAGGGAAATGGGTGACTCCTCTGGGGTGAGTAACCTTGCTTTACCCTGATCCACTTCACAAAACAAAACAAAACAAAAAAAAAAGCAGAGGAATTTTAAAACTTCTTTTCTTTCTCCCCCACGTTTGGTTTTGTTCAAGTTTGTTACCATATGGTGTAGGAGTTTTCTTGCTCTGAGGTGGGATCTTAAGCCCGTGCACACAGGGCACGCTAGGGATGTGTTGGTACAGAGTGAGTGGCTCAGAGTAGTGCAGCCACCTGAGATACTTTTCTCCACAACTCCTAGCGAATGGGAGAACTGGTGTCACCCGAACAGCCAGCTTGCACATTGTTCCCTGTGCTTGTCAACTCTTCATTGTGCAGTAAGCGTCCCCTTTATTTTAGCAGGAGTGTTGACATCAGTAATGTGGCTTCACAGCCTTGTTTTCAGTCACAGTTCTGTTTTAAACCATTCTGCTATCTACTTACCTCCTAATTAATAACTTGACCCCACAGGTTTTTTTGTAATCTTCTGCAGTCTCATTTGGAAGCTGTTAAAGAGGTAATGCCATTTATTAATTTCTGTGGTCTGTTCAACTATTGTCCAGTTGCAAGGGGAAATCACACATACTTTTTTTGTTAGTTTGGGGGGTTTTTTAATTAGGAAAGCAGATCACAATAGTAGGGATTAAAAATGTTAGTTTTACTGAGGAATGATAAAACTGATAAAACTACTGCCAAAGAAGGCAGCATACTCACAAAAAATGCATTTTTATGTAGTTTTCACACTGCTAAACAATTTCAGAAGCTTTTTTGATGTTGCTATTTACATTATACATATTTACGTTTGCTGTCCTCTTGACCGTTCTTTCTTACTCTGGGAATGACCACGTTATACAACAAGTTTGATTTCAGACACAGTTAAGGAGACTGACTTTGAGAACCGACACAGTAGAACTACCGTTTTTTTGGTGATGATTTTACAGATTGTTTGCCTACAATTTGAAACTGTTCTTTGCAAAGTAGTATCAAAAGTTTTGGTTCATGTAATGATTAAAGGATCTTACTGCCTTGAAATACAGAAAACCATAAACAAACTCCTAAGAACAGTCTCCAGAGATAAGAAATTACATAGGGCATAGCAAGATAAGGAGAATCAGGTATAACAGACAACGGACTTAAGTGTTACTGTCTCTGATTATAGTTGCATAGTGTTTCTAACTTGTTGCTAGTTTTACGTCTTAGTTTCTTTTTCTTCTATTCTTGGGTCTAGCTTTGGGTCTAGTGTGCTATTTTGTAAACTCCTGAAGTTCCTGAGGATGAAATCCCAACACAAGTAACATTTATGACAGAAGTTTATGCTTTTCCTCTTCTCTCCGCTGTATAGGTGGCCTTCTAATCTCCTCAGCACACTTTGGAGCATATGTGTGTGGTACTGATATAGATTACAACACAATCCACGGATTAGGTATGTTACATATTTTTAAGCCACTGAAATCTTGCTCTCTGGAATTTAAGAATGCCGCTGGTAGCGGATGATACTTAGTGGATTTTAAAGCAACATTAGTCTTTTTAGGATTTATTTGGTCATGCTTATTTTTATTCACCAGTTTACAAGTATCCTAGCTAAGATATTATCCTATTTTTAAGCAGGAAATATTTTAAAAAAGGAATAAAAACCAAAACAAAGTTCCAAACAATAATTACCACAGCTGTGTGCTCTCTTAACCTGTGATGTAGGAAGCTTCTTGTAACCTAACCTAAGAAGTCTAATCTGATTCTTACTTCTCTGAAAATCTGCAGTGCAAATTACATCTGACCTAACGGACAGAATTGTGACTGATGGACAGAGAGAACATCTTGCAAAATAACATTTTTATAAATGTGTTCTGGGACACCCTGTGCAGATGGTGCAGCACAAATTTTCTCATGTATTTTCATTATTTCTTACTACTTGTGAAGTTTACTGCCTGTACTTTTGACAGGTTTTGTAGTGACAATTATTTTCCTTTAAATTAAATGGTAGAGTACATGAATAAGCTTTTCTTATATAATAGATTCTTGTCGAGTGTGCTTTTTTCTCCCCCACTCTATGTCCTCTCCCCTCCCAGGCAAGGCAAGCAGAAAGAACCAGAAATGGAGGGGGCCAGATGAAAATATCAGAGCTAATCTCCGACAGTATGGTTTAGAGAAATACTACCTCGATGCACTGGTTGCTGATTCTTCAAGACCAATATGGCGAAAAGGGATACTGTTTGATGCAATCATTACAGATCGTGAGTTTGTTACTGCTTTTTGTTGCCTAATGACAGTGACTAAAAGATCATTGCTTGTGTCTGTGCCTATGTACATTGATTTAATGTCTGGATGAGTACTCAGATCTGTGGTTTCCATCTTGCCAAAGATGATTATTGAGAGCAGCACTATGGAAATTTGATCTGCATTTGACATCTCAGCATTTATTTTAAGGATAGTTATAAATGTGTAACGAAGCTGGCAGTAATGCTTTCTTCCATGGTAAGAATATTATGTTCACCAGCAGAAATCAATATGGCTGAAAATCATTCTTTGAAGAAGTCTCATTCAGTAAAAGCATAACTATTGATGCACAGAGACTTCTTATCAATATGGTCCATGTAGATGTTAGGACTTATCTGCAGCACATTGAAGTCTGACATGCTGTTTTAATGGACTTCTGGAGACTTACGTTAAATGCTTATTCTAATGCTTCCAAAGAGAAATTTCAATGTGTTTCCCATACACTTAACTACTAGAAGCACTAGCAGTTTGAAAGGATCCTCCACTCTTAGAAATGTATGTATTAAGCACCGTTTGTCATGTATGAGAGGGAATAGAAATTAAGGGAATAAATGAAAGACCTTGATACAGCAATTTCTGATCTCTAGTGCGGACTCTTATAATGACACATTCATATTAGTTAGGAATTGTGACTTTTCTTCATGGGTTGCTTGCTAATTTTTATTTGGCCTATTTGGCAACAGTGTAGAATATTAATATGGATTTAGAACTGAGTGTGACATAATTCGTAAAATTTCTGCAGTGGTTGTTTTGGTGCTTCCGTGATGCTGAAACAAGTCTCACGAAACCAGATGTTTTGAACTTGAAATAAGTATGCTATGCTATTAGAAATGTACAAAAATGTATGAGAAAAAGTCATCTCTGGTTCTTATGTCTGAGAATTACCATTTGTGTAATGTGTGGGCAAGAAATTCCAGTATATTTAATTTCATTTTAAAAAAGGTTAGTTAAGTGCTTTAAGGGGACATGTTTGTGTCTATCAAACAAAAGAGGATGGGATTATTTGTCACATGGAAGTCTAAGGACCCTATCTTTTAATGAACAAAACAGAAGAGCATTGTCCTTTGTAGTGTAGTGAACATGTAGACTGCTAGAAGCTCTTCCAGCTGAAGGGCTTTCTTTGAAACAGTTCTAAAATAATCTTTTGGAGTAATAAACTTCTAATAGATCTTGAAGAAATTTCCCTTACTTTTTACTTTGGAAAAGCTTTTCTTTTTTTTAAACTTTATATAAGCTGCAGTTTGTGCACTGTTGTGTATGTATAGTATAATTGTGTGTTACTTGGACAAAGGGTGAGGTTCTCATGGCTGTATTATGCATTTGCTTTGTCTAGCACCATATGGTATCAGAGAAGCTACTCGCAGAACAGGTTCACCAAAGGAAACAGTTAAGTCAGTTGAAAGGAGGTAGGTGAGCTGTCTCATCTGTTGTAGAATATAGATGTCTTAATGGAAACCCAGTCATAGTTTTAGAATCTTTATTACTTCTTGGTTGGCCATCAGCAGTTAAAAAAATGGTAGCAATTATAATAAAGAAAAACCCTTTTAGTTCTGTTTGCAAAACTAGTATGTCACTTTCTGAAATTTGTTCTCCCTGCTTATCATTTGTGTGTGTTCAGATTTTGAATCCTATTTCTCACCTCTGTGAGCCACCATTACCACGTCTTTCCTATTCTCAGTCAGTCCTCTTCAGTCCCCGCAGACTGCAGAATCAGTCTAAAACGGAATACCTGTATTTTACCTTAACCTCTTCTCTTTTGGATTTCCACTGCTCCTTTCCCTTCAGAGATAACACGTGGCTTCTCCACTGCCTGACCTTCCTTGTCGTCTGCCTTTTACTATAAAATTGTTAAGAAAGATGCTGTGCAAAACAACTATTCCCAGAATGCCTGTGATTCTTTGACTTCCACAAGTACTAAAGATGATAGTCTGAAGAGCCAGTTAGGGGAACTTGGGAAGTCATATTCCTCACAGCAGAAGTTGTATTCCTGTATTGTCCCAGGTAGTTTTGCAAATCTCAGATACTGCTTTTGTGGTTTGGGGTTTGTCGGGGTTTTTTTAAATTATAACTATAAAAATGTGGGTTTGCCTGTGCTTTTATGTTTGTTTACACTTGTACATTTTTTGTTTAGCGCAGAAAATCACATCTTTGTTTCATCCAATTATCATCTAAGTGACATCTTTTTTGACCTCTTGAAGTTTGCGGCAGAATATCTGGTGATGGGAGGAAGATTAGTTTACTGGCTGCCAGTATACAAGCCTGAGTATGTATTGTTCATTTCTGTTATGTTGTATGTCAGAATGAATGCTGCATTCTCACTGTTTCTTTTGGGGCGTAGTACAGCTGGAGCTTCCATAGTACCAGCACTTAAGAGTAGTGCTCAGACTTTGAATTTTAAAATTCTGTATGAGGAAAGCCAGATTTTGAAATAAGGTTTTTAATGGAGATAATTCCTGACTATTACTAAACAGAAAAAGCCTTTGCATGTCATTGCAAATGTACATCCAACAAGTTGAGGTTTAAGCTTAGAAAGTTAGATTTTCAAGGTGCAAATTAATATGTTTTTCTGCTAGAGTAATTGATAGAAATGGTCACTGGTAAAGGTGACAAGGTCTTGCAAAAAACATTCTTGGTTCTTTGCAGTTTGGCACTACTAATATAGTTTTCTTCTGAGAAAGAAAGTCAAGTGACCAAGAGATGGCAGTGAGAGACAGTAAGCATAGAGGAGCAGCCCTTCTAAGAACGAGAGAGGCCAGCAGAGACTGCAGGATCCTGTCTGTTCAGTAGTGCAGCCTGGGATCAGAGCTGAGTTTAAAAGGAAAGACAGCCATTTGCATACCTTACTTCAGTGTCTCTTCGACAAGGTTTGAGGGGTTTTTGGTTTTGTGTTTTTTAAACTGTTTCACTATAAACTGAGGAGCTGCTGTACTGTAGCTGTTTTAAGGTACCTTCTAGATACAGATGTGCTCTGTAGGTAGTTTCTACAATGTCATATGTTCCTATGTACAGTCAAACTATACTGATGAATAAAGTACTGGTTGTCCCTGGTTTCACCATGGAAATGGCTTGTGACAGTCCTGTATATCACATGGTTTGAAAATTTGGAAATCCAGAGGAGCCATTTCTGTTATGTGTTTCTGTAACAGGAGAGTGCACTTAGCAGTTTGCATTTTTTTAATAAATTATAGAATTGATATCTTTAGGCTTTTTTTTCTTGTAAGACAATTCACAAATAAAGCAATGAATGCCATTAACAGTAGTGCAGCTGGATGTTCAAAATATCTGTCTATACATGCTTAACCCCAACAGACTGTGTGCGGTTGTGAACTCTAAGATTTCCATGCCAATAAAATCTGTTTGGAATTACTGAATTTATTCTGTTCATCAAGATCCCAGAGTTTTTCTCTCTGCTCATTGAACTTTGATAAAAGCATGTTTCCTCACTACAGCAGTGTAGAGTGTTTCACTTTTGATAACTAATGAAGTGCTAGGATCTACTTTGCTGAAGCAAGTATGTAGGAGGAAGATACTTGATAATGCAACACGTTAGTAGTTCCTGTGATAACACCTGCGTTCAGTTTCATTTGTTGAGATCCTTGTGTATTACCTTAAATTAAAGCTAAAACTGGATTGAATTGGATGTCTGTTAAAACCACTGCCTCTATGTTCCTTACTTGATAAGGTTCTCAGTTTTACCTGAAAGAATGTAGAAACTCATGCATTAATGCTAACAGACAAGGCTTTTTAACAAAAAGTGATAATGATCTCTCCCTCTGCAAGATAGCATCTTGCTCCAAAGTTTGCTCTTTCAATCTGACACTGGAATCATTGTTGAGTCTGAATTCTTTTAATTCCTTTGCAATCAGTCTTTTATATGGTGGTTTAATACATATTTATATATATATATACATACAAATTGTATGTATAAACCTTGTTATATATATAAACTTTTAAGATGACGTGGCAGGGTGCTTGCCTTTGTAAGCAGATGAAAGTGTTTGGTGGTACTAGATGCATCAAAAGTCTTGTGTAACAGAAAGAACAGTTGAGAATTAATTTTACTCTCCTATGTCAAAAGCATGTTCTGACTCGTAGCAGAAGCGGTAGCTTGATTCCATACAAGAAGTGGCTGAAATGTTGTTTTGCAGTCTGGAAGTTTTGGAGCAGAGCAAAGCAAAGAGGCAGTACTGTTTGGGTTTTTTCCTTGTTTACAGATGTATATTTGGTATTGAGTTACTTGTTTAACAGCTTACTATTATCTCAAGAAATGCCAAGTTTTCCATCAGCACCTATTTTGAGTTGTGTTACATTTGACTTCTCTTTCTCCCAGAACAATACCTTTACTTTGTAGAGTGCATTCAAAGAATCCACCTCTTTGCAGCAAAAATGTGAAGCTCCTCTTTCATACCTTATAAGTTGAAGTGATAGATGTTTAAGCTGTTTAGTTCTGCATTTCAGTGTCTGACTTGGGTTGACCCCCAAGCACCTGAGAATCATGGGAGCAGGTATTTTGTACAAAGTCATTATCCCTGACATTACCAGAACCCGTTTTCTGTGTTATTTTGTAGCAGCTATTGCATGAGAGCTTATACAAAAACTAAGACTATATGACTGATCTATGTTTCAGTATATAGGAAGGATATCTGATCTCATATTTATCATCTTAACTAAGTAAATACTTCTTGCTGCTCTAGTCCTGTGCAAAGGTCTTAAATCTTTAAATTCCTCTTTCAGCTTTTGGAGAAATAGAAGGACTGAAAGCAATCTAGAGAAAGCACTTTCTATAGGAAATACTATGCTTACGGAATGGGGCATTTAAAACGCTAACTGCTTGCTTCTATAGATAGGATTTAGTTGTAAGTCAGTGTTGCTACTATCTGATGCTAAATGATAAAGGATTTTTTTCTTCCCATTAGAAGAAGTAATTATGGTGAGATAAATTTGTAGCACCAAAATTTGAAGTCTAGGGATGTCACTGTCTAATAGGAGCTGGCTTAATAAGATTTGAAATTGAAGTGTGACGATCTCCTTTTCGGGAGCCAGAGTTCAGTGTCTTATTCCTGCTTCGTATATGTTGACTGTGAAATATATTTTTAAAATCATAGCTTCAGTTGGATAAGTTATTATTCCTGGTTGGCTGAGATATTTTCTACTTGAAATTATACAGGCAGGCCTGTGTGCATATATTAACATCATTTAAATACATGTAGAAAATGGAAGGGTGTGTCTCTTTACTGTGAATTTTTAATTTAATATACACAGTCTGTGTCACAAGATGATTGGAATATATGATGTAAAAACTCTGGAGCACTGATATCTGAATTTCTTTAAACATATTAAAGTGCATAACAACTTTCTAGTTTAAGCCCTTCTGTGAAGAGTCTGTAAGAATTTCATTTCAGATGCAAGTCTTCCACTTTACGAGCTTACAGCACTATGAATGTTTATTTCTTCCAGATATACAGAAGAGATCATTCCCCGCCACCCATGCCTGAAACTTATTAGCAACTGTGAGCAGATGCTTTCCAGCCACACATCAAGGCGCCTTATTACCATGGAAAAGGTGAAAGAATTCAAGGTAAGCTTGAATTCTTGATTATATTGTGTAAAGTAGTAGCTATTGCATTCATGGCAAGTTTGTGCTGTTCAGCAATTGATCCTTATTTCTATCACACTTGAGTTTTTATGATTCGAATTAGTGCTTTTATAAAATTCAGTAGTGATCTAAGTTTCTGATTTTGTTTTTTCCCCTTTTTCTTCTCAGTTTTTTGTAAACTCTTCATCCCAAACAAGCCCTTTAATAGTGTGAAAGAGGTCTTTGAACTTATGGTTACTTGTGAATCCCAGCCACAGAGGTGCCCAGATGCCTAAGTTTCCATTGATTTCAAAGTGTAACTTGATGCCCGAGTAAATACTAAATGACTTTGTGGGTCTGGCAGTACAGGTAAACCATATTCAGTTCTGTTACTTCATTTTTAGAGCTTTTAGTTTTTGAAATAATATTGAAGTTGTGACAAGTACAGTGAAGCACACTGGCTCTTTTTTGTTTTGGGACACACTAAGTGCCTTTCCTGAAGTACTGGAGCGAGAGAATATTGCATTCAAGTCTTCTTTCCATTCTTGCTGCTTCTCTCACTTAATACTGTTAAAAGAGATGCTAAACAACTGTGAGAAAAATTCTTAATGAAAATGCACACAGTGAGCAAGTGTTTTTAGTACATTCCTTGTCAATTGGAATACATATTTCAGATGACAGGAGATACAATTAAACTGCTGTGTCTGTATGGTGCTTGCCCTAATAACACAGCAGGGTTTCAGTAGTGCATTCATAATGCTCATGATCGGTGCAGTTCTCAAGCAACACCTGAATTTTTAAAAGCATTGCGGGTAGAGTTCAGTGTCAGAGCTGCCAACGTCAGCAGGAGTGAACCAGGAGGGTAGATGGTGAAAACTTTTGACATGTGTGTCTCAAGGTGCTCAGGGAGGTTTTCTGCAGGAGTTTTATTATTACCAGTGCTCTAGGATAACATGTTCTAATCTAAAAAATATATCCATCCTTCTGCGGGTAGATTTCCGTCATTTGTTATTCTTGTTTTGTGTATCACCTGTTCTTCAGTACATGGTTTGACAGGTTCATGTCTGGAAATGCTTAGCTCTGAGCACCTGAGACTACTTGGCAGGCTTGCTGCTTTGATAAAACCATGCAAGTGCTTACATTCAGGACTCCAGATGTCTGTTAGATAATTTAAAGATACCAGAACCCATGTATGGTTTCTGATAGTGCAAAACTTGTGTAAAGAACAAAATGCATATGGAGTCCTTAGCTACTGCCTGCTTGGTTTAGGGTCTTGTTTGGTGTCTTAAGATTTCCCCACCTCAGTGTCCCTTACCTGGAACATATCTTTTCCTGTCTTAATATCCTGAGCAACCTTTGAATTGAATACTTCTGACTCACCAGATATGTTCATAAGATTCAGTAGTTAAGAGTTTTGGCTGTTTTCATAAATGAAAGAGTGAATTTTTATGAATATGCAAACACTTGTTTCCAGCCAGTTCCTGTCTGTTTTACTGAGTTGGTTTGTAACAGGCCTCACAATTGCCTTTTAATTCAGCCTGCTGCAGCACTTGGAAGTGGCTAAGAAGTTTTACAAATCATTTAGTGTCATTATGCAATTCTTCAGTTCCCCCAGTGTGTGCCATCAATAAGGAATTGCAGATTTCACAGCAACTTTGATTTTACTATTAACATTCTAAACTCTTAAATGGAGATGAATTCAGCCAGTTACTGAAATTGGTGGTGTGCAATTTGATTGTAATAGTTTGTGATAAAATGGAGACTAAAGTGAATGTAAAAAGTGAGTATATCTAGGTGAAGTATTTATCAGAAGTAATCATAGGCATGAGGATCATATATGTTGCATTAAAAACTCACACAAGGTGGCATATAACTTACTGTCTTGTAAGCATTCAGTCTGTTCTTTTTAAGAAAGTTATAAAATACCCATGTTAACTGCACTGGACAGTTAATGCATTTGAGGGAGACTTGACACTGCCCCGATACCCTTCATAAGAGATCTTCTCTTGCTGCAGAATGTTCCTGTCATATATTTAGTTTGCATATTCTGCCAATTTATGATACTCAAGAGTGTAACTGAGGTTGTTTGATAGATTCTGTACTGAAATGAGCTGCTGCCTGATGCCCAGGCATATTCTAGTGCAAATTGTTACATAATTGTTACAATTATTTTCTCTGTAGAGTTAAGTGCAGCAGGTCCCTGGTGTTCAGATTGTACCCATTCAGCTCCCTGATACAAAATATCATAATTTAGAATTTGTTTGGAAATCATTAGTTTCTGAAATCCCAAGTATTTCTTTTATTTTGATCAATTCACATGTTGCCCATAAAACTGTTCTGACTAGTAAACGTTAACAGTGAGTGGTACTGCCAGGTAGTTCAGATGTTTTTATTTTCTTTTCCCTCTTTTAAGGAGCAATTCCCAAACTGTTGATTTTTTTTTTTTTTTTTAAATTTTTTTTTTGTTTTTTTTTTTTTTTTTTTTTTTTTTTTTTTTTTTTTTGTTTTTTTTTTTTTTTTTTTGTTTTTTTTTTTAGGCAGTTACTATCTTTATTAGGAGGTCATGTCTGTACAGGGGAGAGGTAGGGAATGAAACCTCTTAAACTGGAATTAGTGTGACATAGGCAAGGAGCTTCCTTTGTAATCTCTCCCAAGAAACGCATGCCTGGCTGGAGATCTCTCATTTAGAGAGCAGTGTTTTGCAGAGCTTTTCATGCAGCCTGGATTTTCAAGATAGATTCTGCTGTGGAGTGGTGCACCAAGCCTATTTTCATTTGATGAATGCAGATGCTCACATTGCACCTGTGTTTTACTTGAAGTTTGTTCTCTTACACAGCATACCTGCTCTTTGTCCTAACCAGCTTGGGGGTAGAGGAGAGGGAGCTTTCTTTCCTCTTTCCTCCCTTTATCCTGAATCAGCATTTTGTTTCTTACGGAATCAAGATAAATGGTGTACACATGTGTGACCTCTTAGGGGTTGTGGGTGGGGATTTTTATGTTAAAATATCATTGTTCCATATATCATTATTGTTTAGGGTCAGATATCCTGTCCATTTATTAAAATAAGTGAATTATGTAGAATTCTTGTTAAGACACATCCCAGCAATATAAAAATACATGTTTAGGTTAAAGAAGGATTTCTGACCTGCAAATTCAGGAGAAGACTAAGTACTCTTTTCCTCAGAGTGGCATGGAAAAGTTGTGTACAGTCTGGCTGCAAGAGGAGTGTGTCTTCAGTCCTCCTTGTTTTCTGCCTGCCTATAGTAATCTTGTAATATTGGGCTTTTTTTCCTGAGCATGTTTAAAGCATGTTGATTGTCAGCTTGAGATAGTCTTGGAGGTGGCAGTCTCTCACAGGTGACCAAAAGGCAGTAGATAGTACTGTGCCTGCAGTGGGTTTCCTGAAGTAATTTTCTTCTGCTGTTTTCCAAGGGTGCGGTATTTAAGTAGAGCTGCTACTCGTGTACATGCTTTACACGTTAGATAGGTGCATGGCACTAAACATTCAGCAAGTTATTTTAAATTGGTGTCACATTAGTGGTATCTGCTGGGATAGCAGGTGAGAACTACGTTTTAGGAATATCCCTTTGTGTCCAGAAGAGGGCCCTTGTACATGCACGCAAGCTCTTGCTTTGTTGAAAAACCTTTTGTTTCACTCCTTTTAGAATGCACATTAGGATATTCAAAACTAGGTGAGGTGTAGATCTTGCTAGGTGAAAACCTGCGACAAAAACAAAATAGCTGAAGGGAGAGATTGTCCACTAGGATTTGGTGCATCCTTGCGTTGTAATACCTTCATAGTATGAAAATATTGACAAAAATCTACTTCCATGTTCCTACTACTTTTGCTAAAGCATTCCACAGTAACTTTATTTACAAATATGATTAAATAACTCTGAAGTGTATACTTAAGGAATGAACTAATCTGTATGTTACTGCATTGCTTAAAAAAATTTAAAAGTGAATATGCATTGAGAAGAAACAATGGAA